>QLNU02014802.1:105349609-105361626 GCA_006491805.2 Dysdera silvatica
TCGCGACACAGGGCAAAAGTTCCTTTTCAACAAGCAACTTTCCCAAAAGGACGTTTATCTGCCTGAACCCACTAAAAAATTAACAGTGGGGGGACTGACTTTTGAATCACCCCGTATATCAAATCTATCGCGCTTGTTGCCACTTATCGCGGAAAATACTCAAAAGCAAAACAATAGAGGAAATTTTTGTACAATTGCGCTTAAAAAATAATTAAATAAAAGAGCACTGTTAAATAATTAATCCTGGAAAGATTAATCATCTCAAATGTACTAATATCATTCTTATGTATATATATAATTGAACATATTTGTAATAAATATATATATATATTTACTACCAAATTTATATCCATTTTATAAGAAGCGAAACCTTATTTCATAATTTTTTAATATTTTTTAGTGTTATGTTTTTATAAATTATAATTAGTAAAATTGTCACTTGAAAACTTAAAAAAGTATTCATATTTTGCAAGGCTCTTCATGAGAATTGTTAGTTTTCAATTGATTGTGTGGTTAAATTTTTGATATATACATATTTTTCGTTTACTTTTCATTTCGAGTTCTGTTATTATTATTAGTTTGTATATGTTGTTATTAATAAGATAATTTTTTATTTATTACTTACAAAAAATGGGTCCATCGCTTTAAGTTTTAGGAAATATTTTAGTCACTAGATATTACTTACTTTCTTTATGTTTTTTCTGCTATTCCTTCCAACAAGCTTTTCAGAAATTACAATTCCCTAACTAAGTTAGAAAGGTGCGAAACTTGCTGTAATGAAAAAAATGCCATATTTTTTATGCCTGGTTCAACATACAAGATTATTTTGCTGTTTTAGAACCAGCCAAATTTGGTAAAAGTTGTTTGTAAAATCTCAAAGAATTTCTGCTTAAAAATTGGCAAATAAGAATTCGTTGTTTGCTCGCTAAAGTTTGGAGTGCATTTTTAATAATTTTGAAAAGTGTAAAAGTAAAACACACAAAACTGTGGAATTTTTGTAGTAAAAAATCATAATTTTTGTAAGTTTCTTCTAAATAAAATATTTGGCTGGTTTTTTTTTGTGTTTTCTTAAACTTTTTGCATTAAAAAGTGTTTGTATAAAACTTTCCCCCAACACACATTTTCGCCTATTTTTTTTACCCCACTTGATCTTAATAGACTTTCAATATCATACACTAAAAAATGCAAGCACTTGAAAAATAGAAGAGTCGCATATATGTTTACATGCTAATAAAAGACAGATTTTATAATTTTATTCTGCACAGGATGCTGCAGCATATTTTTACTAGATAATATATACTGAAATTAAGTAACTACTGGATAAAAATAAATGCTTTTAACTAATCAATTAAGATTGTTAAAAAGTATATGAATGTTGAAATGAATATGTTAAATGAGTTAAATGAGTTGTTAAACGAGAATGTTAAAATGAGTTGTTAAACGAGAATGTTAAAATGAGTTGTTAAACGAGAATGTTAAAATGAATATGTTAAATGAGTTAAATGAGTTGTTAAACGAGAATGTTAAAATGAAAATGAAATATGAGTAGAAGATTATGAACATGTTTAGTGAAAACATACATTAGTAATGCATGACTATTTTTTAAACATTTACGTTTGGGTGTTCACTAACATTGTGGCATAAACCTACTAAAACATACAAAGAATTTCAAGTTAATTGTAAACATAAAACTACAGCTTAACTCCCCCCCCCAAAAAAAAATTAGTGTTTCTTAACCGGGGTTTACCGAAACTTTGGTTAAGAAACACTGATTCCGATGCTGAGAGGAAAGCTGAAACACTGATTAAGATACTGAGAGGAAAGCTGAAACACCGATTAAGATACTGAGAGAACTAGTAAAGCAGAGCAGTGAATGAAAGCCCTGTATGTTGTATCTTGAACATGCAGTTTAATTCCCTATTTTTGTATTGTGAATAAATATATTATGTAATAATTAAAAGTCATTTTTTGTTAACCAATTAACAGATAAAATGTATTGCGTTTTTTCAAAGGTTTTGCAATGGTAATTAAAGGTTGAGAAACACTGCTTTAAATCATAAATAAATTTATAATTTCACAACGAGTTTTGCATAAATTTTGACAATTACTTATTTATAGATCCCGGATTATATGAAAATGTATATATGCATACACAATTGCATGTTTTAGCCCTTTTTAACATCAGTATATATAAATGCATGAAAAGATACATTTCCAGAATAACTGCAAATTTTAAGGGCTTTAATAATTTAAAAATTTCAACATTCATTTACCCAAAAAATTTCCCCACAACGCCAACGCTGAAAGTTTCTGTTGCTCCTTATCTAAGCAGAAAAGCAAAGGACTTTTTAAACGTACACGTTTGTCTCCTTAGTGACCATAAACACACTCATGATTGAATTATAGCTACTAGTCTTATTAAGGAAACCAAAAATTTAGTTATATTGTGCTAGACTGTTCACTGAAGACACACTGCGCAACTCAAGACACACACTTACACTGAGAAAAATTTTACATCATTATCTATCAATGATAGACGTAGGTAGCAATCCATCACAAATAAACTGTCCGTAATAGGCAACGCGCAAAATTTTATAAGTGTCGCCCAATAACTTCCTTAGCAAAAGGAATCTTTTGGCCATAAAAATGCCATTGTACAATAGAAGATTAAGCTTAACTATTTGGAATATCAAGAGAGACCCAATGTGATATGATGTCATAGAAATTTTGCTGTATATGGTATTTATGATTTTATGGATATCCAATATTTCAACTTGTCAGGTAATAATAAATCTGTTCGTTTTAAAACACAGGACATTATTTTTACGCAAGCAAAAAATTGTAAGCGCCTTATTTATTCATTTTGGATGCACATTTATTTATTTTAAGCGCATATGCATGCATATTTGTTAATTTTAAGTGAGTATGTATGTATATTTACCTATTATAAGTACATATGTATGGATATTTGAGGTTTTAGTGCATACTTGCAAGCATAATTTGCTGACTTTTACCGCATATAATCCGAGCTCTGTTTATTATATTACAATAAAAAACGAACTTCAATTAACTTCAATGGCATAAGGTTTTATATGATTTTAGCTATATAATAGGGGTGGGAAAATGCGGCTCTTCGTTAAGTGCAGCTCCCGTTGAAAATTTTAATCCCTTTTCTTTCTGTTTTTTCAGAATTTTTTTTTATATATAAATTACTATTGTTCTAGATAAATAGACTAATAATATATATATTATAAATTGACTAAGAAAGTGAATCGGTTAATGAAGAATAGAAGTTGTACGTAATCGCTTCAAAAGTAGACCTTCGGTTGCATCGATAGGTCCATCTAGGAGTTATTATAAAAATTTGAAATAATTATTTTGTATTTTCTTTCTCTTAATTATATTTTCTCATATGTATACTTTACACAGCACTTAAGACTTTGGTACAATATGTAACCATATTAATTAAATTTGTGTATTTAATACTATGTAACTATAGTGTGTCTTTTTGTAATATATGATAAATTGGAATGCGACTCTCATTAACCTCATATGTGCCCACCTCTATACTATTATACAGGGTAGTAGCTACATAAGCACTAGTTAGGCATATATTTAAATTAAATATTTTGAAATATATACAAATCCTTTTCACACAAGAAGTCACGGTGTTCGATTTTAGAAACAGACTGAGCTATCAATGTACGTAAGTTAAATAGATTCGATCTTCTGATTTTAAAGGCTTACGGGAAAGGAAAAATTTGTTAGAGTTAAAATTTCGTTGCAACTGGCGAGAAAATTCAATCTTTTCCAGACAGAATAATTGAATTTCAAAATTTTGGCTTCTCAAAGACTTCGAAGTTTTTAAATTGAATTTCACCGGGAGGTTTCGTTTCAAAATTTCTTCATTTCAGGACAAATATGTTTGTCTTTCTACATTACGATTAGAAAGAATTGTGATACTTTTCCATCTGCCATCTGATATCGGAGAGCTTTGCACGAGTGCGAGCGCGCTCGCCCGTAAAATAATTTTAAGTCAACCTAATAGGGTGAGACTAATATTTAAAAGTCATAGTTAATGTAACAGTTTGCAGAATAAGGAAATGAAATTTGAATAAATGTGTGATGGGTGCAGAAGGTGACGTAATGAAGTCGACAGCGGAAATAAATGTAAAGATCCAGCAATTGCGCTGTAAAAAACTTTAAGAATGTTATGTAACATTTCATTGCATAGTAGTATAGGAAATAATTTTAATTCTACTCCTTTGTGGTACTGCGATAAATAAGTGCTAAATATTGTAATAATTAATATATTGTGCCTATATACTAAAATATTGAATATAACTAAAAATGTTAGTCTATCTGAATATGAGAGGGGCAAATCTTTTCCACTTTAGTTGTGGGAACATTTCACCTGACAAACCGGAAAAAACTGAAAGTTATAATATAGTAATTAATTGTTACTTGCCTTTAAAACATAATTGTGATAAAAAATCATGAGTGACCAGAAAAACTGAAATTATTAATTATATAAGAAAAAGCCGTTGTGAGATTACCGTAATCTGAAACTATTCCGCAAATGAAATTCGCACAGAAATCAATCTATCAGTAACAAAACAAACCATGTGAAATATTTTAAAAATGTGTAAAAAATTTCAATATTTTAAAAGCACGGAGAAGGTCTGCATTTAAGAATGAACAGGTATAGTACAACGATCAGAATTTGGAAAGAAAATTATAATATTTGATGATAAATCGTTCGAGGTTATTTTCTCCAATAAGAAAATGTTTTTGAAGATATGGACAAAATTGAAACACATAATACAAGAAAAAATGCAGTGATCTCGGGAATACCATGCACTGAAAATGAAGATTGCGAGAAAAGAACAAAAATAATTGTGGAACAGTTGGGAATTATACTGTAAGATGATGATATTGAAGTGGCTCATAGAGTAGGGAAAAGTGAAAATGGAGATGGTAAAATACTAACAAAATTTCTTTCAGTGAAGACAAAAAATCGTATAATGGAGGCAAAGAAAGGTACCTATATACAAACAAAAGGTATTTGTATAAAGGAGGACAACAAAATTTTCATAAACGAAAATTTGAGTTCATATCAACGCTATCTCTTCCAAAAGCATTAGAGAAGAAGCTACAAAAACGGAAATGTTTATGGACAAAAAATGGCAAAATAGAAATACGAAAAAATGAATAGGCTAGGATAATACTAGTAAACCATATAAAGGATTTAAAGAATATGGATTAATTACATGATGAGGATATATTGGAGATAAATAAAGATATAGTGGACGTGGAGAATGATGGAGATGGAATACAACAGAATAATATAAGTAAAAAAGAATAAGGAGAAAAGTAGTGGGAAAGAGATTTGATGAGAACAAGGAAGAAAAATGAAGGATACTGTATATGAACGCCCAGAGTTAAATTAAAAAAGACGAATTTAACTACATAATAGAAAAATACAAATACCCTGATGAAATATAAATAACAGAAACATAGTTTAAGGGGTCATAGGATCTTTAACTTTCCCAAAATTGAGAAATTTATAACGGTTTTTTAACTTTAGTGTTCTCAGCAAGTATAAATCTAATTAAAACAAATTTAATCAGCAATAACAGACCATCTATTGTGTATATATAACATGGCCAAAAATAATTTTAAATGTCAAATATTTTCTTTGATTTTACAAAATATTGAATATGATTTACGAATTGAATATTGCGTGGCAACAGACTACGCGTAGAATTTTAACTTAAATTTTGCTGCTAGAATGTTACCCATGAGCTCAAAATATTTACACATATTGTGTACTTACACTCTACCTAAAAAAGTAATTATGAAAATTAATTAGATATTTATTTTCATAACTATAATTTTAAGCATATTTTAAGACATTTTCTCCATATTTAATAACATATGAACAAAAATTACAAAAGCACGTACCAGTTGTAAAATACGTTATAAATAAAGCTTTCTGGAAAATTTTATTTAGTTATAATAACCGGTTAGCAAATTACCATTCGCCCAAGCTTAAAAAACACGTTCTGAGAAAATCCTCTATAAAGTTTTACGAGCACTTAAAATTGAATAAAATGTGGTATTATTGATTTCATCACTGTAAGTCTAATAACGGACAAGTTTTGCTCCGGTTTGTTTTAGAATACTTCTAATAGTTTAATTTTTTTGAAATGCTAAAAAAATCAAATTTTGGAAGGTTTAAAAGGTCCAATGACCCGTTAAAGAAGATCAATAAAATTACAAAGAGTACTGCTTAAACAGAAAAAACAAGAAAGATGGTCGTGTGGCTACTTAAATAAATATTTTGTAAGACTCAAATATCGAAATAATAAATGAACTTACAATTAGCACAGAAGACATTGAAATGCTGACACTAAGGGAAAAGAAACAGAGGAAAACAACTATAATAACCATCTACAGGCCACCTGCAGGAAACATGAAAAAGTTTATGACAAAAATTCAAGAAATAAATGAAAATCTACGAGAGAAAAAAGGAGATACTATAATAACATGTGATTTTAATATTGACATTGAAAATATAAAATCAACAGGAGAAGAACTACTAACGATGGACTATTTTTACACAAAACAGAACCTTTTAGAATCGAAAATGAACATAGCTTGCAAATTGACTATTTTTTACGAATATAAATGATATAAATGTAACTACAAAAATAAAGTTTTAGTGATCATATTCCATTATTAATTGAACATAAAACAAAAATTCGGAAAAAAAGGGAAAAACAAGTAAACTATAGGGAATACACTCAAAAACGTATGATTAATTTTAATGAAAAAAAATTAGACTGGAGAAAAATGTTGATAAATGGAAAAGAGAAATACCAAAGTTTTCAAGAAATTATAAAATCCATATATGAAGAAACTTTTACCATAAAATTAAAAAGAAAGAAGAATGAAGAAAGAAAAATAACGAGAGAAAACGAAGAACTAATTCTGGATTCGACAATTATGTTTTAACTGATAAATTTGTCTTTGATTTTTAGTTCGAATTAATTTATGTCCGTTGTGATTAAAATGGATTTTATTTTTATATTTTGATCATTCGTTTTATTTACCGATTCGCGTCATTTCGGATAAAATTGATTTACCTGGATTTAACGAACGCAGGAGAAAAATTTCCTAGTCAGATAAGCGCTGTCAGTTTCCACCTACCGGGAACCCAGAGTATAAACGATATAGATAGTATAATGGAGTGGGAATGAGAGAATTAGATTAAAATAGATAGATAAGATTGGAGAAGAAAAATTGGATGAACTACTTACATTATTTGCAGATGAGTTTAGTATTGCAATAGCTGGAACGGGCTTATTAAAATTAAATAGAAGATTACAAAAATTACAAAAATGCATAGAGGCAAATAGATTAATCATACATAAAGAAAAAACGAAAATATTGATAATAAAAAATAAAAATAAAAATAGAATATGCTGATAACGATTTTATAAAAATAAACAATAAACATATTGAACAAGTAAAAAAATAAAATATTTAGGAATACATATAGATGTAACAATATGATGGAATAAACATATCACTCAGTTAATTATAAACCTTAAAAGAAATACAGGAATTATAGCACTAAATAAAGATACACTACCATCAAAATATTAGTATAGTTATATCACCCTCTAATACTATCAAAAATAAATTATGGAATAACATCATGGGGAAATGCAGGAAAACAAATAAAGTGAAATTCAGAAGATTCAAAATAAATCCATAGACATACTGAAACATAAAGAGTAATTAACAAAAATTGAAATAATCAAACGATATAAATTATTAAACATAGTACAAATATGGAATATAATACTACACTTATAATATACAATAGATTTAAAAATAATAAAAATGAAGACTTCATAAAAAATAAATGCAAACACCTTGGGGAAAGAACTTAATACAGACGAAATTATGTAACATCGAAACCACATACAAACAAAGGCAAAGAAAATATAAATTATTTTGGAATAAAATTATGGGGAAAAACTACCGATTTGTTTAAAACCAATAAAAAGTTATTCACTATTCAAAACACATTAAAGTATTAGTATATATCAAAAACTTGATAGATAGGGTTTGTGTCTTTTAAGGCTTGTATTTTTTAACCCGTATCTCACACTTTTGTACATTTGTTAAAAATATTTTACACTTTGCTTTTTAAAGAAATTTTGAGAAAAAGTTGTTTGAGTTTATTATTGGAAATTGTAATATCCACTGTCCAAAAGAGAAAATAAAGATGTATTGCATTAACCTGGACTGCCCTGGTGGGAATCATCTAACTACTGACATGATCTGAGAAAGAGTAAACGAATATTGTCAACAAGACAATGTACAGGAATATCGGTGATAGTTTGGGCTGGCTTCAGCTACAACGGTGTTGATTCTATTGCAGTTATTTAGAATAGAATAGACGGCTTAGTGTACAAAGAAATCTTAGAAATTATTTTCTTTATCCATTCAATAAGAAATCGCAGGAAATAATTGGATTTACCAGAAAGAAAACGCCAGCGTTCGTACAAGAACTGTTTTCGAAACGTGGTGTTCGCATAATAATCACTTTTTTTTCACGGCCTGTAAGAAGTCCATATCTAAACCCCATAGAGAAGCTATGGGTGATTTATATCATCGAGACTTCCACAATTCCAAGAATTTGAAACACGAAAGTAGAATTTGCAAATATCGACGAGTACTACAAAACAGACCCTTTTCTTTGTTAGAGACTCATTTATTTCAAAAATTACATTTTTGAAGCTATCAAATCAAATGGTACATGAAAAACTTAACTATTGCATTACTTATTTATTCCCTTTAATTTTACGGCATAAAATACGCTGCATATAATTTGGACAAATTTATTTTTTGGCGTGTATTTTAGTATAGTTTACTTTTTGCTGTTTCCATTTACAGATTTTACAAAATTACGTTCAAGTTTCTTCCTCTTAATGTTTTTATTTAAGTTTCACATATTTTCGTAATTCTTAACAACTAAATGCGTACATATTACGCAATTACTACTGGGCCTTATAGTTATTTTACGGGTTATATATGACTTAAAATATAAATAGAGTCTAACCTCGATTTTATGATTTTCACGGGATCTGTGAAAATAATCGTTAAACCAAGAAATCCGTTAAATTTGGAGTAACGCATTTATCGAAACCAATGACGTATCTATGGATAGGGAGGATGTAACACACGCTCTTCCTTGGGCTGAAATGTACACGCAAAATACGTCAAAAGTATATAACGATCTGCTAAAAATTTTACAACTATTACATTAAAAAAATAGTATTTTTTGCATTTTTGGCTCCCAACTCAAGAAAAATTGTCGATGCGCTATTAATTGGAACTGAAATAAGAAATTGTGGAAAATAAAAACCATAAAAGTGCTCACCGCTGTTCTGAAAAATACATGTTAATTTTAAAAAGCGTATGTCGCAAATAAGTATTTACTTATTACTGGGAAAATAGATATTTGATGGATGATTGTTTTGGTCTCTCTTGCGAGTTGGCATGCAACATTACCATTTCGATTTTTCTAATCTAATAGATCAATTTAATTCCGACTTATTTCTATGGGTAGTTTCTATAATAGGATTATGCGCCGCAATGGAGTTGACTGTCCCTGGACTGACCGTTATGTAGGTATATGATCTTGAATGTATCATATCTCAACGATTGTCCAGCTCTGGAACCCAGAATCGATAACGACGTATATCAGCAACACCAACTGGACTATCTCTCCACATGTTCGCGCAACACCTATTGTGTCATTAGACAAAGGTGGAGCTTTGATTTGTAAGTATAATAGGAATTTGCATCTGAGGCAAAACGGCATTTGCAATTCTTCTACTCGAGTATCTTTTACCATCCAATATATTTAAACACCATTCTATGTCTTCGCTAATGTAATACAGTGAGACCTCGATATAAAGTCGCCTTGTTTTAAGGTTAAGTCACCTGGTCATCCTTTTAAAAGTTCTTGTGTTTTAAATTGAATTATTTTTATTCCCGTATATATGATTATTCCACTTAGTAATTCAGTTTCCATAAATTCGGAGGGCAATATTTCATCATGGGCTGATTTTACAATATTAGTTCCTGTTTTTCCTTCCCCAGTCTTGTCGTTTATACAGAACATAAAATTATGGAGTTATGGTGGTAAGCTTAGCATTGTAATTATTGTGTTAGGCTTTGAGTGTACAAACCAACTGATAATGATAATTCCTATTGATTAATTACATCGACAATTTAGATTGTCCGTCCATTAAACTATTAAGGTCTAGTTAAAATCCCATAACATATTCTACCTTTTGTCGACCTACAGTGATACTAAATTTAAATTAAATTGTCTATTTAATGGAAACCATTTAAACCGAGAGCATTTCAAGAATCAATTCAATGAGAACCAGTAATTTCATTCCCGATATATTTTCATTAACATATTAGAAATAAATGTTATACGAAAATTAAAAACTTACAATTTTAGTCCACACGAAAAATACTATCCATACTAAAAAACAGTCATTTATTAAGTCTGTGAATCATTACCAGAGATTTTCCCTTTGGTAAAGCATAATTAAATTCCTTTTGAAAATGTTAAATTAGGTTTGCAAAGGATTTTTAACAACAGTAAATAAATGAACTGAAAATTACTACATATATATATTGTATTTTAATCAAATAGAATTATCTAATATACCCAGAAATAAACAAATACACAAGTAAAAAAGGAGATTTTTGTTTTTGAAAACCTCATGATTTTAAGATCCTAAATGCACTACTTTTTTGTACATATACTACTGTATGTAGCGCTCACAAATAAATGAATCTACCTAGAAGCTAGAAGAAAAACTCCCTTGAATCATAACTAAGTGAAAGGGTTCACGAGATTGAATACTGATATCATTCCCTAGCCGAATATCTTCGGAATATTTCCAAAGAAATGATTCCTTCTGCCTTTGCTTTCGATGTGATTTACGCTTTTATATTGGGTTTCCCATTTATTAAATACAGTACGCCAGTGATAGCAATGTTCCTGTTGCCAGTCATAAGAGCTTGAATTTGTTTGTTGAGTAATTCTACTAAATGCTGGCTGCATCGTAAAGTATTCTTACCTTACGTACATAATATTAGGCAACCGGATTTTACTATAACGAAAAGATTACTTCTAATAATAACTTCTGCAAGTTTGAGTCTTTTATATGCATCTACATATCACTACCCAGTGGCGGCTCCAGAAATAGGGTGTTATGCATAGATATATATATTTGCCCTTAAGATACAACCCGCGAGTGGGTGTTTTCTTTTCATCTTTCTTTTGAGTTTGAGGGAGGTGGATGGAAGCTATCCGGGTATAAGGAAGTTCAAGTCTTTGTAAACATATTTCCCAGTAATTGTATACCCTTACCTTGTAATGAGAGAACAAGCAAATGCCTGGCCTGTTCCCCCACCCTCATGATAAAGTAAAATTTCGATTCTCTAATTTTTTGGTATATGTTTTTGAAATAAGAATGCAATGTGTGATAAAAATTATAATACTTATTTACATTTTTATTGTAATATTGAGCACTTATTAGTAAGTTCGCTATAATATTAAATGCTTATTTATAAATAGAGAGTATTCACAACAAATTATCGCATTTAAAAAAGTTTTGATGAGCCTCTGTTAACAGCTATTTTAGTGGCTGTATACCAACACCTGCATACCAGACCTGTATATCAACGGCTGTATACCAGACTCGTATATATCACTTTATAATAGCGTATTCAAACTTACGTTCTAAGCACATAGTGCGTAATAAATAAAAAATTGGATTTGGAAGAACATATTTATTAAAAATAATACATTCATTTTAATTTTAAAATGTCAGGGTGGCCAGAGGAAATTTGAAGAGGGGCCTCAAGACAAAAAAAAAGCTGAGGGACAATGATTAAATAATTAATTTAACTGT
>QLNU02014802.1:105361726-105449231 GCA_006491805.2 Dysdera silvatica
GAACAGAAAAGGCAAGAAATAATATGGAGTAAGTTCTGCCAAATGAAAGATTTACGGCCAATTAAAACCCAAGAACGAAAAAATTCTCGAATGTTGATGTTAAAAAAATTAAATATTTTTTATTATTAATGTTGAAAACGTATTTACTGAGGTTACCCCCTAACAGTTGTCGTGTACATTTTTTTTGTAATAACATTCTCACCACGAAATGGTGTAATGTTTTCATCAATTGGCGAAATTTGTCGATTAAAAGAGATTTGTTGCCAATTTGGAGGAACAAAATTGGCGACGAATTTTTTATGTTCGAAAATTATGTGCTGATAAATTTCTCAACGTTAATTTATTTTCAAATTAATTAAATATTTACTTGATTTTTTTCTAATGAAACCCTTTGAATTAATAGTTAAAGATAGAATACCATAGCTTGACGAATGCATAGCTTGATGAAGTAATACGATATATATGACAACGTAAAGCGGGTAAAAAGTTATTTTATTACATTAGCCTGGCTTTCGGCTGTTCCATTGGACAGCCATCATCAGATGCAGAATGAAAATGATATCGAACATCGAATATAAACATTTAAAGTAAAGTAAACGATCGTGATGCGTGCAAACGTCATGTAACCCTTCGAATCATTTGTTTTATAAACGTGTTATGACTTCAGAAAATCCTGAAATTAGGTATAGATTTAAACGGTTAATGAAGTAAAGAATCTAGAAATTTCGTATTTCAGTTACTTTTGTTACATCGTATTTTCAGCATATGCCGATATTATATTGGGGAAACGATTGAAATTTTGGAAATTCTACTTTAATACTATCTTCGAATTAATGAATGAAATATAACCACATTATAAGAAGAATTTAATATCATAGCTCATTCGTAATTGATTATGATAGGTTATAGTCAAAGGAATGTTGAGCCATTATTAATTCAATCGTTTGAAAAACGATAGCTTTTCTGCTGTCCTTTGAAATTATTTCCATTCAAATAGAATGGAACACAATTCAGTACAAAAGGATGTTTTTAAATTCTTTTTTACATGCTAGAAAAGATAAAACAGATTTTTCTTTTTGATAAAAAGGGAAAAAGTATTTGAGAAGGAAAAAGTATTCAAAAAATCTTTTTTGTAATTATGATTATAAAACCTACCTAAAAATTAGGAATTTGGATTCCACGAAGTGCCACTAATAATTTTATATATGTTTAATCCAATAATATTCTATTTGCCAACTATGATTTTATAGTGCTTTCCTCAGCTAAATTAGAGTTATATCAATTCTTATCATTTGTTGTGATATCACGAATGCGATTACAGCAAGCGGCTCTCTGAGTAGTCAATTCTGACTTTAAACTAGACTCGTCCACGATAAAAAGAAACACTCGTTCACAGTAGTATAAAAGGGGTATGTTTGTTTAAAATGGAAGGGTTTTGGTGGAATTAAAATTATTTTTTTTTAAAAAGTGTTATTTCAGGACTAATAAAATTATTCACATGAGGGTTACCCTCGAAACCCATTTCTTATGCGCGGCTTTCATTCAAACGACATCTTCCATTGCAGCAGAAACTATTATTTTTCAAAACATTGGAACAAGACGAAAGGTTTCAACTTACTGGAACCAATATTTGCTCAATATATTTCCATTGCTGGCAAAAATCATGTTGGACACATTTTTAACATCTTTAAATGCTTTATTTAAGATTCTCTGATATATTGTTCACATTCTCATTAACGCTCATGTGTTGGCATACATGGTTTTTCGTGTATTGACATGCAGGATTTTTCATCTATTGACATGCATGATATAACATCAATTTCAATTCATGCTGCAACTATTTGCTTTCCTAATGATGCCCAATTCAGAACACCCTCGTTAGTCACGTTTCGAAATCTCTTTCATTACCGAATACCTTAATTTAAGCCTACCCAAGAACCTCTTCACACACTTTAAGTTTTAAGCGAAATGCAAACATATGCATTGCATTTCCAAATTAAATTTCTGGTTTGGTAAAATTGATTGCATCAGAACTTATGACTAATACTGGAAACTATTTCCGGTAGTTAGAAAGTTAGAAGTTTACATTTAACGACGTGCAAACACTTCTGAAATATGTACCAATATTTCTGAAATAGATTGGGAGAAATACTGTTCAGTGGTTAATGATATTAGTAATGAAATTTAACTTGGAGAAATATATTTCTACTGAATGAAGAGAGAAATTAATTTATAAACAAAATTAGTCTATATTTTTGGGATGGAAGGATAAAGTGACGTAAGATCTGGAAGAGTATGGATGGAGTAGAGAAGAGGCATTGGATAGAAGATTGTGGAAGAGAAGATTAAAGGACCATAACGCCGACCCCATATAACATGGGAAATGGCAAAGCGAAAGAAGAAGAACAAGTCTATATTTTACTTTTTCCCAACTAGATGATGGAGTGTTCTAAGATGGGAAGAGAGACTTAACATGATTTCCGAAATAAACACGATTACCCTCACCCAAGTTTATTTGGTATCAAACCGGTTTATTGAACTATGGCTTGAAAATTTATTAGAAATTGAGAACGGCGTTGTAGTCAGAAAAGGAATAATAGTATAATAGAAAGTATGATTCAAAGGAACAATTTTTTAATGTCGGATATTAATTAAATATATTTTTTTTAAATTTTCCGATATTTTATATTTCCCAAGAAAATTTTAATTGCTTGATGTAGTTTTATAACATCGTAAAAGATGGATTCTTTTCAAAAATTTGTGACACCTAGAACAGGATAGAAGTGGTGAAATGTGACAATGCCTTGGCAAATAGTATATAATCCAGGAGTTAATATGTTAGCATTTTGAACAAGACCAGAAAATAATGATAATGGGGCGCTATCAAGTTAAATAACTATACCGCCATACGTAATGAAAAACTGAGGCTAGTTTCATTAATCTACAATTGTGATAATGATATAAGATTGCGAATGTGGAATAAATGACAAAAGAGATCAGATTTTCATGGATAAATACTAAGTCTGACACGGTCAATAAAGCAGGGGGGGGATGAGCAGGTCAAAATGAAACCCGGATTAATTACCCACAGTTCGGGAAAATGATTGAATTACAAAATTTAGGTTTATAATTTGAGTTTCAGAATAAAAATGTGAGTTGCAAAAATTGAATCCCATAAACATTTTGACGTTTACTTCCGTGATACAGCATTGAAACTATTGGCAGAAACGTTAAAATAATAAAAAAATTCGTTAAATAAATTAGGATATAAAGCAATTTTGTATAATGATTGTAATTGTACATTGGGCTTCACAATGGTGGAAAGCAGGGTCGGCGACAAAGGGGAAGAAAAACGGGCAAATTTCCAGGAGCTCAGGACCTAAGAAGCGGAGCTCGGAGTGAAATTTAATAACTACTCGTAGTTTGGGGCCCGATAACTACCTGGGGGTCCATAAGTCTGTCCTGGTTTCAAAGAAGTCCAGCAAATTATGGATATGTGTGTAAGTACCAGTTGGTATGGAGAATAAATGTCAAACAAGTCCATAAGATCAAGAACAAACAGATTAAGGAAGAAAGAATACAGAAGAATAAAAAGGGGGAAAAAGATCACTTTCATCGTAATATCCGCATTAGGTGCAAATCCCAGAAGCCTTGAACATCGTCTCAGAACATTAGATGATGACAAAAGCAGTCCAACAATTACATAAAAAACTGTTTATTCGGAAACAGCTGACTGACGGAGAAATATGTTTGATAATTTAGGTCTTTCAAGAAAACTTAATATTTGAAGCTGTTTCTTTTAATCTGTGAAAAAATGTTTAAAAATAAAAATAATTTTCAATAACTCTTTGAATTTTGATCCTGGAAACGTCTGAAACTAAAATATGCATTTATAAATGCATATATGCATTTATAAATGCAAATATGCATAAAATTGATTATGGTATATTTATTATTATTGTTTACTACTTACATTGGACAAATAATACAATATCGACATTTATAATTTTGGTTTCTTTGATACATTTTAGTCAGAGTGAATTACTTTTTATATGTTGAAGAAATGCTAAATGAACCTGTTGGGAATGTACAATAATAATTGATTCTGAGATTTAATTAAATCGACAGAACACATACCTCTGTGTCTCCGGTACAATGATTAGGAAAGATCTTTTTACAAAGCGTCAAATTTACGCATTGCCCAAGTAGTCCCGAAAATATGGACCCGCATTGGCTTTGAAGGAGCCTGGTGTTATTTTAGTTTGGAAGCTTTTTTTAATCTTATTTTGAACTCGAGAATTTTGTACATTTCTATAGTTGCTATATACTATATATTTTGAATATGTATAGTGAAGTATATAGTTTTCTATATTTTTCGTGCATATATATGTAGTTGAATTACATTCTTTATACTCAGGGTCATTTTACAGCATACAGGGTGTTCCTGGCCCCCTCGTATTTTTGGGTCCTTTACATTATTAAATTTCCCATATTTTGCAATAATCGAAATAGAACATATAAAAAAAACTTCGGCTCAGGGCGATGTATCTAATTCTTCGACACATAAAAGTTCAAATTTAAGCTTAAGCTCGGGTGGTAGAAATTATTACCTATAAAATTCCACACAGAAATTACAAAAAACATGCCGAAATGGCTTTGTGTGTCGACCATTTGGCAACTGTGCTAATCCCGTGAAGGGTAGCAATACCTTACATAAAAACCTTATATACAGAGAAAAGCATTATGGTTCCTGCTTTGATGGCCGACCAGGTAAAGTTAGATCATGTCATGCCTTGAATCCCCGATTCGACTCTGAGTCTGGGCACAGTCTCATTTTCCTCCTATGTATGAAAGTTTTAGCTTGAGTTTAAAGGTGAGTCGCAAAAATTAACTTTAAATAATGATGTTGGCTATCTTTAAACTGAGAACTTTTATTTTACTCTTAATGATGGATAAACTTAGCAAGACAGCGTGAAAAGCCCCCCTTGTTATTGTGATGGTTAACAACTATCTGTACATGCAAATATAGTAAAGTGCTTTGTGAAATGGCGTACATTAGTTTTTATGAGATTTTAGATTTTTTACTCTAACTAGAGGTATAATTGCGCCATGCGCTTTAGTTCTGCTCATAGGAACTATTTCTTCCAACAAATGGTTCTTATTGGTCGTTACATTGGGTGTCTCATTTTTATTAGATGCTTCCCTCTTATTAGTTACTATCTCAGTTTTTGTAGGTGTTTTATTTGCAGGGTTCAGTATCTAATCGTAGCGAGCATTGCAACGATTGCGACATGTACTGATTCGAGATAAGATTGGGCCATGGTCCTTGCACGATATACTTACTGACCGATGAGTATTTGAAAAACACCGATGACTTCATTAAAAAATACGAAACAATTTTTATAAATGTAATATATTCAGCATCGCAGTAATTGATTGTATTGCTAAATACATGACTGTGGTAGAAAGATATTGTAGAAACCATATTTTGTTTAATATTCATTAAGAAAACTGCATACTACTACATTATTTTGATATGAAAAGGTTCATTTCATATAATGTATTTTGATTTTAGGCAAACGTCTTTCCCTTTGTACGATAAATAATTATATTATTGTATATTCCATTTTTATCTGAAACAAACAAGGAGCACCCTTCATGGAATTTTAATATTCAGGATTTTTAATGATTAGTTAAGCTTCTCAAAAAATATTTCCGCAGATGATTTAATTATCTAAGTCTGAGAAAAATCTAAGTGTCTGATCAATCGAGGCTCCCCATTTATCATGGGCTCAAATAATTTTGACCTCATCATATCGAATATTTTATCTCAGAAATTTATTCTGTATATCCAATCTCGTTAATCTGAACTAATTGGAACAGATACATGTTCGGATTAACCGAAATCTTTACTATAGAATTTACGATAAGTTATAATTATTTGATATTTGTGTGTTTTAGTGTACATGTATAACAGAGAACAAACGACAAAAAATGTCCCTTTACTACTTTATGGGAAATATTAATTAGTTTGCAATATACAGTGTGCCGATTATTTATATCTTGTCGATTAACTGACTTTGAGAAAAGCAGCCATCGACTGAAAAAAAAAATTCAGATTAATTAGATTTTCAGATAAGCTTGGTTCAGATTAACGGAACTCTGCTGTACTACCGTTAAATTTCTAACTTTCTTATAAATCAGCTCATTCTCATCATGATTTCACTAAAATCTGTTACTTGCCAGAATTTAAACTAAACCTTAAAAATTTTCATATTTTCATCTGTAAGAACTATATGAATATATCATTCAATAATGCATACTGTATTTATTTTAATTCAAAAACTTCTTTTTTCCTTAAACTCCGACAGATGTCTATGAGGAATATTGCTCTTTATTACGCTTAAATTGTTGTTCTATTCAGTAGAAATAATTGTTTGGAATATTTGTTTGCGCTGACAATAATTAAAAGCATGTTACAAGATGCCTTGTGATAAAATTAATCTCTTATAATTCTAACGAATGATGAAATAAGTTTGAGAATTATGCATATGCCTACTCTGTTTCACGTTATTTCCACTTAATTCCCAATTCAATCTACCATTTCAATCTCTGATTGAAAATATTTCTTTAATCTCTAACGCTTAAAATTCGTTTAGAAACTTCCATTTGTTCTCATGGTTTATCACTCTTTTTTTAGATGCGTTTAGTTTATAGTCATTTAGGATTTTTCACTTTAAGAACGGTTGTGTGTATACTCATTAATTACACTGGCCAACAGTGAAAATATACCTTGGACGAAACGAATAATGTTCCTTACTAAATCTCTCATGCTAATCACGAAAATGATTGTGAAAGTTAGTGATTAGCACTAGTTTTCGATATATGAAGGAGAGGAATATCAGTTATTAATACGCATTTCGTTTGGGCCTTCCCCATATTGCGTTTAAAATCCTGCGGATGGTAAACAGCATGGCATTTTCCCTTTCAGAAAACATGTTGGGTGTATTGTTGATTGTGATCTAATTTTAGCCTGGGTGCATAGCAACGGCGGCGGAAAAGGAGGTGCAGAGCGCGCAGTCGCAAGCGTCAAGTTGTCAACCAACGCGTCGGTTGACAATAATATTAATGAGTAAGAAGGTATACAGTCTGCACTTTGGTTGCGAAATCAGAGACCGGACAATCCCTGGGGCTCCTCATACGTGTTGCATTTTTTGTGCCTTTAGTCTTCGTTCTTGGTTGGATCATAAAGCTCATCAATGGATTTTACTTCCCACATCGTATGGAGAAAACTATCAAACCACATGAATTAATATAATTTATGCGACCACTCCAGTAATTCAAAGGATTTCAAAGAAGAAAACGTCAGTCTTGACATATCCTAAAACACCGTTGACTATGCCACCAGTATCTCACGGAGTCAGACTGCCTATTCCGATCTCACCTAAATCTTACAGAATAAGTGACGAGGGTGGTATTGAATCCAGTACTGTTTCACCACCAGAGTACGTTGAAATTCTGGACTAACGAGGAGTCTACACGGCAACATAAAATCACGCAGTGTGAGTTGAATGATCTGGTACGAGTTCTACAATAGCCCACAGATAAAGCAGAACTGTTGGCGTCTAGATTACAACAGTGTAATTGTCTTGATCAGACAGTAAATGTGATTACGTGCCAGAACCGCCATAATCCATTCCTGTCGTTTTTCAATAGCGGAGATTCTTTGGTATTTTGCAGTGATATAGAGCGTCTCATAGTAGCTCTGAAAAATTAATACAAAATTGACGAATGCAGATTGTTTAGAGATTCATTTAACTGGAGTCTAAAGGCAATCCTCCTGCATAATGCAAACATGTTACCACCTGTCCCGATTGGTTACGTAAGTTGCATGCACGAAGCAACTGTTATGCAGAATAGACTGTGGTAAGTTTAAGTGACAAATCTCTGGCGATCTGAAAGTCATTGCCATATTACTTGGCCTACAAGTGGGTTACACCAAATTCTGATGCTTCTTGTGTCTATCGGACAGCCGTGATAGGGCATGCCACTACAAACAGAAAAATTAGCCTATGCATCAACCACTTCAACCTGGAACCCATAATAGTTTTTGCGATCCACTTATCGAATCCAGCAAAGTTATACTCCTTGCTCTTCATGTAAAACTGGGCCTTATGAAACACTCCGTAAACACTATGGATAAGACAGAAAAACATTTCCTATTTGCTAAGAAATTTCTATGTCTCCGTAAAACCAAAATAAAAGAAGAGGATTTCGTTGGTCCATAAATAAGCAAGCTGTTTAAGGATGAACCTTCCAATAATCTCAAAAGTGGTGAGAAGTTAGCCTGGGATTCCATAGTTTAGGTGTCCACCAAATTCTTTGGAGATCAAGAGGCAGAAAATTATAAGGATCTCATGGAAAATCTTCTGCAATGTTACGATAGATTGGAGTGTAACATATCTTTAAAATTACACTTCTTACATTATTACTTGGATTTCTTACCAGAAAACTGTTGTGCTATTAGCGACGAACATGGGGACCGCTTCCACCAAGAAATTTCGGACCTGAAAGAAAGATACCAGAGAAAATGGTGTGAATCAATGTTAGCCAATTATTGCTGAACACTCATCAGGGAATCGCAAACAACAGAACAGAATAGATATGGGTAGTAAAGCGATCGCGCCTTTAATGACCTTCCACCGAGGGAGAACAAGTTAAATACATGCATACGCTTTTAAGGGCAATTCGAAATATTGCAATAACTCAAAAATGAGAGCTAAGCTTGCATTATCATGAACATTTTCGTGTTCAGCACTCTCTAAAGCATAAACAATATATGTTTTCATCAAAGATAAGGGAAACTAGTTAGAATATGTTGGCTGGGTTACTTTTTATAAATTCATTCGTTTTTCCAAATGTATATTTCCTTAAGTTTCTTTCAATATTGCAAAAAATTTTAGCCTCAAGGAAAACCGTCTTTATCTAGGTTCGGGATAAAGCTGTTTCTTGCAAATGCACTTTAAACTAGCTTACTGCATCAGCGAAGTTCCACAATATTTTCTTTCAGTGATATAAATATATGGCAGTAAACATTTAAACCTGTAATTCCTAGCTCACAATTTACATATACGATTACAGATACTTATCTATACTATTTGAAACAAATGGAGTGTATCGTTGCAAGTTATATTATCATGGAAACCAAATTATGTGAATAAAATTATTTGTAATTTTTCCTCATGTTAATTATTTAGATGTGACACAAATATTTTTCATTTAAATTTCGGCTAATTATAATAACACTGGAACACATGCGTAGGAGAAAATACAAAATAAAATATAAAGGCAAATTTAAATGCATACAATACGTACCATGCTTATTAAATAATAGCTTGGTATGAATAGTATATGCACATAGAGAGAAAGAAAAATATACTTATATATGTCTTATTTATATCTTATTTATGTCTTATTTATATCTTATTTATGTCTTATTTATATCTTATTTATGTCTTATTTATGTCTTATTTATATGTCTTATTTATATCTTATTTATATGTCTTATTTATATTTCTATTAATTTATATGTCTTATTTATGTCCCGTTACATAAAATCAAACCTGACATACATTGTTCGATGCAGAAGATAATGGGCTTGGACAGTTCCTTTCTTTCTGATGAGTGATTTGATTACTAATATCTTCATCATCATCACAATTATGACTGTTGCCATATCTATTATCAACTCGAACATTGCTTTCGTCACAGTACTCATTACTGTATTGGTATTCAATTACCTAAGGCTAATATCCATTTACATTGAAGTTGCAGAGATGCCCGCACTCATTACTGAATGCATTAATTTTTATTTTCGCTCATTAATGTTAGCATAAGCTACATCTGCATTAACTTGCTTGATATCAATCTTAATTTATCCCGGAAATTATAGATTTACTCCATCAGATTCCCAGATGGACATCTTTGAGTCGTTACCATAGTTACCAAATGATGTGGATAGTTTTATCTTCCGTGGAAATCCGTTACTTATTTAATCCTATGAAACAGCTGTCAAGTTTCAATGCAGAAAATGGCCCATTTTGAAGGAAAATTTTGTTCTTAAGTTCGTTGCTATCTAGATTTATTCACGGTTCTAAAAATTGATTTCACAAGAATTATCCCAAAGGCAATTTAGTTCTCAACGAGGATCAGTAATGATTTAAAAATATTATATTTCTTACATCTTAAAAAGCAATTGGTTTGCTCTCTTGACTTAGGTGTAGCTTTAAATATTTGTATACTTTTACTTTTTGTATTTTTCAATATTTGTGTACCTTTACTTCATGCATCTTAAATATTTGTGTATCTTTCAATATTTGCGTATACTTTATGCGTACCTTTACTTTATGCATCTTAAATATTTGTGTATCTTTCAATATTTGTGTACCTTTACTTTATGCATCTTAAATATTTGTGCATCTTTCAATATTTGTGTATGTTTGTGTATATTAAATACTCGTGTGCCTTTACTTTGTGTATCTTAAATATTTGTATACCTTTACTTTGTGTATCTTTAAAAATTTGTATTTAAATAATGCACGTCGATCACGTTTGTGTCAGATTTTCATTTAAATTTATTTTCTCTAAAACTTCAGAGCGTTTACTTTTATTCCATTCTTATAAATTGACCACCGTCTACATCAGTGTTTTCCAAACCTATTTAAGTCGCGACCTATTTTATAGCCAAGTAATCAGCGAATCCCTCCGTCCGCCGCCATATACAATTATAGTGATAAAAATTAATGAATACTTAGCAATTTATATCAAAGTCATTATCCAAACCATAATGATGTAAGATCAATGAAAAATACAATTAGCAATGATGATAGAAAAGAAAAGCAGTCACAAAAGGTGTAAGATCAGTGAAAAATACAATTAGCAATGATGATAAAGATAAAATGCCAATCACAAAAGACCTTCAGTTTTCGAACAAAAAATACAATAAAAATTGTATTATGGAGGGGACTTTTGAAGGAAGACCCCCAGCATGGTGTGTTTCTGTTAGTACCCAAGTATTAACACAAAATAGGTACTAGTCTCCCAACAAACCGGGAGCAAAATTTAGAAAGATTATGAACATAAGAATAAATTTCAAACAAATATAAACAATTCTATACCAAAATAATATTAAACTAGAATGAAATAAAAGAAAAATATTACTTTGCAATTTCCCTAATTCTAATTGCAATTGTTTCAAAATATTGAAATTAGGTGAAATGATAAATAAATTGGAACAAGTGTTGCCATTTCGGATATTTTTAATAGATTTATTTTTATTTTTCAAATTTATCATAATTAGATTTTGAATAACAATAATATATAGAATAAATGCAAAGCATCACTATTCCAGTAAGTTATAAAATAATTTATATTTAAATAAAATGAATTTTTAAATTTATTTAAAATTCATAGTAGTCCCGTCCTTACCTTTCTTCCTATTGGTCGATTCGACACAATCGACCAATAGGAAGAAAGGTGTGGACGGGACATACGTCCTTTATTCTAGCTATCTTGGTTTCTTCCCATCAAAGTTTCCAATGTGTCCAAAGTTCCTGGACTTTTTTAGAACTCTACATGCAACATATATACACTTCCGGAATATGAAAACAGAACACCAAGAAGAAATTGCTGGACAGTTATGAAATTTGCATATGTTAATGGGATGGAGCACAAGTAGGCGTGATCTTAATTTCAGGATCAACCGGTTATTACTTACGACAAAACATGCTATAATATGCAAATTACAGTCGGTGCTTTTTAAGCAGAAGGGCGAAGTGGATGCAGTCAGTCACCAAATTATAGACACTTTCGAAGACTCTGAAGAAGCTACAATGCTGGACGTGGAAAACGTGTAAATTTCAGTAGTTATCGAACTTTGAGAGAGGTCGTCTAGTGGGATTCCATGAGGCCGGTTGATCGTATCGTCGTACTGCGGAGCGAATTGAACGAGAAGTATCGGTGGTGGTACGATGTTGGCGTAGATGGTCCAAGGAACATTCCCACACGAGAAGACGTGGAACCAGGACTCACAGACGGACTGATGAGCGGACAGATTGACGCATAAGAAGAGCGGGGTTGTCAAGCAGAATATCACTTGCGTCTCAAATTCGAGCTGCCGTTGCACCTGAGGTGACCCTGCAAACAATTCTATCAATCTACTATAAGCAGAACTATACACAAGTGTGTCTCTGATATGTGTACGTCTGACTCCAACCCACCGTCGAGAATGGCTGCAGTGGTGCCGACAACGTCTGCACTGGAGGGCGCACTGGTGATCTGTCGTTTTCAGCAATGAAAGCAGATTCTGTTGAGAAGCCTCAGATAGCCGTATGCGTGTTTGCAGATGCACAGGGGAGTATCTCCACCCTTCTTGCATCCGCCATCGACACACAGGGACCTGGTCTCCTCGTATGGGGAGCGATCAGCTATCACTCCCATACAGAACTAGTGTTTGTACCGGGCACGTTAAACAGCACTCGGTATATCAGAAATATCATTCAGCCAATTGTTGTGCCATTTGTAAGGTTGGTTCATAATGATGTAATCCAGCATGGCAATGCCCACCCACAAACGGCACGTGCAACACAACATGCACTTCAAGGTGTGAGACAACATTCATGGCCTGCACGTTCACCGGACTTGCTCCCATTGAGTATGCATAGAATTTTATGTGAAAAAGTCCAACCCGTCTCACAGATTCCCACTAGGCGACCTTTCTCAAAGTTCGATAACTGCTGAAATTGTACACGTCCAGGCATTGTAACTTCTTTAGAGTCTTCGCAAGTATCTATAATTCGACGACTGATCACGTCCACTTTGCCCTTCTCCTTAAATACCACCGACTATAATTTGCATATTATAGCATGTTTTGGCGTAAGGGATAACCAGTGGTCCTGAAATTAAGATCACGCCTACGTGTGATCCATCCCATTTACATATGCAAATTTCAAAACCATCCTTCTTGGTGTTCTTTTTTCATTTTCCGGCAGTGTAGTTATTGATATTTAAAATTTTTTGTTACTTAACCATAAATTCAAGAAATTGGTAGTAATCAAATGTAAATGGTGAAATTAAATATTTTTTTGAAACTAAATTAAATTACAAAGTAATAATAAACAAGAAAATAATTAATTAAAATAATAATAAAGGAGCAAATATGAAGAACAAAATACGTTTCGGCACAATTTTCCTCTTATATGAAATTCTAATTTTGGTTTACCTCGAATGGATTGTGTGGAAGAAAATACGAACCTGAGGATCGAGGAACTATTTCTTCAGATTTGTTGCTATGACTGGTATATTTAGGATCCCAAACTGTCTTTGGCCAAGATTTCTAAAATGCAATTTTAGGACCTTTCCAATAGGAAGAACAGGTCCTGGGGATTCGTGATTGAGCACCGACAACTCACTTTAAAGCTCAGCTCACAAATACAGAAGACTGCAACTTCTAAAAGGATGAAAAAGAACCGAAATAGAATGCGAGCTGAATAGGAGGGTCAACACAAATGTAACTTTTTTTTGTAGCATCTAAACGATGAAGATTGATGGATGCCGTGGACAGAAACAGCAACGTCGAAACGGCTAAAGCTTTGGAATAGCCTCCTAGAAATTTGCAGCTCTAACAGGAAAGAATCGTCCTGTTTAGCGTGTTGACTTACTTCGACAACGAACAAAAAGAAAAAGAGATATCTCCACGAAACCGTTGAAAAAAGGATATATTCTTTAGGCTTTTTTCTGTTTTTTTTTTCTTTCAGTGATAAAATATCCAGCAACATCAGCCATGATAGATGTGCGGACATTGTTAGAGACGTTAGCCCGCAGCCAAATTGAAAATAAGTTCTTTTTCATTTCCTTGTAAACCTCACGTGACGTCATGAAATAGAAGTATTATTTGTTCGGAATTAATAATAAGAAATAAATGGACATAGATATATATAAATGTAGACGCGGAATTCTTTTGATGACATCATTCATGCATCATCATACATGTGTGTGAGCATATATACATATGTGTGGGAACGTATGTATGTTAATACCATAAAAAATTATATATATATATATTATACATTACTGAAAAACAGAGTGCACAGAATAATCAAGTGATAAGTCATAAATTGTTAGAAAATCTAGAACACAAAGTGTTTAGCATGAATTAACAAATTATTAAAGATTTACATGTAAGAGGCAAGAGAAAACTCCACCTAGAATATTATGTTACGAACGAGAGAATATACATAGCAACATCATAACTGTGGCCATGCCTAGTAGATACAAAAACAAAAAAATTAAATACGTAGGCTATTTAAATTTGCAATATACATATTATTCATTCAGTAACGGGAATCCATTTTGAAATAGTTCATATTTTAAGAAATATTTGCGTTTTGTTGAACAGATCAAATCGGATATCCAAAGAAAAATTTCGAAGCGCTTTCCTACTTAAAAAGATACAGAACTATACGAGTCTTTAGAAGCAGAGATGGCGTAATTCTTCCCAAAGAGAAAGACAAGACAATTGCTTTGCTTTTTTGTTTCGTTAAGAAAAGAAATCGAACTGTATTTCAAGTCTGCACTGTACATGAATAATTCAATAAACTTTATATATGCATAAGTACGGAAATAATCGATTTGTCCCCAAGCACTCTTAAATTTCTATCTCTGTATTTTAAATCTGAAATCAGTTGGTTTTCAATTGTACCACGTTTACCATCGGAGGAGTTTTCACATGCATATAGGCGTAAATATACTTACTTATTTGATAATTAATGAGTGGAAATTTACTCAATCAGACATTTGTTCTAACTAATTACGTATACTTTACTTGTTAAGCGTGATACAATTTATCCACAATATAACCATAATATAATAACTTGTTCATTTTTAATGTACATTTCACTAATACCTCACATTAGCTCCTTCCAAGTGAATGAGAAAAAACATTGAATGAAAACTGAAGTCAACTAGAACTACGTCATTGTGTTAGTATTGTATGTATTATACATATTATATGTATATATTGTATGTATTGTTATTGTATAAATATTAATATTACGCGAATATGGATCGCAAAATAGAAAGAATCCACAATTTCATATTTTAATGAACTGTTTAATAAATTACCTCGCAATACCTCACTGTCAATATAATATCTAGCATTAATATTATTCTAAATACAGGCCATATTTCCTACATAGTGGAAGTCGTGCACCTTCGAACTGTCACATGACTGTGGCAATTATACAATAATTTTTGCCACCAAAATAACTCAAACTAGAGCTATTTTGATTTTGGAGAAAAAGACATCCTGGATTCGAACCAGGGTCAAAATGTTTTACAGTTGGTTAAAGCCTTGGTTTGGAGTGTTTTGTTTGTCTTTTTCCACACATATCTCTTTCCATCTTAACTGAAAATATTTAAATTACTTTCTTCAGAAAATATCACTTTTTTTTCCAAAAACTGTGGGTTTACTGACGTAAGCTTTGGAAAATTCAAGGCTTTTCTGTCTATTTCTTCCATTGAAATAAATCTTTTCCTGAGTATTCTGATTACAATATATGCATCCTGATAAACGCCGTGAATAGTTTTATAACTTATTATACTCTTAGATGCTGAAACGACATCAGTAACCAACAGTTATTTTTGACACTTTTTATTGCAATAAACATCGTGCAATAAACATCGCAAAACCTCTACCAGAACCTTACAGGATTTTTGCAAAACCTCGAGTTGGGGGTGTTCATCTGACGTCGTCGGGTGCGGGGACTTTCCCGGCGAGGGTTTCCCCGATTGGGGTTTCCCCAGCTGGAAATGCTCCGCACCAAATGGCGTCAGATGGGGATTCCCAACATGCGGGTATATAAGCTTAGGACTTTCACGAACTCTTCATTCTGCCTTCACTTGACAAAGGGAGCAGTTGGCTCCCGAAACGTCGTGTTTTTAAACCTTACGCCAGTGTCGAAATAACTGTTTGTTATGGAATCTCCTGGTGAAACTCTGTATTGTTTCGTTATCAGTAACCAATTTCTGAGCATGTACGGAGTAGTCTTTCAATACTTGCTTGATGATGTTCCTCACCTGCCTTGCGTTTAGCGTCTTCAGACAGCCAGATGTTGGTTTATTTTTCTCACTCTCATCCTTTCTTCTTCTTCTTTATTTTATTACGTGCTGAACACTAGAGAAGTTCAAATGTAAATTCTTACCCATATCACCATAACCAAAACCACACAGTTATGAAAATAATATTATCCTCTTCCGCATTTAGTAAAGGAAACACTCACATTTTCGGAGCCGTGATACCAGAAACTAACTAAATTACTACCCCAAAGCTCCTATAATTAGTCGTTTAAAAAACGTCGAACTCTGACTTGTTCGCAAATCTCTACATTATAATGTTTAACTGCTTTAACGCAGGATGTTATTAGGCGTTCAGATGCTTTTTCGACGGGATAAAATAGGTTTTTATTTTATATAAATATATTTCTTGTGATTATTAAAAAATAAACATATATATGGATGTTCATTTTAAAGGTAACCCAATGATTAAAAATATATTGCTACATTTGTGTTTTCCGTTAATATTTATGCCACATAACATAGTTGTGCAAATACTTTTATGCTCCTTGTACTTATATCCCCACGATGGTAACGCCATCACCCAGCGAGCAGCCAATCCAAATTCGGCTCTCAACTTTGCAAAAAAATCCGACTAACTGCCTCTTATAGTCCGGCAGTTGGTTCCCTAGGCCTTAGGAAGATTCGGGTTCCTCCAAAAGACGCAGGTTTACTGCTGTACGATGGTCTAGTGGTAGCGCATTCCTCTTTTGCGCCATTTACGTGAATTCGGCTTCTGATGACATCGTAGAGTACATGATGCTTTTCTGCCTACTGTAGCCAGAAGTCTTGTACTCTTGGTAGCAGAGTTCCTGGGGATATTCCAGCATGACCGAATATTGCCCTTGTACCATAAAGGCGCAAACAAAACTAGTATATCGATTCGTGCAATTTAAAATTTATAATCAGTTGATTTTTAGTTAATTTTCCGGGATAATATGAACTTGAATTTCCTAAGAAAAAACTTTTCATGGACAAAGTATGAAGAAAATGGGATTTATTCCAGAATTTTAAAACGCAATTTTTCAGAAAAATGTATAAATAAAGAATAAGAGGTTTAAGAGCATTCCATGGAAAGCTTCTTGTTTAAAGGCTACCAATTAGAGGGGGGGGGGAATATATATATATACCCTTTAAGAAATCCACTCCAATTGGCGAAAAGCACCTTTTACGTAATTAAAAGAAATCGGAAGAATCTCACAGCAATGGTTTTAAAAAGAAAGCTCTCAAAAAAGGAGGACCATTTCCCGGTTTTCTCTTTAAGAATTTTTGATGGTTTTTACTATAAAACAAACGGGAAATAAATCTATGTTTACTGGAATGGTGCGAAAAACGTAAAGAGCTAATGTGCCGAAAGCAAACTTCTCTTTTCCGGGCAAAACAGATCCGAAAATGTTTGTATGATTTTTGCGCGTCACGTCGTTTTTGTCGCCTCTGGGTAATTCCATTTAGCCGTTCTGGACGGTTCCCAAATGTAGGTACGTATCTGCCTTTATTGGAAACCATTTTTTTCACAAACTAAAAGACTTAACACGCTTTGAGGATAAAGACGAAACTTTTAAAGTTTATGGAATTAAAAGAAGATATTGATAGGAAATAAAGCCTTTTGGCCGGGTAAGAAATACTTGAAAGACAGTGAGAGTGGTTTAAAAGGTTGAAGATGTAACTGTCTTTAGCGCATGTTTGGTTTTTGCATTAAATTAGGGGAAAATGCATTAAACTTTTGTTCCTTGCACTTTCAAACTCATCTTTGAAACCTCGCATCAGTTCTTCAATAAAGTGGGTATAAAGTACACAAATGAAACTAATTATGTAAGTAAAATACGTGAAACTGAGAACCCTGACCTGGATTAAATTATTTCATTCATAACTTTTGAGCTTTTTTCTTCACTCTGTTCATCGTAAAGAGTTATTTGAACCATATTCGTGACCGGCAATTTTTAACTTCCAGCTGAAGTCGGTATTGGTTCTGCCTATGATCGGTTAACATCACGCCAGAATACACATTATAATAATTTATATTTTTTCCTGATCTCACACACACACACATACACACGCACATATATATAAGGAGACTATGCAAATTTTCTGTATGGAAATAGAAAGAGAGTGGTAGCAAAGCTAGTAACAAGGCTCTCATTCATTAAAGTAGGATGACTAGGAAAATTTTCTACATTCCGTGTGTGGAACACGTAAAAATTAACCCGCAAGTAAAAATCGGCAGTGATTACAAAAGTCGCAATCATTGGTGTACATACGACCAAGCTTATTTGAGAATGAACCAGAACCTACTAGAGCACCCATGTAGGAGTCTGAAGTATCTCAACTCCTTGTATTAACAAAACGAAAAATTCTTCCAAAAGATACTGAAATTATTTTTTTCAAAGTAATAAAAAAAATTGAAAATGACGATCTCGACATTTCCCTGAGCTCTGGAGACATTGATGAGACTGCTGTTGAGGCAAAGCAACTGCGGTGGCTAGCGGCTGTCTTAAAACGCCGTCCAGGAAGTAAAGAACTACCAAAACACAATATCAAACACAGTTGAAATGGAAATTCTGACTGCAGATATTTCTAATTATGTCAAGAAATCTAACCTCACTGATGAAGATGGTATAAAGACTTTGGGAACAATATGCAAATTGAAACTTTCCTACGACCGTCACAAGTTCTGTACAAAGTCCAAGAAACGCTTACCACAGTCGGAAGTTCTGCTCTTCTGAACTGAGTAAGCTTATCCAAATGTAGAAGACCGTGCCTATAGCAAATTTTGTGTGTTCTCTTTTCACCCCATGAAGTCGGTTTAACCCTCAACTGGTCTAGTGGGGTCTGATAGACCCAGTGCCCTCTTTTTCTGCACGCACCTTCCAAACTGGACAAGAGGTGGCGTTGCCGGTTATGGTATTCTCTTTTAGCCTACAGATGACCCTGCAGGTGTCATTACTCTAAATTAATTCTGTGCTGCCTGACAGTTGAGAGCAATCGTGGGTGTGTGAGACCCCACCAGAGTGTTTACGTTAGTGTTTTTTTGATTGAAGTGAACAACTTCTGTGAAACTTTCTCCCGGTTTTGTGGGTTAAATTTTTGTAATATTTGTAGAAGTTGATGTCCAATGGCAAGTAAGAAGTTCTCGATGGATGAAGAAGTCCAGCGTCTGCTGGATGTCTCAACTCTCAGTGATGACAATGAAGATGAATTATCATCTCCCTCGGAAATCTCTGACGGTGTTGTGGAATCTAATGAAAAATCAGCCTCAGAGGAAATTGATGGCAGTGAAGAAGATGGTGTGCCTGCTTGTACTTCAAACTATTTTTATGGAAAAATAAAACTTTCAAATGGAGCAAGAAACCCCCTGCACAGGGGCGTACGTGTGCACAGAACATAGTTATCAGGTTACCAGGGGTTGCAGAAGCCGCAAAGGATATCCATGATAGTGACGTATTAGGTGCGTGGCAATTGTACGTCATCGGAGGTATGCTACAAATTGTAGTAGACAACACAAATACTAAAATCCGACAAATGAGAAGTAAGCCTCTGCCATCGTTTGTCAGCGATGTCGATATAGTTGAAATCAAAGCAGTGGTAGACTTGTTATACCTGGAAAGGGTTATGAAATCGGTAAACGAAGTTGTTTCTAGTCTTTTTGCAGCCGCAGGTACAGGTAGAGATATCTTCCATGCTACCACAAGTGTGCAGAGATTCTTGCTCATTCTTGCTGCTTTGCGCTTTGACTGTGCTCAGACAAGAACTGAGCCAAGGGAAACGGATAAACTTGCTGCTGTGTGTGAAATTTTGTATGCATTCATTCACAATATTTTGTTGTCGGAAACTACGTGACTGTTGACGAAATACTAGTGCCACTTCGTGGACGATGCTCGTTTAAAATGTATATGCCAAAGAAGCCTAATAAATATGTAATCAAAGTCCTGTGCCTTGCAGATTTAAGAAACTTCTGTATGAATAATGCTTTCATTAATGTTGGGAAAGAAAGTGAGATTCGTGGGAATAAGTCAGTGCTAACGCAAACGGTCCTCCGACTAATCGAAGTTGTCAAAGGAACAAACCGGAATGCGACCGTTGATAATTGGTTCACTTCCATTGAACTTGCCAATAAACTGAAGACAGAGAGACTAACTGCTCAGGGAACAGTGAGGACAATAAACGTGAAATACCGCAAGAATTCAAATGCGGTCGGTCTAGAAAATATGGATCTACCCTCTTTGGACATTCTGCAGACCTTACTCCTTGTTTATACGTTCTGAAGAGGAACAAAGCAGCAATTTTATTGTCTAGCATGCATTATGACCAGAAGATCACCGACTCTGGAAAACCAGAAATGATAATTACTTACAATGACACAAAGGATGGAGTGGATACCTTTGACCAGCTATGTGTCACATACTCAACTTTGAGACGCACAAGGAGATGGCCTATGGCTATTTTCTTCGCAATGTTGGACATTGCCTGTGTAAACAGGGCCATCATATCTTACTACAAGCCTAATTCAACATCATAGAAGATGCCAAGAAGAAAATTTTTGACTTCATTAAGCATGGCCCTTAGCAAAGAGCACATTGGTCGACGGGAGACCAGATATCTTCCAAGGTTGCTTCAGCAGCTTGTGACGAAGATAAGAATGGTGGAGATGAAGGACGGGAACAACCAGTTCTACGTGTTCGAAAAGGATATTGCCAGTTGTGCCCTTGAGAAAGAGACAGAAAGAGGAAATTCTCTTGTGTACAGTGTGAGAAGCTCCTTTGCTTGGAACACAGCTTATGTATATGCTCAGACGGTCCAAAATAACATTGCACATATATGTACACACATGCACATGTAAGTAACTTATATGGCAATTAAATGTAAATATTTGTACTAAAATATGATTTTTTTTTGCATTGGGTTTGTCAGATCCCACTAGAGTTTTAGCGCAATTTTTTTTCATCAGACCAGTTTAGGGAAGGGTTAAGATCGACACAAGCCACAGGTCAACTTGTTTCAAAAGAATTTAATAATTGGAAGAAAGACCTTGAAGAAGTTCAGCCAACATAGAACTTTTCTCTATCATAAGAATTCAGTTCACAAAGCCGATGAGTTTTTAAAGGTCGCAAAAGGAAAAAAGGCTTCCGTAGATCAAGTAGTGGACAGAGGGCAAGCAAAAGCAAGTTTTGCACAATAGGCTTATTTTTAAACCTATTACTAAAACAGTGATCTTTTGTGGAAAACAAAAGCTGGCCATTGTAAAATTGTATGAACATAATCTGGTACTACTTCTAATTATTTAAGTATATTGCACTGTCAAATTAGTAGTAATTTAATAATGATAAAAGAACACAAAATATCGTTATTGCTATAACACCTGGCCATTTTTTCCACCAAAAATTTCTTGGATCATTGTGCCCCCTCTTAGAAATATTCTAGGTGCATCACTGCTCTAATCCAAGTGAATCCGCAGGCAGTGAACTTCCACACTGGAGCATGTATTGAAGCCTAGGCATGACTGCTTAAATAAGCTTGATTGTGTCTTACTCATAGTTTGGTAAATAAATATCATGACGTCACGGGATGACGTCGGTTCTATCATAGATGAGGTATTTTGACATTAACAAGGGAATTATAACAAAACGAATACCGCAAACAATGTGCATAGTAATAATAAGATGTATAACAGTAATAATATGAGAAAGTATGTTAATGTAGTTATTGTGTCTCTTGTGCTAGAGTATAATTAACGATGTAAAATCCGTAAAGTAAAAATACTATTCCATACCATTTTTCATAGTAGTGGCTTTCGGCCTTTTTTCACACGCAGTGCACTTTCGAGTTTCATTCACGCTTTTACCCCACTCCTTGATATTTTTTTATTATATTATTATTATTATTTTTATTATTATTCAATATTTGTAATAAATGTTATGTGCCATAAACTGTAACAGATGTACTTTGTTTGTAACATACTTATTTTTTGCTCAAAACCTAAATATTGATAGCAAAACCATTTTAAAATATTTTATAATAAAAAAATAAAATGTTATTTATTATCTTTCAGTTTAATCAAATAGTTATGGCTGAAGAAAAATAACATTTAATATGTCTAGTTGAAGTTTTGTTACAGAATAGGTCAACAGCTCTAAACACGTGTTGATGAGTCTTCAGTAATCGCGATGTCTTCACGAGTGATCAACGGAAATTTGAATAAATCTTAATTTGATTTAGTTTATTTCAAAAATGAATACAGAAACCCATGGAATAACGAAGAATCGGACATCGAAATTAAATTTCCAAATATTCAGCACGGTGTAATAATTCTTATAAATGAAAAATAGCACCAGGTTTCATGTGCGTCCAGGGGGAGGGTGTAAGTGGGCGCACTTACACCCACTTGGCTTACGGAAAATGGGGGGGGGGAGGATTGAATCTACAAGAAACTATAGTCAAACATTATAATTCAATTGGAATTTTTCCTAGGTGCACCCCTCTAAATATAATCCTGACTGCGCCCATGCCAGGTTTCTCATTAATAAATTACTCCGATGTTTCGTGATGTTATTATTGGAATTTAAATTTTCAATGTAATTAAAATAATAAGAATAATAAGAAATGTGTACATGCATTTAGTTTTCTCTTTCTTCAAAATTGAAAGACCTTAAGATTTGAGGACCTACGACATCAAAAATATTTAAAGGGGGTCCTTGATAAAGAAAAGATTAGAATGCCGATACAGATAAAAACAAAGATTGCCTTTTACCAGAAAACCCAAAATGGCGGCGGCGTACAAATTCTAAACTTATGGGGTGGCCAAGTGCCTATGGGGCTGTTCAAGCACCTTTAAATGAGATTTTGTTATATGACATATGTGAAAATAATGTGTTTTGATATCCAATGCGGGCTTGACCACCCTGAACCCCTCCTTTTCTGCTCTACTGCATGATGGTTATGAGTTTTGATATTGAATGAAAAGGTTTTCTAAATTCAAAATTCAAAATACATAAAGTGGAAAATCAGTGCGAAGTTATTTATAACTTACACATACAGTGACAAGTGGTTATAAATACCTCCAAGGGACTGTGCAAATTCAGTGGTTAGATATGATATTTTTTAAAAATCATGACATTATAATACACTTCAGGGTTTTATAGAGCGTTTTGATAGTAAAAGTATTAAACCTTTTGGTTTTAAAATTAAATGAGAATACATTTAACTATAATGAATTTGATTAATGTATACATTAAACTATTTTTATAGCCACACTAAATACACAAGATATTTTTTAAATTAAAACATTGCAATAAATACTAAAGTGTATATTATAAGGAAAAAAAATGTTACCAACAAAAATTTACGTAAAATTACATTCTTACAATAAAGATTATTTATATTTATTATACACATAATACTACGGACTTTCAAACAGTACTTGTGTGAGGTTTTATGGTTTTGGGGTTGGCAAGATAGGATGGGCTCCTAACGAATATGGTCCTCGAGCTGTTCACTCAATATCAATGAATAATGAACTTTTTTAAAGTTCTTTACCTTAAATATCCAGGTTTATCAGTATTGAAAATTTCTCGGACATCCTCAAATAAACAACATTAAAATAATGCCTAAATATAAATAAAACAAATGTAAAGATTCTTTAAATTCCTTGTGGAGCCACCAAAATTGCGGGACCCCAGGTCCGGACTTACTTGGTCTGCCTATATGCAAAATTCAACACTTTTTCCGAAAAACATCAATAATTTTCGTTTCGACAATAGGTAAGAAAAGTTTTCTATAAGTGTGGTATTGCCTCTCATCTATTGGTTAGTGATTAAATAGCGGTTAGCTTTAAGTTATATATATGAATACACAACCATCACTTCCTTTAGCTTATCAGGTTGGCTCGTTGCCTATCTTTATTTGTTAGAAACGCCATCACAAAATAGGCACCCGTGCTTCTTTTATTTTGGCCTTCTGACTGCCACTACTGTCATTCCACAATCTTATTTCCCTTTTGTTTTTGCTGCTGTAATTTGGTCAATATTATATTTGGCTAATTCAGGGAAATATATGTTACACACAAACACACACGTAAGCATTCCATCATAGAATGCATACATCCATACACCTACCTCAAGACAACAATATCTGCTTTCCGCGAAATATAATAGTACCTACTTACCATAACAAATGCTTCAAATACATGCATGCACCCCTTGCTATGCATTTAGGGTTAGCGGTGTGACAAAAAACAAAATTCAGTTTTCCACTTGTCAGAACAATGCTTCCCACTTCTTTAAATTCGCTGCAGCTACCAGCCTATTTAATTTAAGCGTTATGGAAGTGATCAATCAAGGGAGCTTCATTTTGACTTTGTATTATTTTAGAAGCTTTCAGTATTAGTAAACACCTTCCTAATATAAGAATAATGGTGGTTCGCGGGTATTAATAATCTAAATTTTCTAATGCAATATTTTCCAAACTTTTTAGAATCACGACTCAAGGGCAAGGAAAGAAAATTATTTTATTTTAATTTAATATTTTGTTATATACATACAAAGAGGGAGAGAGAGAGGTTAGCCCCACTTAATCAAGTTAAGGATAATCAAGTACCTCGTTCACAGGAATAACATTGTTTCGAAACACAAATTATTCCCATAGGATCAACATTAAATAATCAATATGCTTCACAGCCTTTACATGATTATCGGATAAATGGACAATTGTGGGACGGTTGTCGATTTATCCAACAATCGTGGGACGGCTGTGAAGTTGCCCTACAATTTTCGGGTAAATGGATAATCTTAGTATAAAAATCAATGTTCAAATCAGAAAATAATTTTTCACAGGAAAATTTATTTTTACAAACGTCCCCCTTCCTTTTTTTGAATGGTTTCTGAAATTATCCCTATTTTAATGTAAAATGTTAAATCTAAAGTTGATCCTATTACTTCTAATCAACCCAATTATTAGGTACCAGCTATAATATTGTAATGTTGTAGAAGACCTCTGCAAATGGACTTGGAATGCGTACTACGATAAAAACAACGATATTAGCATTGCTGGATTAAGGGTCATATGGGCTCCCAAAGAATGTACCTGGAGTCCGCGATATTCGGTAAATAAAACAAGAGTTTTTCTTTTTAACTTCACTATCTATCATATTCAGGTTTATTAATAATGAAGCTGAAATATTTGTAAATTAAATATGATCAAAATAATTCTGAAACTTAAATGACATCAAATCTTAAAATCGCAGAGGAGAGTTCAAGGCCCGAGGCTATTTGGTCTGCACGTAAATTTAGCACTATGTATCAGATTCCTAGTATTTTTATTATTTCTAGTATTCCTAGGTATTAGATAAATATTTCCCACGAAAAAACGAAACAAACTCGCCCCTAGGTATTAACTTATGAGGTATGATACAATGATTACAATGTATGATTACAAGTGAAAATTTTGGAAACCAGAAAACCTAAAATAACTCGTGGAAATGGCAAAAAAGCACCAAATTTTGTAGATGCAATAAGCAAATATTAATCGCAAAAACGGTAAAAGAAAATAGAGAGAAAATAGACGTTTAAATTTGGACGAGAAAATTGTCTCTACAATTTGCTCGAAAGATGATAGTGAAAGCAATGACGAATCAATAGAGTTACCACAATCTCTTAATGATGTAACTCAATCCTTTTAACTGCCATTCATCGACATTTGCATGTTCGTGGGAGGAATGTGCATTATATTTTGCTTTATGCAATGGAAAAATAGTTAGATATGTGTCTGACGAGATCCATGACAAAAGGATGAATTTTTAAAGATTTCTTTCGGTATAAATACTATAAAATTTGAATGCTAGTCCACAATTTATTTTCATTAAAAAAACATAGGAACGTACAACATTTGGTGTTTCTTTATATAATATTGTTTTTCTCAATACCATTTCATCATTATTTTGTGTACAGTCAATATATTTCTTCTATGTCATTTAAGTGTATAGCCGTGTATTTATTTCACCGGATTGTCGAATATCCGTTTGAATGGAAAAACATTTACTAGACGCATTAATGTTCGCTTAAGAGGAGCTGGTTTTATGCGTAGGATATGATATGTTTATGAAATGTAAATTGCAAAATTTTTGTATTTTAAACGCTTTATATCAATGCAAAAACTTCGTTTGCAATAAGTATTTCAGAGACTATACGATGTTCTATTCAATTTACCTTATGCCCATTTTTATATAATTACCACTACCTGCTCGAAGAACATGTCTGCATATAGAATTCCGTTACACAAAGAATGGAAGTTTACACAATCTGTAGTATACGCATTGGCGTAAACAGGAGTGTTGATACCATTGCAATGAAATTTTGTATATTTAACATAGAAATACGCCTTTATAACCTCCCACTGGGCCTATAACCTGCACGACGAATTTTCTACATACGTATATGAGTATACCTAATTCACTGTGCAATAACAGCAGTGAATCCAGGGAGTGTTTTGGGCACCTCTTCCTGGATAGTAATATATGTATTTATATTTATTATATACCTTTAGGAATAGGTTTCCTTTAATTTTTAAGCGTTGCGCCTTCTCCCTGCTGATGTTTTTTTATCCCCCTTTTGTGCAGAAAGGATTTGAATTTTCTACACCAAAGAACAAGATGCAATAACACAATGTTTAATACATAAAAATAGATTCTACCGTACATAACGCGGTTATACATACGCCGACATACCGATATAGCGATATACTGATATAGCGATATACTGATAAAGCGATGCTATACTAAACGCGCGAGGGTATATATCCGGTACTCCATGGAAACGTTATCGACGTTTTTTTTAAAAAATCATCAAGGAAGTATTGTTTATGAGCGCACTAGTTAGGGCGAACGTGTTGGTAAGTTGTTTACTTCTGTCAATCTTCAAATGTCTGTACAATCGAACCTCGTTAATATGAACACTCTGGTTATGAAACATTTGTTCATATTAAAATAGTTATTATTCCGTAAATTCCTTAAGAAACAAATTTTGTGTGTGTGCGTGTGTGTGTGTGTGTGACGTTTTTTACATCGTTATAAACAAACTGATGTAAATGTCATTTCAAAACAAGTTAGTGGCGTATGTAGGAAATTTTAAAGTAAGTGAAAATGGGCTATCCAAGGTAGATTATTTAAATTAAAATTAATTTCCCGAATAACATAATCTAATAGTTCTCAAAGGCATTCCCGAAAGTTCTTTAATTTAGAGCTTAAATGCTTCAATTATAAAACGTTTCGTCGGCTTTCTGCTTCAACGATTACGTTATACGTGTTAAAAGTTTTATTTTTTGGAAAAAAACGCAGATATAATTTGCATTTATAAACAAAACTTAAGAATATTATCTTCTGTACTTTCATAATAAACAAGTAAATTACTTAAAACCGTGAACTTATATTTGATAATTATGTAACATTTATATTAAATTTTAATCAAGTTTTCGATTTTTCTGTTAAGTATTTTACTATATTAAATGTTATTAGCTTCAAAAAAATTTTTACACTAAACTAATAAAACGGTAGTTCCTGAATTTTGACCAGCATAAATTAAATTTTGATTTAACCGTGGAAATAGTCTTTTAATACTAATTTTCCATGGTTTACTCTTTAATTTTATTAAAAATTACTGTTTTTACAATAAAGAAATGCTCACTCTCATTATTATAATACATAATAATTACACCTTTACCTTAATTTTAGCCATAAAATCTACGTTGATTGAATTGCAAATATTAACTTTTTATTCAAATTGATTGATTGATTTATGGCTTGGTAGTGGCACAATGTAAAGGGTAAGCGTTCATTTGGTGTACCGTTAATCTGGGTCTGATCCTTTACGGTGTCCCCCTGCTTAAATAATCGGATTACCGGCTAACTTCTCATTGCAATCCGGGGATTGATTCTTCGGTTCCTTCGGCTTTAAAAGGTTTAAATTCTACGGAAAAGTGCAGCTCTCCTGGTCGACGGTTGCGTAGTTTCCTTGCGTGCATTCCTTGATCTTGTCATTAACTCAGGTATATCTTCCGATATTTATGCAGTTAACCTACACATAGTAGTTTCAGGTTTAATTTTCTTAGCACCAGAAATTCGAATTCTTCGGAAAACTGTAATTTCGGACAGAGCATGGCCTTTGTTGTCCTTGCACCCCGAAATACAAACTAGTTATGGTAATCGATCGGATACCGACGAGGTGCAAAGCTCGTCCCTCCGTTCTACAGTAGTCTAGTTAATCTGAACTAATCGGGACTGAGACCTGTTTGGATTAACAAATGTTCGGATTAACCGAAATGGAGAGGTGCATGCTTGGAATAACTAGGAGAGATCGAAAAAGAAACACTTGGGTGAGAGAGCAAACTAGAGTAGAGGACATCATTGTTAAAGTAAAAGGGCTGAAATGGCGATGGGCTGGGCATATTGCAAGAAGAACTGATCAACGATGGACAACAGAAATTCTGAACTGGATTCCAAGAGACCACCGAAGACCTAGAAAACGTCCTCAAACTAGATGGGTGGATGAAATAAGAAAACAGGTTGGGGTGACGTGGAAACGAATGGCCCAGGATAGACTTGTGTGGAAAGCATTTGGAGAGACCTTCATCCAGCAGTGGATAGATAATGGTTGAATATGATGATGATGATGATGTTGATTAAATATCGTTTATACGGAAGAAAATACACATTAAAATAAATTTTGTGGTAAAATATATTTACTGCATCTTAAAGTTCCTTTTCCTCTTTAAAATTTTATTTTCGAAAATAAATAACATTATTTTAAATTTTCTACGTTGGTATATTAAAAATATATTTATGTTTTTTATTTAATTGGGATATAATAACGGATTGTTTTTTTCTTGGATAAAAAAGTGTTTTATTTGACATTCATTTCGTTTTGTCTATAGCAAATGTATTTTGTTTCGGAGACGCCTAGAAACTGGTTCGTCTTTTTTCAGTTTGTCAACAAAATTACATCGATGTAAGCTTAATACACGTTTGCAAGCATAATGAATTTCGTATCAATGTTCAATCAGCCTAAACCAAACAAGCCTAACTAAGCTCAAAAACAACTTATCATAAATGCAAATCAACAGACCATCAAGCATAATTATGATTTAGAAACAGTTGAAGTTAAAAATTTTAATAATACATAAACATGTTTCCAATCATTCAAAATGATCATCATCAGATGTCACGGAACCTGAAAATGGAAGAAAATTTTCAGATTTCTTAACACACGATGATCATCGTCACTTTAAATGGTTTAAAGTATGATTATGTGGTATTAAAATTTGTAACCACTTCAACGTTGTTCTAAATCCGACAATTTATGATTTTAATAAACGATTATTAGTGCAGTAATCACGCATCTTGCCCTATAAACGGAGTATGCAAAAAAACTTTAGTGAGCTATTAAGTTCTATTACTTCACTAGCTAAGTTTCAACTAATTTTAGCTAATTTTTGGCATTTTATTTTATTTTTAATTACTTCGTGACAAGGAAGTCACGTGAATCTATCAGTCCACTCGCATATGGCGCAAAGAACAAGGTATATTTTAAAAATAAAACATTCACACAAATATCAAAATAAATTAATATATAAGTTTTTTATATACATTTTCCAAGAGTTACAAGCATGTACGTATCCAGAAGGGGGACCTTAGGGACTGGTCCCACGCGAAAGTAAATTTGTAATAGGACTTGGCTACGATCTTGCATGCTGTGATTATATCGATACATGCTTAAAATTTATTGAAGCCCCCAAAATTAAAGCCCGGCTACGGTCTTGGTTATAAGCGTTTAATTGTCTCTTTTGTTGACTTAAATGATGACGAGTAATGCCATATAATTATCTCTAAATTGTTTATACATTATTTAACACATTCTTGTTACCTTCATTTGATTCCACACACAGAATCCTATGCTGAAGTTCCATTAACTTGTGGGCAGAAAATTGATCCCTTATGTCCATATATTACCAGATATATTAGAAAAAGAACTCTCGAGCTGGTAGTGAGAGGAAAGTACATTAAATGTTAAACGGCAGAGTAAATTGGATGGTTAAATGCCCTCTTAGTGTGGCAGCACTGTATTTGAAAGTCCCTTGTGAGGGGAATTTCTTTCTTCCGGAAAATAGCCTTGTAAATAATTGATTGTTCAAGGAGCACAGAGAACTCGGTGCTTATCGCTATTTTAGAGCAGAGGAAAATGGAGCTCTTCTTTTAAAAGAAGTTGGAGTCCAAGAACTTGTTGTGCTATTTGTTTTGTTCTTAACAACGAAACATGTTTCTGTGTATGCTGTTTCATTGTTCGATATTCTCATGCATTGTTGTTTCAAAGCATGTGCGGCCAATTGCTAGTGTGGCTAGTTTCTAGGCAGATGTGTTTTATATTTTGTGCAAATTTTACGGCGCATGGACATCAAATATCCTACTACGCCGGGACCTATAGTTTTCCGAGTTGCCCAAACCTCTTGAAACCCAGGGAATCAATCCCGAGACTATAATGAATGGTTTTATGTACATAATATACTTAGGTTATATTTATGTTTAAAAATGTTTTCATTTCTTTTACGTAGGATGTTTATCATATATAATATTGAGGCAGAACGCACATGTTTAATTTTGATCTGTAGACTTTTTGTTTTACGGTTTAGGTTTCGCAAATTTTGTTATTTAATTATTCAAAGGTGCCCAAGAGTTTAATGTATTTTTAAACTAAGGTAGATGTCAGTAGAGACTTGTCAGTTGGAAATCTGCCAGAGTTCTGAAAATGAATTATATTCTAACAGAATTACATATACAGTGTGTCATTAAAATCTATCCTTGATGAAAAAAAATAATTATATAAAAACTAAACAAATTATAAACATAGTTATTCTACCAAAAATTACGTTAACTAAAAACATTAAAGACATTGTTACGTCTCACTATGGATTCCTTTTGTTGGGAAGATAAAATCTAATCAATACTTAATTTGTTCCATGTTTTCTCTAGTATTTAAAAATTAACAGACGCTAAAGCTTGCATTATACTTATTTTTGAGCTTTATATGCATACAAATGGAGCCGCTGTCTTATAACTTTGTACAGTGTGCTCCTGGGTATTTTTAATTCCGTTGAGCTACTTCGGATTTATTTCTTTGATCTCCATCAAAAGCATTACTTACAACATCAATGGTCTGTTTCCTCACGAATAGTCTACCAGTTCCAGGAAGATCCTGTTTACTTATTGTCTCTTTAAACATTTTATATCAATTTTTAATATTTTCAACGTCTGGTTTTTACTTTTGTCCATACTCATTTCTAAACTTTCCTTGAACTGAAATTTCAGATTTCGATTCAAGTAAACACAATACGCATTTATTTTTCTTCTTCACAGACCCAAATTCGACTTTTTTTAAACGCGTGAAAGCTACTATCCCTTCTTTCTTCCACCCAATACGCGTCACTCAGAGTAGGCGCGCTGAGATTTCTAACCAAAACAAAAGAAGCGTTTTATTTTATAGCGCGAAACCAATTTTCTACGTATGTAGAGAGCATTTATTGATTTTCTTATTTGATTCAACATCAAGCATTGATATGTCTTATCCGTGTATCTTCAATAACTCTTTATCAATAAATTTATATCTTATTGTATATTTATATAAATTTATATCTTATTTTATCTCTATATAAATTTATATCTTATTTATCTCTATATAAATTTATATCTTATTTTATCTCTATATAAATTTATATCTTATTTTATATCTATATAAATTATATATCTTATGTATTTACATATATACAGGAAATACTATGAATAACTAAAATTAAATTTTTAAATAAATTACAGGGGCCCTACAGAAAAAATGAATGAGCCGGCACTAATAGATATGTAAGCTGTTTCGTTTTAAGGACCATGGTGTGGAATGGCGTGGAGGACCACGCCAAGGGCGCAAAATCGGCTGTGATAATTCACAGGGAGAAAATATCCGTGGCTATGGGGCGCAAATTGGAGAGGGGCGCAAGATCATCTAGGTAAGGCTCTGTTAGTTTTACACAGTTTCAAAGGCAAATCCTGGTGAAGAAGAAAAGCTTACCGTGTATGTGATAAAACATCGCAACTATATCGCAGGGAAGAAGAAAAATGCAATATGGTGAAACTAATAAAAATCGCGGTCTCAACGTGTCTAAGGAGGAAGAATAAGCTTTGTCTTAAACCATCCGAAACAATGAACTTAATTGCCAAGCCCTTTGTTATATTATAGAGAAAAGTAGATTGTGGGAAATATGCTAGAAAGATATTGGCATCTACATAGTCACTGAGATGGCTATCATCAGAAAATGCTATGTTAAAGTACAAGTGTTAACCATCGACTCTCATTCAAGCTTATCCTTTTCTCACAGAATTGCAGAGTATTTTCTTAGGGAAATATCCATTCACAATGATGTAAAGTAACATTATTTCATAGTAAAGAATTTTCTACTTTTGAAAGTCCTTAAAGTAGTTCAAATTTAAGGCCAATTGATGATGTGTAGAATAAAATAGAGAGATTTCTACAAGCCAAACTCCATAAGTGTACTCCAGTGGCTTCATAAACGTCTATTCTGATTTCATGGACAGCTGCTGCGAAGGTATATGTGGAGGAGCAGCATGTTATTAGCTGAGCTAGCATGTTATATAGTTAGTGCCGAATTATGTTTTCGTAGGTCACTAGAAAATTTTTTTCAGGCCCCCTGTAAGTATAAATTAAGCCTGTGTAATTAAAGTAGGACCTGTATATAACAAAGGTCTTGAGATGAACGAAACTGCTCACTAAATCCGATCTCTCTCTAAATCCATTCAAGAATTTTAAATTTTAAACTTGAAAACAATGTCGGTACAAGTAACATATTTGCATGCAACGTATATAGTAAAAACTCCAAAATTCGCCGATATCCGCCCTGCGATAAAATTAATGCCCCAATGATAAGGTCGGATTGGCAACGATTATTGAATAACGTTGGGTCTACACCGCGTCGGGTCCCTCAAAAAAGGGGCCCCTGGACATTTGTCTTGGTTTGTTTATGCAATAATCCGGCCCTGCATATAACCATCTGTCTGTCCTCTCAGAACTTCCCACAATATGCCTCATCAATTCTGGTCAGGTGTGTGATGCACGTTTGGATTTATTTGGTTTACAGTCATCAGTGTGAATTCAAACAAAACTGTTTGCTTTTATTCATTTCAATACAGCTTTAGTTAAAAAAACGTTGTAATGTTTGAAGGGCACATCTATTTTAGAAAGTATTAATCATTACGCTTAATAATGTTTTATCTAGTTCCGAAAGTTTAAAATGCTTTGTTACGCGTTATTTGATCCTGCGAAAAGCCCCGAGAAGAGGACTGTAATAAAAACAATATTATGACCATGCAAGAATAATAGTTCTCGCATAAAGAAGAAGAAGAAGTGATTTTTCCAACACTCGAAACATTTCCTCGTAGAGAATTAATTACTTGGCTTTAAGAATCCAATTAATTGGCGCAGATCCATTGAGTTGTCGGAAAGCATTACCTTGGCTCAAAAAAAAGGTGAAGAAATAAATCTCGACGACCGTTTCTGAAACACGTTCCAATAAACAGGGACACGACAAAAAACAGCGAGCTCTGCAATTGTAATAACTTCGTTTTTGAAGAACTAATTAACTAGAGGAATCCTCTCATTTTTTAAGCTTGTATTAACGACAGTAAATCTTTACGAATTACATTATTTCCACCTTTACATCCATTTCCTTCTTTTTCTCACACGTCAGTTCGGACAATTTTAAGCAGCCTTCAGATAAATAGACATGAGTGGTTCGCATAATTAAAAATAATTACTAGAGCAATTTTTAATTATCGGTAACTCTAGCGAAGAAGAAAGTGAAAACCCTCAATTATACACGAACTTATTTTGTTAGTGACGTTTTCATAGGATATGTTTTGCAGAGCAGAGAGAGAAAGAGAGAGAGAGAGAGTGAGTTTATTTCTTAGAGATGGAACTTTTGACTCCTTTTTGGGAATTGGGTCACTAATTCTAACGCACTTTTGTGCGGAAATAAAGCGACACACTGTGCTGAATGTATCACAAATCTTAGTAAGAAAAAACACAATGGGCACAGTTTTTAGAAATGTATGTTTTAATATAGCGTCAAAACAGCTTAAACCACTTTTCCCGCAGATTTAAACTTTTTGGAAACGTTTATTACCCATCAAAACAAGGATCACTTGGTCAACGATATGTTCATCACCAACTTACTTTCAGCATGGATAAATTTCCTCCACATTTGATTGCACAAATTTTCTCAATTTTGAGTTATTATTTATTTTTTTAAATTTAAGTGTAATGTTGTTTTCTGACCGGTTATCCTTTTTTATTCTTTTTCTCTACCATCTTTTAAAACATTTTTAATAATTTCAATAAATTCATATGGTTTAATCAATTTTACCTGATTTTGGATAGCGGGAAATAATTTGAAAGTTTGGTTTATTATTATTCTAAGCTCAATAATTCCTTTATTATGTAAGCTTCTTTAAAGAAATGCCTTGTAAAAAACACTTTTAAAGCTGTATTAAAACATATGCTTCTAAAAACCGGGCCCATTGTGTCTTTATACCAAGATTTGTGATACACTTTTTTGTGTTAACTCTTTTGAGTAATTTGGTAACTCACAGACTCTTTAACATTTATATAGGTAAAATATATTTTCACAAGAGTGGGAGAAGATGGTGCAACATATGCCCGTATCCAGAGAGGGGTTGTCTTAAGTACCGACCGCCCTTCCCGAAACTGAAGTTTTAATGGAGCTTGGATACGGCCTTGCATTCTGTAATTGCATCGATGCATACTGCAAAAAATTTTCAACTCTCCTAAATTAAATCCTGGCTAGGGTATTGGTGTGCATTTTAGTTGTAGCCTTTTCTGAATTAACTTTTATTGAGCAATCCATGGAACCTTTTTCTTATACTTAACAGTTTACACGGTACATGATGATGATAACGCACTAGAGAGGAAGAAACGAATATTTTACATGCATGCACTCATTTTTATTGCACGAACTCAGGTCAGGTTCGAGGTACCGAGTGCCCTATCGGGCTATATCGCTTATGCCCTATAGAGCAGTTGCTGCCTCTGTGAGTGCTACAATTAAATGCTTTATGGCCACTTTTGGGTTTTCTACTGACGTCTGCATGCAAACAAGGTTTGCATACTTGCATGAACCGACCTTGCATGAACTCTATATTCACCTATATATATACAACGATTGTGTGGCGAAGCATTGTATGTGTGTGTATGTGTGCGAATTCTGCTTTAAAATGAAAAAGTATAGGGAAAAAATAGGAAAAGTTAAGGTAAAAATGGGAAAACGGTTTCAAGAGAACCTACGTGGATTCCCAAATTCAATTGGTTTTTTGAGTTCTTTAAATTCATTCCGTTAGTTTTGTTCCTCTTCTCATCTTTGTGATTTAGGAAGTGCTTATAAAATTTTATGGATTCCAGAGAAAACGTTCCGATAGGTGAGATTTTGATATTTTATATAATTTATTATTTAATTTATTGTATATGCTTTATTTCATATTTATATATTATGCTGTTTTATGCTTATTATTACTGCTACTGCTTATTAATAGATTCATTTTATTTTATGTCTATTTAATTTGTTTTTTATCATTAAGCACATATACATACATATTGAAAATCGTTCATAAAGACCTGAAACCTAATTGGATCCACGAAAATACTATCGCTATAACTGATAATCGTTACAAACCATATTTTTTTAATTATATAGTGTGGCAATACAATTTCACACTCATATATTAAACTTATTTCTAAATATGTTCATATTTTTTTCATTTTAAAATTTTTTGAACCTGAATAATATAATTCCCATATACCAGATTATTACTTACGGTATACAACAATTTTTTGCAAATACTACTTGGCCTGAAGCTGGCCTCAAGAAAATATACAATAGTATATATTCCCAATATTTATCATATTACATATACCTGATGAATATAACATCTCAGTATAAATCACGTTACATATATTTTATGTTTATAATATACTAATGTGCCTCATATTACATATATCTTGATACGTATCACATTACGTATATCGCAATACGTGTCTTGTTACGTCCGTCTCAGTATTTATTTCATTAAGTGCATCTATATGTAATTCATTACATTGTTCTTTACGTGTGTTTCAATATATATATATTTCAATATATTTGTAGATTTTTCAAAATGTTTAACATTTATTCATCCATTCGATTATTTTTCACATGTAATTTTAGATTTTTCTAATCATTTTTATTTGATTTATAAAGAAATGAAACTCGCTGCGAGAGAGAAAATTTATCTTATGTGATCTATGAGGGATATTTACATTAAGAATTGAATTTTCACGTTTTTTAATATCTGGAATAGAACTTATTATTTTAAAAAGTATTATTGTACGAGTATTTTCTTACTGAGACAGTAAATTTTCACACATCTGTGTTTTTTATTTTCTTTTGGCATGTCTTTCCACTTTCTGCTTTCGTGTAGAAACAGGTTTGTGTTAAGAAGTACAGACTCGAAGCAGGAACGCTATTAAATGCAAAATGCTCGAACATAGTAAAAAGTATCGTCAGAAAATAACAAATAAGGAAAAGACGAAATTATATCAATATCTACAAACAATATCAAACTAGTCAAATATGATTAATTTTGAAAATTATTTTGACTGCAAGATACTTTCTCAGATTTACCGTTAAGTAAAGTGAAAATTTGTACAGCAGGTATATTAATTTGGGAATGGACACACCAGACGTTCTATGTCCTTCGTGAAAGCAAAATATTGGAAGAAGAAAATACTATTGGACAGTGAAGATTGCGAAAGAGAGAAACATGAACGTTTTCTGGAAACCATTTGTCGAACCGCAGCTGTTGTCGTTGACAAAGTGCTAAATCGCAGAAGATTCGTCCATTCAATCGGGTGGCGCGATTGTATCAGCAGATTGCACTGGCAGTCGTGGGCTTCGAGTTTGTCGACTTTGAGCCATTGTGGTACCAGCTTCCCCTCCTCCTTTACATCCGTTCAAGGAGGTGGTGTCAGCCGCGGTGGTGCAGAGCGAAATGTATTCCACAATGGTTCTGTTTAAATTTTCCAATCCAAACGACCAGGTTTTCCAATTTCAACTTTTCCTGAATTTAATTTAAACGCGCAGTCAACCTTTTGATTTTTTACTCGTCGATAAATTTTTGTTGACGTTTCGTTTTTATAGGATAAATTTCGCATCATTTTCCTCAACATTGTTTTTTATCTTATTTTTGTTTTTTCACGCCACTGTGTTTGTCATTGTGAGTTAGATATCAAATAATGTATGGCCTATATTCTCTCGATATGTTTTTGTGTTAAACTAAAATTTATTCACAATTCATTATTTTCAAGCATTCGATTCAAAAGAAGCAATGTTTCTTCAAGTATATTTTTCCCATATAGCGGGGAACTCATACGAAAAGATATATAGTGACGACAAAAACATAAAAAAGACACAAAGACATATGTAGGAAAAATATAAAAATATATATGGAAAAGATACAAAATACAAGATACAAAGGTAAATACAAATTAGGTGCAAAGAAGGACATACATAGACAAGATACAAAGACATACACAAAGAAGATGCAAAGACACAAAGCATAATTAAGATTGAGCATTATCAACGTTACTTTGGCAAAATATTTTTGAGGCTTTATATATAGGAAACAATTTTTAATAATAATGATTAATCTACACTTGGAAAAAAAAAGCGTCGAAGATCATAATCCATTGAAAATAAACTCTGATAATATCCACTGATAATAAATGTGGAAAATGTGGACATGGCACAATCACGAACGAAAATAAATATACAGCATTGAATATCAGCGAATTTGGTCTGTTGTCCCTTGGTACAGCATTTACAGTACCATCGTGAGAGAAAAGCGTGGGTTAGTATGAATTTGCGAAGTTTCACTTTTGGCGAAAACCTCACTTCTGCTTATGAACGGAAGAACTGTGGAACCATTACTAAAACTTCAATCCCAGTTTCATTATTGAACTAAACAATTGCTCTCACTACCGATGTGCTGATCTGGGTAGCTATTTATTTGTATGTTAGTCGGTCATCAACAATAATGATGCGAGGAACTTTGATTATACGGTAGCATGTTCAGGTAATTCTGCGTCTTGTTAATTTTCACTGCAGGTCTACAAAAAGATAAATCCCCCTCATACACAATATGGGTTTCTCGAGGATATCTCCTTCACGTTTCCACATTTCTTTGACTTGCCTGTTCTCCAGATTAGTCGTCACCCATCGAACATTTGTGGAACCATATGGAATGGCAGTTTTTGTCATCTGTGACGCAGAGTGGGGCAAATCGCGATCTATGAGAGTAAGAAGTCTGAGGTTAATAATGATTGAGATTTTAGAATGGTAAGATGTTAAAGTAGTCTGAAATCAAGTACAAATTATCAAGAAAATCGATTAGGCTAGTACAAACGTCCAGGAAAATTATTGCTTATGTATTGATATGTCTGAAAAAAAGCTAAGTGCAGGTAAGATTTAGAATGGTTGTAATTTGCGGTTCTATTATTATTTATGTACTGGACATATGTATTCATAGAAAAACATTATTTACAAGGGTAGAAGAGACAAAAATGTTAAAGTAATGCATAGTACACTTGTGAACCACAGCCATTTTAATCTTCCTCTGAAACTTCTAGTGGAGTGGTTCCCAACGTTTTTTACGACCTACTTTTAGAGTTCCAAATAATTCGCGACCCCCTTTTATAGTAAATAAAATATCTGCGATCCCCTGGTGTCAAGTCGCCACCACTAATCAAAGTACTTTTAATGGAATAAGAAGAAATACATTAAATATAAAATTATATTAGTATGCTATGTTAATTGTATATTATATTAATTATGTATATTAGCGTATATTATATTTATTAGGTATATTAGTGTATATTATATTACAATTATGTATGTGGTACATATTATATTAATTATGTATATTGGTATATATATTATATTATGTACGTGGTGCATATTATATTAATTATGCTATGTGTTATCCATATAATTATATAATGATGTATGTACAATTATAAAGTTAGCAGTCGTTAGTAGAACATTGCAATGTGTGTAGCCCCATTGAAATATTAAAGCGTTGGTAACATCTGTTATGAAATAACTTACAAAAATAATTTTAACAAAAAACATTTGCGGCGACCACCGAGTTAAGAACCAATGTGCTAGTGGCTCTGAAATTAGAACTGAACTGACTTTATCAAATAATGGTTTCTTATATGAATTAATTTATCTTCGCAAATTTGAAATTTTAGATATACGGGGTATGAAGAAAATATCAAAGAATGAAAGAAATCAGTGATTCCAGAAATACGAGACCATTTCCTTATGTTTTGCTTTCGGAATCTCCTCCTCTGAACTTTGTTGCGTGACTCCATGAGGCTTCTTTGGATTATGTGTATACAAGGTGGTTATAATTAAACTTGACCTATTTAGAGCACCTTGAAGCTTGAACCGTTTAGTAGATTTGCACCAAAATTGGTATATAGACTATTCAAAGGATGCGGAAAAGGAATCTGCTAAAAAAAATTGTACTTCAAAAACGTCCGCTAGGGGGCGCGTTTTAGCGTAATACTGCAAAAGCAAACTATGAAATGACCAACACGCAATACAAATGACATTTTTAACATTTAGTAACACTTATTGCATCGAAACATTTTAAATGAACGTTGTGCGAGCAATAACAGTACGACAGCGCTGAAGGCGTACAATGGATTTTGGTTTTTTTTCACATGCAGATAGTGCGTAAAGAAATATGACATTTAAGCAGCTGTTAATCGTGTACAGGACGATGTAATGGGTGTTCCTCGATGTGGCCGTCATCATTTATTTGTAACAATTCAAGCCAATGCAGAATGTGTTCAACAGCGCATCGCAACTAATCCTCTGTGATGCTTCGCACATGCAGCGTGGTGGAATTCTTGGATTCTGCTAACATAGCAACACTTCCACAATAAACCAAATTCTTTAAATGACCCATCAACTAGAAGTCGTACTGAATGAGATCCGGCGAACGTGTGCCAGTGATTAGTAAACGAACGACTGATAACATGCTCATCGGTGAGATGCTGGAGCAAAAAGTTTTGACGGATCGTGCGACATGTGGGTGCGCACCATCTTGCATTGAAATGGTAGATGTAACGCACTGTCGTTTCTGTAATTGCGGCAAAACAAACGTCTGGAGCAACTCACGGTACCTAATGGACGTTACAGAACATTTGACAGGGCCTTACAAGTGAACGATAGGGACCATATTGAGTGACCTTCATTACATCATTCTGTACACGATTAAAAGGTGCTTACTTGCTGCATTTCTTTACTCTCTATCTGAGTGCGAAAACCCCCCATTTTTTTAATTGGACGCCTGCAGTTTGCGGTGTGCTGTTATTGCTCGCACAACGTTCATTTGAAATGTTTCGATGCAATAAGTGTTACTAAATGTTAAAAATGTCATTTGTCTTGCGTGTTAGTCATTTCATGGGTTGCTTTTGCAGTATTGCGCTTAAAAGTGCCCCCTATCGGACGTTTTTGAAGTAAAATTTTTTTTGTAGATTTCTTTTTCGCAGCCTTTATGTGGTCTATATACCGATTTTGGTGTCAATCCGTTGAACGGTTCGAGCTCCAGGGTGCTGTAAACAGGCCAAGTTTAATTATAACCACCCTGTACATGGGTGCCCATATGGGGTGCAAATTGGGGTAAATGGGTGCTCGAGCCACCTCTACCCGTTTAAAAATTTGATTTGCCCGAACCTGCTATGCATTTACTTTCAAAAGTTTTACAGTCACATTTTAAAATAAGGTACTTTTTAGCTCATTACTTATTTAATTTAATTTCGACGTAGCATTACGCAGATTAGATTTATAAATAAAAGCAACGTTATAAGCGTAAGTAAGGTTGTTAAAACGTTTTATTTCAACGTACGTTTCTGACGGATTTGTATTCCTGACGAAAGACTGCCAAGTTTGCCAGAAACGTACGTTGCAATAAAACGTTTTAATGACATTACTTACACTCGTAGCGTTATTTTTTTTTGTTTATATATCATAACTCATTGTCAAGCAGTATCAATTATTTTTGTAGCGTTTTGGTATCTTGTACATTCATTAAAATTCTCGACAGCTTTAAGGAGGAGATAGTGATTTTTCTCGCCCCCTAGAAGTACACACTAAATTTTCTCAGCTCCACCAAATGTACTCGTATATGCTCTAGGTTCCTATCGGTAGATTTTCTACGTGAATTAAAATATGGCGCACACTGGAAGGATTGCAGTGCCAGGGATAGCATTCGATACAAAGTTTGGGAGGTTTCGGTTAAATAATTCCTAAAATTCAGTTAAGTAATTAGAGTTTAATAATTTAAAATCTTAGATTTGAATCATCGATGTTTAATCTACTTTCCTTTAATTTTGCTATTAAACCTCCTAATTTTCGTTCTTATTTCAAGACAAATATCTGTCTTGCTGTCATATCCCTCCCCCAAGCTTAGTTGTTGGTACACATAGTCCCTACCTGCGGAATTTTTCTCTTCTAGGATATTTTTGTCTTCCAAACGTCGAAAGGCTTCATTCGAGAAATCGCAGCTTCCCCAAAAGTAAAATTAAACATCTTACAAAGTAGCAACTGGTAGCAGCTAATTCTAACGGTAATAAAAAGTAGGCATTCAGTAGTTTGAACATATACCAAAATAATCGCAGAATTTTGCAGATCTTAAAAGTTACAATTAGCAAAAATGTATTTGCAACCTGCATTATGTCGCATAAATGGTTGGTTGGTTAGTTGGTTGCGTTTCTATGGCGCAAGGACAGCAAAAGGCATTATGCGCCAAACAAAGTGTCTCATAAATAGGAGTGAAGCAAATACTATAAAATGTTTTTAATCATTGGATTAATTTCACAATAAGTATCCATACGTGTATTTATTTTTTAATAATTTCAAGAAACAAACTTATAGAAAAAATAGAAAACCTGTTTTTTCATGCCAAAAAAGTATTTGCACACTTAACAGAAAAACCAGAAAACATGAAATTTTCAAAATTAAAAATGTTAATATTTACTTAGAATGCATACTCTTTGCTTTAATTAAAGGTTGTAATTCCTTGGGCATTCATTTTTTTTTTAATTTTTGGGCGTTTCTGCACTGCTTTTCACCCATTTTTGACTAAGTATTTGCCTAAACATGTTTTTTCTGGAAATTTTTATTTTCATTACATGGAAATCTAAAAAAATACCGAAAGTTTTTAATAGGATTAGATATGAAGATTATGAGGTATATATTTATTCAATTTTTCGCATTTTATAGCAACCACATCCTTGCTTCTTTCATAGTATGTTCGTCGTCTTTGTCCTTTTGAAAATAGAATAAAGCCAAATCCCCAATTTGAATGTACTGTCCAATAAATGACCTCGCAATATCTTAAAGTGACGTCTAGCATTTACATTACGTTAGCATTTATATTACTTCAATAAAGCCATATTGCCACATCTATTTGCAACCATGCACCCCGAAATAAGCCCATGGCCATCGCTATGTATTACATTTGGTCTTAATTTCTTTGTTTCCAGGAAAGTATTTGTCTTTTACAGCACACATTTTTTCCATCTAAACCGATAGCACTAAACTTATTTTCTACGAAAAATATAACTTTTTTCCGAAATTCTTCAGGTTTTTTGACTTACCCTATGGCAAACTCAAGTCTTTTCCTCCTCTTCCTTTCACTGACGTAAAGTTTGCTCTTGGGTCTTCTGACCCAAGAGCAAACATGTGCATCGTGAAGAGTTTTGCGAACAGATTTAGAAATTATTATTGACCCCGATGCTAAAGCGGCACTAATAGCTAATTTTCGACCGCATACAGAGGGAGTGCTTCAGTACTTGCTTGGTGATGTACCTCACCTGCCTTGCACTTTGCTTCTTTGGATGACCAGTTCTCGATTCATTTTTCAAAATACTACTCTCTCCCCCTTTTTCATTTTTCATTACACACGGAACACTAAAGGAATTCAAAATTATATTCTTAGCTATAACGCTATAACTAAAACAACGGTTATGAAAAAATATAGTCCTCTCCGAAAATGCCACAGAAAACTGGCCCTTTTTTGGAGCCATGACAGCAGAAACTAACTAAATTGCTCTCTCAAAGCTCTCATAACGGGCCTTTAGAAGAGCATAGAACTTTAATTTGTTGTAAATTTATATACTGTAATATTTAATTACTTTAAAACAAAATTCTGTTAGGTGTGCAAATACACACCATAACAAAAAAATCGACGCACCAAGAAGGAGTTGTCCGATTGTAATGAAATTTCGTATGCAAAGACATTTTGACCGAACATGATCTCCTTTGATAGCCGGACCCCTTTGGTGGTCATTTCTGGCACACTTACAGCACAGCGGTACGTAGACGACATTCTACGACCGGTTGTGTTACCGTTCCTTTTGCGACACCCTGGACTTACGTTTCAACAAGACAATGCCCGGCCGCACACGGCACGTGTTGCTATGAATTGTCTTCAAGCTTGCCCAACACTTCCTTGGCAAGCTAGATCTCCTGATCTCTCTCCCATAGAGCACATTTGGGACGCTATGGGAAGGCGATTGCAACCATCCCGGAATGTTGACGATTTAGCCCGACAGTTGGAGACAATTTGGCAAGAAATTCCGCAGGACACCATCCGGGATCTTTATCAGTCTATGCCACGCCGGGTGACAGCTTGCATCCAGGCCAGAGGTGGACCAACGCCTTATTGACTTCCTCCCTTTGTAACGGTCAAACTCTGCAATAAATTATTCAATTGTTCTGAAATTTTAATGATTTCTTTTTCTATGTATGTTCTTTACATCCACCAATTTTTATCGCAATCGGACAACTCCTCCTTGGTGCGTCGATTTTTTTTTGTTATAGAGTGCGTTTTTTTGGCATGAAAAAATAGGTTCTTATTTTTTTTATAAATTTATTTCTTGCAATTATTAAAAAATAAATACACATATGGATGACTATTGTAAAAGTAATCCAATGACCAATAACATTTCATAGTATTTGCTTCCCACCCTTATTTATGAGACATAATTTAGGTGTGCAAATACTCTTTTCGCTCGTAGAACATGTTGCTAAACTTGAAAATCCAATTTTTCTAGAAGGTTTTTAATAAAAATTAAACAAATTGAATAAACAAATACGGAGATTATAAAATATATATCTTGCTTTCGGTGGATGCATTCGCCACGATTTAATCAATAAAAGCAGTTTGAATATCTAAGAACAGGGTACTATAATTTTTCAACGCAAGTATCAGTGACAGGGATATCAGCAAATATTCATCCAAGCTTAAAGTTCTATTACTTACTTAAAATCCTGGTACACAGAAAATGGAAGTAAGTTTCACTTTTGTTTCGGGAAAATATTTTTATTTGCATACATCACATTTTCAACTACCAAATCGAACCTTGGATTTTCTACTTTTGCACTCTCAGATCGCGATTTGGCCTACTGTACCACAGTGCATGATCAGGAAAAGTAATTGAAATATCTGTTAGAAAATCTACGGTAGGATATTATATGGCTTGCACGACACCGACCTTATGCCGCCGAATCCCAGATAACAAAGATCATCCTAGGGATGCCCTGAGGATATTCAGAACGTCCTCAAGACGTCCCGAGCAGGAGCCTGTTTCAAAAAATTTTTTATGGGTGTGCCTTCATTGGGATAACTGGGGAAGTGGAGGTTCTTCAAAGTGGCTTACCAAAAAGGGGGCTATCCATAGTGGGTGCCACGGATTAGGCGGCGTCATTTTCGTACATTAGCTTTAACAAATATAAAATAAAACTTCCATTAACGGATACCTTTGAAGAACGAAAACCTCCGAATAAGGAATCTATCTCTGGGACAATGTAGAAACACTCCGATAGAAAACGTATGTTATTTTAACATGCATAATAGTTTTCGGTATTTATTTTACATAAACAAATACTTAAATACATATTTGAATTACACCATATATCTCATGGTTATACTCCGAAGTCTACTATACAATACCTAATGAAAAACGATAAGATGCTTCGGAATCAACTTGTGTTTTAATATTTTAGCAAAGCTAATTTGGGCTCTGAAATGATGAAAAAGTGAATATTTTCAATTAATACTTTCTCATATTTCTTCGCAATTTTATCTCTATTTCTGTTTTTTCTTCAATCTCTACTATCCTCTTATATCTCTGCTCTCCACTATCCTATTATCTTTCTATTCCCTACTATTTATTATCCTCTTTATCTCCATTTTCGCTATTTCTTTCAACATATTCTTTCATTTAATGAATATTTACAACGAAAACTGACGTCGTTATCCCTTTCGAGGTGCAAATTTGTCAATTACTGTGTCAGGATTAATCATGAGTTCATACTCTATGGCTATAACAGCCAAGTTATGAAGGCGTTTCCCAGCCATGTTTGCTCGTAGGTGTGTTTTAATACGCTTCATGGTGGAAAAACTCCGTTCAGCTGAGGCTGAAATAAAGAAATATTTCATATAGCCCTTATATTGATTTACACAGGTTTAACTGCATTCTGCATACATTAACCCAAGCATTCGCACGGTCTATGTGAATATTTATGTTCATGTCTGTACCTTTCGCGCGTATTTTTGTCATTATTGAAAGATAGAAGTTTAAAAATTGGATTAACGACAACAAAAATAGAACCTTTAACAATGCAAGTGTATATCATACAGTTTGGGTGATCATGCTAAGCGAAAAAAATGAGTTGGATAAAATATCCAATAGAAAAATAGTTATGGAAACAGAAGTATGAGAAAGGTCTTTAATTTCCTAATTGAGGAAATGCATAATTATTAAATGAAATTTCTTAATAAATAGCTATAGAAATTAGTTGGTACATCATTTGGTACATCAAAGGAAATCATCCTTATCAAACCCTCTCGATTTGCATATTGCTATCATGAAAATATAACTACACAAATCAGTAAGATTTGATACAGAAATGTACATGGAATTTGTTAGATATGGCTTCATTAGCAGCCGAGATAAATAATAGGGGGATGCGATACCACTCGATATGCCCCTGATAGGTTGCATGTTAAAGGCACTCATGTATACTCTGTCTATGAAATTTGGAAAATGTGGCGTCAATAGATAAATAATGGAGATAAATAGAGATAACTAGGGGATAAATAGGGATAAACAGGGGATAAATGATGGTGGCTGCGGCACATTTCGATACGCCTCTGATATGTTGTCATGTATAAAGACACTCATGTGTACTATCTGTCTATAAAATTTGGTAGATGTGACTTTAGTAGCATCCGAGATAAAGGCACCCCTCGATATGTCCCTGATGATAATCGTTTTAAGAGGGTTGCAGCTGTGAACATTGCAGTTATTTCAATTGTAATTGAAATTATGAAGTTTGTGGAAGCCCCCTTTTTCTATGATCGGCCATTCTTTCCTCGGACATTTTTTCCATCAGCCTTTTTTCCCGTGCCCTCCTTTCCATCGGTCCTTTTTTTTTCCTGGATTCGTTTCCAGTCTGAGTACCCCTTATTTACTAATAGTACATCGCTTTTTTTTTTTTTGGTAATGAGAAATGGCGGCCAACAGAACAAAATATTTCTTCGTTCTTAACCGAGTACTCAATCCATTCATGCTTTTCATGCCAGGTACTGTGAAATGACCTACACTTATCACCCATTTGTCGGTGGGAAAAGTCAAGTTCTGGCTGTGTTGGCACTTTATCACAATTTTCACTTAAATCCAGAGTTATTTTTTTCAACTTAGATCATCTTGTATTTGCGTTAAGATGAAATCTGATAGCGTTTCAATCTATATATACCCTTTTAATTGTTCCCACACTTTTGAAATGTCCTCGTGAAGGAATAAACGTTTTACAAATTACATATTCTGACCCTTATATACAATAAATACACACTTACCCCGTATAAAAATTGCATCTAAAAACAGCTTTTTTGAAATTAAATTTTAAAAAACCCGCCTATTTACATGTTGCTAAACGTTTAAATTTTATACCTTTCACAAAAAATTAATCAAAACATTTAGGTGGGCCAAGGCCCACTCGGCCCACCAGCTAAAACCGCCACTGGTCCCAAGGATGCTCTTTGCTATCTAAGATGTATCCAATTAGAAAGAAGTCATACAAAGCTGTAAAAAAACCCATTAAATTGTATCCTTCCTTCAATAAATGATTTGTTCAGTGTGATAATGCAATTGTTTATTAACTTCATACATAAAGTTTCATTCAATTTCAACGCCTACTTAACGGTGCATATTTTTTGTCATAATGTGCACATACGTATATGTAAGTGTGCACTAGCGTACGCACTGAGATGTCAGTGGGGGGTTGCGACCACCCATTGGGATGAAATTTTGTGTATTTAACATAGTAATATTCGAGTCATAGAACTTTAGCACCCCACTCTGCTTATAACCCCACTTACTAGCTTTCTGAGTACACGTATGAAAGTGCGTATGAGGATAATTGAATTGACAAGTGTAATTATAGAAAAATTCTAAGCACAGACATTGAATAATTTTTTGAGAATAATAACATTATGTAAGCGACTTTTAAGGTCTTCGAATAACATATTCTTATCCTTACTTTGCTACAAAATCCACATGTTCAAATAGATCAACGGAAGAAAAAACATACCCAAGTAACAAAATTAAAAAGATGTTGCTGATCGTAAGACCTCTTTTTGTAGGGTTAGTTCAGCTCGAAAGTTATTGGAATGAAATTCCAAACTATTTTAATTAAAGTCTTATGCTTTTTCTGTTACAAAAAAATTCCTGGTTTCGAAATAACAGGGCTGGTGATTGACAGCTAATTAGTCTGGCAAATAAATTTTTGGGTTAAAAGTGGGTTAATTATAACAGCATGTCTTTCTTTAATGTCCCAAATTAATCGAAAAGTATACTTTAAAAGCAAAATAGTTTACAACAGGAAAAAACAAAGGCATTTTAAATTTGTCTAAACATTTAACACAACATGAAAACCATGAGACATTTGAATTGAATAATCTAATTATATGTAACATAATTATAAGGTTAAAGAATTTCTATTCGGATTTTAATGAAAAGGAATTAATTGGTGTTTTTTTTTCTTTGCTGTTTGTTGCAAATATTTTCAAAAGATTTCTTTGTTCCTTTCATTAAAATTCAAGCGATTTTGATCAGATATTTGTCTTTGATGTTCTTGAAAGCTAATGGGTTCAGAAATTTTTTAAGTAAGTAAGTGTGTAAATCTTGTCTTATATAGAACTTATTCATTTGCATTTTTAAAGCAAAAGTAGAGTATAGGGCATGCTGAGCCGAGATACACAACTTTCTAGGGAATCTAAGTATTTTTTTCTAAGGGAATCATACCTTGGATTACCGTAAGTTAGAATAACGACACACTTTCTACGACATATTTTCTACGGCACACTTACTACGGCACACTTACTAAGACGCCATTGTGTGTTAAGCTCTTGCTAGTAGACGAATGCATTGCAATTATATTGTTCTAGGACTTCGTATTTACAGATTAACAGCACGCTAAGTGAAGGCATCAACACTGCTCTACTTTGAGGCCTATTATACATAAAGTCCTACCCTAAGTAGGAACGGTTTACTGTAATCCTGATTTTGTAATATACACTCTTCCTCTGCACAAATATATAAAAATGATCATTGAATATTATTTTCACCAATTATTTTTATAACTTTTGATTTTTTTTTCAAATTTGTTTTGGCATCTTATGTAGCAGTGTGACCCATAAACTGTCATCGTAGTAGAAAGTTCACCATTTCTCATAGCGAATATTGCCTGCCTGACTGACTGACTGACTAATTGATTGATTGATTGACTGATTGTTGATTGATTGGTTGATTGATTTATTGATTGATTTATTGATTGATTAATTGATTAATTGATTGATTGATTGATCTGAAAACCGTACCCATATGATTCTAATTAAACCTATCGCATGGATGGATAAAGCGTTCCTGAATTACTAAGTTATATTAGAAGTAAATGCGTATATAAGAAGTAATGCGTTCTCCACAAGCTAATAAAACTCAAGTGAAAGGAAAATTAAATGCAAAAACCTGTATATACAAGTTCTAATTACTTTACTGAGAATTTCGCATACACCTAGATACGATAAAATTGTAGAACACTTTTGTTAATGAATTATAAATTAGCCGTTTTCTTCAATCACCTTCTTACGCAAGGTGAATTTTTCAAATATACTGTCTTTTAGGTTCTTCATTATGGAGTAATACTCTCAAGAGGTTAATATATTACCGAAAAAGAGGATCTACATCAAGAGTGGTTCGGAAATCAATTTAGCAAGAGGTAAAAACTTCGTGTCAATAACAGCATAAGATAAAGATATCTGCTGTTCTTTTGGTGGCCTCATTTTAAGTGACTTAACTCTGAGAGCTGTTGTAATTAAACGAAAAAACTGCTTGCGACATAATCTTAAAACTCTTGAGCATTCCTATGGGATTTTTGCGATAATGTGTTTTACCACTAATGAAGCGTCACTTATTGTATAAAGATTTTATCGTTTTTTAATAAAAATTAGTAAAGTATTAAATCAGGTGGTGCGGAATCCGCATTGGATTTGAGTGACTCAAAATATGTATTATTACTGTAAAATATGTACGTAATTTTCGGTTTGGGAAATTTCCGTTTACAGCACGCCACGTCAGTGGTTCTGAAACATTGCAGAATACTTTTTCTGTCACATACTACATCACGGATCTATGCTATAAATATTATTTAAGGAAAACGTGAAGGGCTAGTATTTATCAGTTCGGACATACTGTAAAAATAAAAATGAGCAATAAATCAGTATAAACATATGATAATACACTGGTTTCCATAAATTAAGCAACAAATGGAAAAAACGTGATAACTCATAATATACAACCAATTTGGATGAAATTTGGTGAAAATCTTTATCATACCATATGTAACTAAAAAATGTAAGAACATGTGATACAAAGCATTTACATTTTGTATAAGCTATACAAATAAAAAAAAGTCAGAAATACAGGTGTCACAATGAAATAGTAAAAAGTATCTCAATACAAAATGTGGTTACCTCAAACAGTAATACAGGCCCGACAGCGTTGTTCCATGCTGCTAATAACGTTGTCAATGAGTTCCGTGGGTAGCAATGCCCATTGTCCGCGCAAAGCAATTCTAAACCCCTGCAGGGAGAGGGGTGAAGGCCAGCAACACGCCTCTCGAGAGCATCCCAAACATGCTCTATGGGATTTATGTCGGGAGAGCGTGCTAGCCATTGCATTTCGATTATAGTCCCCTCTTCAATTTACAGCTGCACGAGACGAGCTGTGTGAGGGCGGGCATTATCTGCCTGCAGTACAAATGTATCGCCAATAGCAGCCGCATACCGTTGAACAACGGGGTCCATGATCTCGTCTCTATACCTCTGAGCCTTAAGGTTGCCATGAGACAACACATAGAGGGCAGTACGTCCGCCTAAAGCTATGCCTCCCCATACAAGCACACTACCTCCACCATATGTGTCCCTTTCCTGCATAAGAGAGGGCTGATATCGAGTACCAGCCTCTCTCCAGATGAAAACTCGTCGAGAATCACTCTGCAAAGCAAATTTCGACTCATCCGTGAAAAGTATGGACCTCCACTGATTTCGAGTCCAGTTCATATGCATACATGACCAGTTCAAACGTTTCCTCCTGTGGCGAGAAGTTAAGAGCATGTATAATACTGGTCGCCTAGCGTACATTCCTCCTTCATGTAGTCTTCTGCGTACAGTCGAAGCTGATACAGTCCTGTTTCGCCTTGCAGAAAGCCGCAAGAATCGGTCATCTAAGGAGGTCGTAACCCTTGGCCTACCTTCGCTGTATCTTCGGGAGGCTAAATTCCTGGTTCGGAACTGTTGCCACATTCTGCTGATCACAGAATTGTCGATGTTCAGCCATCTTGCAACGTCCGTCTACCGTTGGCCAGCTTCAAGTCTGCGTATAGCTGCGTAATGTAATTCTACTGGCAAATGACGTTTCGACGTCATTTTTACAAATTGGCTATCTCGAAATCTTTTCATTCACCATCGCACATTAATTGGCGACTCACTGCAAAACAGCTAGTTTTAAGCTTTTTCGCATTTGCATAAATCGACACCAGCGCCACTCGTTTGCATCCTGTATATCGATGCTACATGCCTTTTCCAGTAACATACGCAAATTCCGTGCATTTTGAACTACATTTGGCCAAATTATCACGTTTTTTCCATTTGTTGCTTAATTTATGGAAACCAGTGTACTTTATATGTGGGTATTGATTACGATTAGGTAACTTATCCAAAGCAGTTATTATGGGTGGAAACAGTAGAAATTGCAGAGTTTCTTGCAAACATTAGCAATGTATTACAAAATGCTTGAGGAATCCCAGAGTTCCGCGGAACATAATTTGAGAAACACTGACTACATATTTGACGTGGATGAGGTTTTATTAGGTGGCCTAGCGTTATGAAAAGCTTGGATATAATAATAATAATAATAAATATTGGAAATTTGTGCACAAATGCAATATTATAATAAAATGTTCAGACGATAGAATGATTTTCATTCAAGCAATTCTAATCATGGCCGATGACCTGGTTGTACTAGATCTTTGTTCCTCAGCCTTCTAATGGTTGACAGTCAATTTTACATTAGCTAAGCAGTCTGCGACCCTCCCCCGGTCTGCCGACGCCAGATGTGTATAATGAAAGCATTATTAACAGAGTAAAGAAAATACATTATATGTAAATTTTTCAAAATACAATTCTCTTATGCAATTGACCTAATTTTAACGACATGGCTGCGCTTGCATTTGAGCAACCCACTTAAAAATTCGCAGCTATGTGTTTACTGAAACCAACCTCTGTCATCCTCAACATACTCTCTGTTTCTAGCTTTGCTTTGATATAGGGTTCGGTTGAAAATCCACTCTCGCAGAAACATGTAGAAGCAAAAGACAGTAAAACTCGAAAGGCCAGCATGGCGATATTTAGATACGAACACAGCACACCGAAACCTTGTCAGTAATTTTTCCTGGAACAAATCACCTGCCAAAGAATCGTCCTGAAGATCCAAACATTCATTCCGTACCTCATTTGGAATGATGGTTAAGTCCATGGAAACAAAGGATGAATTTCACATAGTGGCGTAGGCAGAAAGTTCATAAGGGGGTTATAGGCTTAATGGGGGGGTTACAGAGCTACAACTCATATATTCCTATGTTAAATATACAAAATTTCATTGCGATGGGGGTTACAACCCCAAATCTACCCCCGGCTACGCCTCTGTTTTCACACAATCTCAGAAGCTTATGTGAGCGCAAGGAAGTATCATTGAAATTCTTTTTTCAAGTGATCAAACGTGCTCAATTATCTCCACTGTCAAATGTTTATCCAGTGCACCTGCAGATATCTCTACCATACGTCAGAGGTTTACAGATATGGAAATGCACTCAAACCTCGTTAAAAGGAACATAACCCAGATATCTGTATCAAAGTTTTGCTGTATATATAATCAAAAATATAATATAAACTATAAAGAAATTATCAGACTCACATTTCTAAATATTTAAAAAATCTAAAATTTTATCTTCTAGTCACCCCAAAATCTTGAATTTTAGCATAATTAGAAAATATCTAAATTAAATAACGCGGTATCAGTCACATCTAGTCAAATTAAAACCATCGACCCACTTTTCTCTGATTTTTCTACTCGCATCCCTACTCATTTCTCAAAGAAATAAATTTAAAAAGGTCGACTTTTAAAGACAGTGCACAATAGACAAGAAAATCGATGAGCATTTTCTTCTTTTGCCATTCCTCTTTATGTTTTTATCTCTCTACAATATCTTTCATTTTCTAAAAACTGTGGCTTCTCTTTATACTCAAAACATCAATCTTTTGGACCGCACTTTTTCTGCGGATAATTTATTATCCTTCTCGTCGGATAAATATTTTATTCACAATTTTTCTTAAATCATGAATTTCAAATTATTTATTAAAGTCAATATAATATAATAATAACTTTAAAGATATTGATTGTAAAATTAATAACTCAATGATAAAAATATTTCGTACCGCCTGACTTTCGACAAATCTGAAATAGCTTACTTAAACGCGAGGTATGTATATATATATACGAAACAAAATACAGTAGAACCTCCATATAACGAACTTCCGTATAGCGAAATTCTCTATATAGTGAAGTTTTGGCAAATCCCCATGGTCGTTACATATGAAAGTGTTTCTATATAACGAAATAAATTTCTATATAACGAAATTTTTAACGACCAAAACAGAAAATTAAGTGGCCACAATCAAGGACATTATGTTCCCTAATACCGTGGGAATACAATATTATTTTAAGGTGTCAAACAAAACATAACTTAAAAAGTGCGAACACTTTTATGATGAATCACAATCATGAGGATTGCAGCCAGGATAAAGGGGCACCAGGGGAAAACAAAGAATATATGGGGCACAAGGCACCCGGGATTGTTCTATATACATATATGTATATATAAAGAGCTTGATTGAAAAATTAGGGCCAAGCTCCCGTTTTCCCCGTTTTGGCTACAGGCCTGAACATAAGCATTTGTTGTGCAGCAGGTTATTAGAATTTTTCCTTTTTTTTTTGCACAAGCATGGCTACGTACGAAAGAAGAATAAAATACGTTTCCCTTTTAAGGAAAGAATTGTTCAACTATTTTTTTTTTTATATGCATGTATATTTCACATTTAAAAACGTATATTTTTAAATGGTTGAATGTTATTTATGAGAAACAGTCGTTAACTGAAAAATGGGATTTTAATTGTGGTATCATATTGCACTGCCCTGGTTCATGAATACATCGTTTCCACATAGCAAATTTTCTATATAACGAAATTTTTTCATGGAACTGTCCATTTCGTTATATGGAGGTTCTACTGTATAACTTCAGCACCTGCCAAACGGGACAAATAAGGTTTCTAGAAATTGGGAATGCTGTCCAATTTTCAAGAGAAAAATGAAGATCTGTGTACTGTATCCCAAAAGTATTTATTTACAAGAGAATGTTCGCATTAGAAACGGAGATAGCATTCAATCCAACAATCATAATGTTTTTAAATAGGGCGCGCACACAAAGAAAAATATATAATACACGTAGTAATCTCTAACTGAAATAATATGTAATTTGTGAAAATTGCAATGTTTCAAAATCTCACAAGTACAAAGAAATAGGACCATCGTAAAGTTTCTCAAGGATTCATGGGGTCCTAAATTTGTAATTTTGCCTCCGTTCAAAGAAGAAAATCATCATATGTCATTGTAATGCAACTCCAGGACCTTCGGACTCTAACAGACGTGCTTGTTTTCTAATGGACAAACCGGTACTCAACGTAGATGCATAAAGTAGATAACGCTGAGAAGATTCAAATGTAAAGGATCTTAGAAATACTTGAAATTTAATGTTAATAAGATACCTATTCCCTGAAAAGAGAGTTATTTAAAAATATGACATATTTAAAAAATATTATATTTATTTTCTGACACTATGCAGTCCTGGACAGCAGTCGTAAACTATGACAAACCATGAATTTCATTTTGAACCAAATTGTATCCAGTCAGACTCTAGTTTCAATTCACTTCGGAAATTTCAAAGCTGCTTTTTTACTTTATTTAAGAGAAGTTTCAGCTGTCGTAGCTTAACCCAGAAAATCTCAGGTCTTTCAGTGTAAGAGCATTTAATTCGCTTGGGAAATTTAAGAAATTTAAAATGCGAAAATACATAAATTTCTTCAGAAGTATTGAATTTGTTGAGTATAAAGCTGCCAATGCAATTATTTGTATGGTTATTAAATGCGCAGAATCCCAAAACGCAATAAATAGCTGAGAATACCTATTCATGCAAATTATAACAACTTTCTAACGAACAATAAGAATAATCAAAACATAAGAATAATCAAAACATAAGAATAATCAAAACATAAGAATAATCAAAACATAAGAATAATCAAAGATACATAAATCAACGAAATAAATCAAAGATACATAATCAAAGATACATAAGAATAATCAAAACATGTTACCCTTGTCTTTGTTTTACGAAAATATTTGTTTTTCATTTTACAGAACTTTCAAATATGCTAAAAATATTAACATTTACAGATAACAATTTTCATTACTTAATAAATACTCAATTTCCATTACAATTTTATCAAGGTCTTATCGCCCTATTATTTATCATTTATATTTTCACTGGTTTCATATTTTTAACAATATAGCTTGAAGAAAGCTTGTATGCTCTTAGGATTTAATATTGTGGCTTGACTCATTTTTCAGTAGTGTCTTGTTGTTTGTGTATTTTCCTAACATTACTCTATAGAATTTTGGTTTATGGGGTTACTCAAAGCAATGTAAATTCTATAGGGTCCTGAAATTTTGTCCCGAAATAGAAGACATAAGAAAAATTAATATATTGTCCAGAAATTCTGTTGCTAAGAACACTGTATGTAGAATACTATTTTCAATGCATTAAAATATTTACCAATTTCAACAATACCCAAGTCCAAGTTTCTACATGAGAAAAGGGCATCCAACGATACCGTTTTATTCCTTAGTTGAATGGAGAGAATTGGGGTTGGAGTTTGGAAAAGCGAAATGAGGAAGGAACGACTTTTGGGAGATTTTGGTTTAAAAATTGTGTTGGAGCGAAACTTGGTAGGACGAAGTTAAAATTTAGTAAGCCGATAAAAGGTACTGGAAATTCCAGTCATCGACTAGGAGCTCCAAAAAGAGATAAAAATTTTGAAGTATTTTGAAATCTGGACAAGGCGAAGGAGAAAAAGGAGGTTGACTTGTCCAATAGAAAAATTTGGCAAGGACAGCCAATCACAGTCGAATACAGGTAAAGTCATTAAAACAACATGATGGAGGATTCCATAGATCGAGTGGGCGGAGTCTAGTTCCTTCTGAGCTGATTGGCTGAAATTGGCAGAAAAGAAACGGGCTTTTATATGGTTCAAATCCAAGTTCTGATCTTGGGGAGTACAGACGTGTTTGCGATCTTGTCCGACCGAACCTGTGCGATCATGATCGAATCTATTTGGGCCGAACCTACATTGAAGCAAGATCTGGCAGTCATCATTGACTTTGAAGGGGATGCTCCACACTCCTCCGACGTATTTAAAGAGATTTTTAACGAAATTGGGGACCCGGAAGGATTAGAATGCCTGCAGCATCTGACGAGACCAAAATTTAGTGCAACTGTGACCAACGACGACCTTGTTGGCAAGCTTGTTTTTAGAGGCATCACGGTTGGGAAAGAGCATTACTGCGTTTACCCTGCCGATGACCAAGCAGTTTGGGCCCGAGTGCGAAACTTTCCGCACCAATATCCTGACAAGTGGGTCATCAATGAAATCAGCAAGTATGATGAGATAACATCCGAAGTAGTTGACGAAAAGTAAAATAATGGATACGCCCACTGCTATAACGGTACCCCGAAGCTGAAGGTCATCATCAAAAATTATATTCCTGAAGTCATCCGCATCGGACCTTCCTACGTTTAAGATCCATTACTAGGGGATCAAGAGGGGTTGCTTTTCGTACCATGGTAGCGGACACCTTAAATCGGAATGTCGGAGGCTCATCGACCAGGATCCTACAAAAGAAGAAAGAGAACCCATCACAAATGAAACTTTTGCCCCTGTCCCCGTCCAAGTGACAACGCCAGGACAGTTGGAAAGCCCAAAGAAGAAAAAGAGGCAGATGAGCATCTATGAAGACAGACCTAAAGCAAACTTTAAGAAGAAAATGACGATTGAAAACGCAAGCGATTCTTCAAACGAGGACCCACAAGCAGAACTCGAAGATGAAAACACCGCCTCAATCATAACGGACACCTTCGGATCTAGCTCCAATAGAACGAAAGCAACGGAAAAGCTAGAAACCATTTCCTGCATTACCAAGAAGAAAAAGAAGAATAAGAATGGATAACGGACTGTTTAATGGTTGCTCTACTGACTGAAAATAATGCTCTACTGACTTCTGAATAAAAATGGACTTTGAAAAACGGATTCATGCCTTGGAAAACGGATGACTAGAAAAGATATCAACAGAAGACATCCGATTGACCAATCATTCACGACTAGCGTGTTTCAACGCTAAAATTTCTTTTTCCTAAATTCAAGATTTTCTCAAGACGTAGGGAGGGAGATAAAGCATTTCTGCTGATGCTCCATTCCATCACATATTCCACTGCATTCCTTCTCCAGCAAGGGTCATTCCAAGTTCTGATCTTGAAGGGTAAGGGCATTTTTCGAACATGGCCAACTTTGATTTGAATCGAAACCTGTACGCAAGGATTAACTTTGAAACAGCCACCCCAGATCTTGCGGACTTGTGTAAAGCTATCTTTAATGTGCTCGACGAACCACTGGGATTAATTTGTCTACAACCTTGGTCACAATCGAGTTTTGAAGATACCTTGAGAACCCTGAAACTCGTCAAAGACGTCATCACGAAGGGCATAAAGATTGGAAACGAGTACTACGCCGTCTACCCAGCCGCTGATACTGCTGCATGGGTAAAATTGAGAAATATTCCGTTAGAATGTCCCGACTCCTGGATTCTCGAAGAAATCACGAAATACGAAGACCAAAAGTCAAACCTCATTAAGGAAAAGTGGAGCGGAAATTATCACCAGTTCTACACGGAACCGGAAAACTTAGACTAGAAATTAAAAAAGAAATCCCAGATTTGCTTCAAATAGGCCCCTATAATTTCAAAGTATACTATCAAGGAATAAAATAAAGCTGTTTTTTTTTCAAGGAAGACTGACATCTCAAAACCGACTGCCCAAAAGTGACTGAAGGTGAACCAACCACAGACGAGGAGGAGGAGTCATCAGAAGAAGAAGAGGTAAACCACGCACCTACGCCTTCCATGAGCCCAAGATGTCCACCAACCAGCCACATTTACATATCAATTGATGAGAATCACAATAACCTACCAGAAAAAATTGGAAAATCTACTAAGAAAAATTCGCCAATACCACCAAATCTACCAAAAAAAATTTAAAAACTCAACTATGACGACTACTTCCAGGAAGCCAGGCTATTCGACACTGACGTGGAGGTGAATTTCAAGAAATTTAAATCTTTGTCATTAGTTAAAGAATAGAAAACTGGAATACCGACGAAGAAGCGATCCTCAATCGATACGCAGAAATTAAAGACTCTCATAAAATCTACAAAAAATCCAAAGACCATTTCCAGGCAGTATCACAACTAAGATCCTGTACCAAGAAATTGATGGAGATCAAGATGACATCAGTGAACAGGTCATCCGTTCACTTCCTCAACTTTACGCCTGTTAAACCAAGAGGAGAATTATCCGGACTAACTTCGAATGTATACAATAATTTTTGCCACCCACGTTTAAGTAGCTCAAACTAGAGCTTTTTTTATATTTGGAGAAAAAGAGGCGCCGTCCTCATCCTGGATTCGAACCAGGGTCCCTCCGTTTAGCCAGCCGTACCGTGACCAACTAGACGAATGAGGAGTTCGTGAAATGACGAATGCGGAGTTCCTCATTCATCTATTGGTCAAGATACCGCGATGGTAATACCAAGATACCGGTGGGTTCCATGAACCTTGTAAAGCTCCAGAATTTCTGTCTCCCGGCTTGTCTAATCGTTGTTCTTGCTGCAGAAGATGAAGGAATGGATGTCTTTAACTTCATTTGAAAGTTCCTAGAGGTCAAAGTATGTTATTGTGTCTGTAAATTCACCGCAAGGAAGCTCCATGGCCAGGGCCCGGACTTCCTCAAATTTGCGTGCTCTTGTAATTTTCTGCAGGGCAATAATTAGGGTAGCCTCAGTAACGTCGAATCGAATGGAATGAGCTTTTTTGGATGCACGATTTCTTTTCTTCTTCGTAGGCGTGGGCCGCAGTGTTGTTGTAATGTCATCTGAGTTCGGCGTAGCAGCACGAAATGGAAGCAGGGCAGAGCAGGACAATTCGGGCTCTGGCTGGGGTGACGGAATGGCGGGAGAAGAAGTATCGCCGTCAGATGGATGAATTGGAGGGACGGCAAGGGTGGCACAGTTCTCTTTAAAAAATCCGGCACCGCGGCAAAGAAAGCACTTGCGGGTGATACCTGGGGAGTGGATATTGACTTTAAACTTCTCGATGAAGAGGACATCGGGAATGGGCTTCGACAACTCCATTTTAACCTTCCGGGTCCCATTGCAGAAATTGTAGCCTCTGGGCCATTTTTCCCAGATGATATCGGATTTGAGTTGGCCGAACTGACGGAGATGGTCCAGGAGCACAGAATCGGGGAACAGGAATTGTAGATTAAGAATCCGGACCCAGAAACCGGGATCGGCTGCCGGGAAGACAAGGATCTTGAGATCATCAATGGAGAGGCCGAATCGATCAATAGGTCAACGAGCGGGCGAGAAGCCAGTATGATTTCAAAACAGGAATCGCTCCACGGCTGGAAACATCGAAGTCCTGCAGGATTGCCGATGACACGAAATATGGCATCAAAGACGTCAGAAGGGTTGGGCTTGAAGGCTTCAAATTTCACCCCAATGGAAAGCTTGCGGTCCAGAAGGAAGGGCAAAACAAGCGCGTACAGAAAACGTCTTACCTTACCGAGATCAGAACTCGGAATCTATTTAGCAAAGTCGGAAGTCATTTCGATTGTTGTCTTTAAACTGATTCAAACTGAAATAATGGAAATCAATTTCCTAAAAACGAAATTACTTTGTGAAAACTACAGAAATTACAATAATTAATATAGGAAGTAAATTTGATATTAAACGCTTCATCTCTCTATTATCATATATTACATGCACGTGCAAGTTCATCTACTCTTTTCATATACTCACTTATAGCGTCTTTTTGTTCATGTACTCTTTTGTAGCGTTTGTCGTTCATTACATTCTAAATTTCTCGGAGTTTTTAATTGCAAAGCGTTATTACGCCCCCTATTGTTAACTTATTACTGAACAATTTTTTGTTTGGCAGAATATTTCTTCTCGTGTCACCTACCTATAAAATCTGTTGATATTTCGGTTGTTAAATCGATCTATGATATGATTAGACTTGAGAGAGTTCAATTACGACCACTCTGTATATATCAGCAGGGAGGTTTCAGGGTTTTTGGTTGTTCAATTGGAGATATAAAATCGCAGCCCTTATTAATACAATTTAATTAAGAATGTGATATGTGCAGTGTTTGCTGATGTATACATAATGTTAAACAGTTATAATGTGAAAAGGAAACATTTTTTTTTTAATTTTTACCTTAATAGATTGAAAAAAAGTCCTTGGTACTATCTTTGAACGTAATCCAAATTCAATATACTGTTCGTTCACGAAAAGAAGTCCGATGGAACAGTTAGAAATAACGGGAGGTGACGTCACAAACGGGTTAGTTCACTACAACAAAGGAGGACTACAATTTCAGAACTGTTTTTTGGTGAACGTTTGTTGGCGGAAAAATCAAGTTCTGGAATTGGAGCCCTCCTCTGCTGTAATAGAATAGGCCGTTTGTGACGCCATATCCCATTAACTCAAACTGTTCCACCGCACTTCTTTTCCTGAATGAACAGTAATTGTATAATAGAAGATCTGCAACCGCTCAAGTACCAAGACACTTTCACAACCCCGGAATGATCCTATATGTCTCTATTTTAAAAATTTGAAACTGTACTAATGGTAATTTATGTTAGTCCTAGGCTTACATATTCATATATAGATAAGGAAACACATGTCAATTTTCACTGAAAAAATGTAATACAGTATAGCCTAAACTTCACATAAAATGAAATGCTAACAAATAGCCATAATTAATTTATAAAATTAAAAACAAACATGCTTGAAAAATGAAAGTGAAAAAAGTTCATCCGCTAAATAATAATAAATACTTATTATCAGAATCAATTATAAATTAAAGTCTTTAATAGAAAGTAAATGGTTATTAATTTCAGTAAAATTAATTGGCGAAAAATCTTATATTATCTTCAATATTTCTGCGTCATTTGTTTAAAGATACTAGTTTCGAAACTTAATAGTTGGTGAAGAATAAAACGGACAGAGAAATGGCGTTTTTTCCGTCCATGGATATGACGTCAGTTTCCTTAATTTCCTTCCAATTATAATAAATCTAACCACGGTAAACGATCAGTCATTGACCGAAATTAATCAGCGAAATTTATGGCATGTTGGCACGTTTTATTCACCGCGGTGCGGCAAATGAATGATTTATTTTCGACAGACTTGTTTTTATCGTATTTTATCTGAGTTATTCCCCCAAAACAATGAGAAATGCCATTTTTTTTTAACTCGGGATATTCTTTCAAAAAATGATTAATTTTTATAATTGGTCATTAGTTTTAAAACAAACGATCGAACGATTTTACAAAAACAAAATCTAATTTAATAGCTTCATAGTTTCTGCGATTTCTTGGGAACAAGGCAAAAACAGAATTACTACGCTGTTAACAAAGTTAAAATAATAATTCTCTGTTAATGAATGGTAACATAAAACAATGTAAAAATCGTTTTCTTGTTGACTAGCTAGGAAACGGAGCCGGTTAAAGTATTTTTGAAAATAGGAATTGGCAGATCGCAATTTTTACAACATGCTGAATGGAGTATTGAGGTTCTCAGCCTTTGCGGTAGCCAGGTGTAAGATAGGAAAGCGCACAGCAGGGACACAGGTGAGGGTGCCTAGGGCGAAATGTGTCCTTGACTAGGGGGATAAATCTGGCTGGTTCTGATAGCGGTACAAGGTCAACTAGCTACAGCTCTGCTTTCGGCATACTGGGTTTTAAGATATGTAAATATGATTGTTGATATACTACTCAAAATCGAAATTACAAATAACAAAATACAGAACACAACTTAATACATATAACACATACAAAACGCTTTTGCCTTTTTTTATTTATAATGGATGTTAAAATTTTGGCAACTACTACATATAACCCATTACATATCTATTCAAAACCTATAGGTTAAATTATTCTAAAATCCTCTATTAATTGCCAACTGATATATGGATATCATTGAGTTATGTACCGAAAATATTATAATGCTATATATATACTCATGTTTGTAAAAATTGCAACACCATGAAGGACTCGTCCGAATTGAATGAAATTTAATGTACAAACGACCTGTGTTGATACAAATAAACGATTAAACTTGCAAAGCAAAATAACAATATTACATGTCGAAAATCAGTATTTGGTGAAGCCACCACGCGCTGCAATAAGTGGTGCTTTATATTCTCTTCCATTTCTAACTTCAAAACTTAAAATAATTTAATATAGATCTTCTCTTACATTTCTATAATTTTTATACTGCTCAAGCTATGTATCACGAAATATTGTATATCGGGTTGAATAAAAATTTATTATTATTATTATACTATACGACGTGGCATGGAATCAACAGATGTTGAATGTGTGCCTGAGGAAGAGCATTCCAGATTGCTTGTATGCCATCCGAAAGTTCATCTGTAGTAGCTATGGGACGAGGATCACGAGCGAGACGCCGACCAACGAAATCCCACACATGTTCAATCGGCGACATATCCGGCGAATAGGCAGGCCAAGGAAGAAGCTGTATCTGTTGTGATGAAAAGAAGTCTTGAACATTCCTGGCAATATGTGGGCGGGCATTGTCCTGTTGAAATACAGCTCCGGGAATGCCTTGAAGGAAGGGAACAACTTCGGGCTCCAGAACTTCATTGATGTACCGGTTGCTGTTAAGATTACCCACAATTCGTAGCAGCTGAGATCGTCCATGATACGCAATCGCACCCCAGACCATAACTCTGGGGTATCGTCCACTATGACGTTGGATAATGCACTCCGGAAGGTGGCGTTCACCGGTATAGCGTCTAACACGGATGCGGCCATCACTGTACCCCAAATTAAAGCGGGATTCATCAGAAAACACCACTTGTTGCCAATCAGCACGCCAGTCTCTATGTCCATGAGCCCATTGTAGCCACAGGCGATGATGGTTTTGCGTCAGGAGGATCCTGTATAAAGGAACTCTTGCACGCAGTCCACGGTGCAGTAGACGCTGACGAATTGATGAAGCACACAATGATACACCTGTAGCAATGCACCAACCAAATTTTGATGTAACTTTTGATTAAATAAACTTTTAAAAATGAAATTTGTGTATATGTGTGTGTGTGTGTGTGATCTTAATTTGTATCTAATTAATCCATGCCTATAGTGCAGTTTGTTTGATTGCAAATAGCCAATCAAAACGGGGTTAAAACCCCTTTTGTAAAAATAAATAAAAATGCAAGCATTCCGTACTTTTGTCCAGGAGTTGTAGTATCTCTATGCAAAATTTCTACGAAATATTAACCGTTTACATATGTCGTCATCAGGATATTGCGAGATGATTTTCAGTCAATGAAATAAGCGGTTCTACATGTTCAAACTTCCATTCAACTAACTATTTTAAAACGAAATTAAAGAAATATTCTATATAACTGATATTAAAAAAAATGTATTCTAACAAGTTAATGTACGGAAATGTTCTACCTGTGTTACGATTTGCCAAAGATTTTATATATAACAGATATTGTGTTCCATTCTCTATTCATTGTTATACTACTTTCGATGATTAAAGACCTATTCTGTAAGGAGAAAGTGTAATGAAAATATAAAACATATTTTCTCGTCCTAGAAACAGGGGCGGACTGAATTTTCTAATAAAAAGGCGTATATCTTGGATTTTTGAAGGGCACGAGTTCTATAGCCCATGTGGGCACATAAGCCCGCGGGCTGCCCCCCACCCTGCAGCCTAGACATATAGTATATAAAAAATACAATGAAATACCTTTACCTAAATCATAGGTTAAAGCGATTCGACGATAACTTAATAGAACGTTTGATCAAATATTCTAAATGATATACAGTAGAACTCCTGTTAACGATCACTTCGTTTATACGGTCGGATGGGATATTCCCCCACAGAAACTGATTTACAATAATGTATTTCAAACCCTTGCTTAGGGGTTACCCTAAGCAAGGTGTGGGGGTCATCCTCAGATACGGACGAATATATTGTTTCCATGATTCGTTCCATTAGACTAGAACCCCTGTACGGACAAAATAAGCTTGAACTTCGTCCTTCACTAGAGGCGTCTTTCGCAAAAGGAAACAAAGGATAAACAGAAAAAGAGCTAAGGAGAATTTCCCCTTCGATTAATAAAGAGCGGCATTTGACGCGAATTCGTTGATTCAATTGAATATTGCTTATAATAAAGATTTTGATAATAAATAAATCATATAGTGATACACTGCGTAACATATACTCGTAAACAATTATCAACACCAAACCTTGGCGCAGTATAGCCCAGATTCTCTTGCGCCATAAAAAAGCCAAACAAACAAATAACACCAAACCATGGCAATTCAAATTTATTATTATCGGTTAGTCGACCACAACAAACGTAGATTCTGTATTCATAGCGACAGAAAAGATCTATATTTAATCTCGCAACTAAAAATACGTTTCGAAAAATAAGGCGGGATGAACAAACGCACCAAACAGCTATCGATCAATTTGCCTCTAAAGTAAAGTAAAGTAATTTTAATATTTAATGTTTCGTTGCAAATTTGCTTGCTACAGTCAACAGGTGCTGATGTTCTTTATCTTAAATTTGTCTTTTGTGCTCAACAATATAAGTTTCGCAATGAAATATTCAAGTGACTGAAATATAATATTTCAGCTACTTCAAAATGACCCCCTCTTTTACGAACAAAATTTTTTGTTCGACGAGTGTCCGCCAATGAGGAGTTTCACTGTGTTTAAATAAATTTTATGCCTGCTCGTTTTCAAGCACTTTCCAAAATCATTATTTTCGGAAACAAAATATATCATCTTCCTGTCATGGATTCATCATCGATTGCAGTTGCCCTCCCCCCCCATCCCCCGAAAAGGGAATCTGCGATCTCTCCCCGAAAAGGGAATGTAGCATTTAAAATATAAACAATCCCGCTCAAAATACATACCGCGATCTACATCCAAGCTAATATTAACCAACAAACAAAATAACAAAATATAATCGCACAGAATAATTTAAGGATTTCAGTTACATTTACGATACTCAGGTCCGTTGTAGAACAACCTGAATTCTAAAAACTTAGCAGTTATTTCTTTTTACGCTAGTTTTCAAGTGGAAAAGGACTTTTATTAAGATGACCAGATTACCAAACTCTGAATCCTGGATGCTAAATTTGAAAACCTAGGTCTATTTTGATGGGCGCGGGGGGGGGACTCACAGATCAAAGGTCACGTGTATGGAAAAAAAATGTATAAACACGTGACTTTTTTTTTTAATCTCGGAGCCAAATGCAATCCGTTGAAAGTATATTTATTTATACATTAATCAGACCAATGGTCTGTTACATGCAATACCACTGTTCTCATTTTAACAATAAGAAGCAGAGCTGATGTATTTTTCAGAGCTGTGAATTTTTTTAAGGAGGTCTTTCTTTGTTAGGAGCTTTTATAAAATTCAACACAAGTTTCATCTTAGTTGATCTAAGTCTTAGAAAAATTCTTTAAAGCAGGATAAATCGTAACATTTTACCCGAATTCGCGACCACTTTTCATCCTGGAAGGGACTTCGAAAAATAGGGTCGAAATCCGGGACTATCCCGGGAATCCGCGTCATCTGGTCACATAACTTTTATAATTTGAAAGCAGAAAAACAAAAATGCAGTCGAATAACTTCGAAAAGAGGACGCCAACCTGGCGGTTGTTGACGATGACGCTTTTTATGATGCTCTTGAGAATTGTTACAAATCGTTGGAAATTGCGCTAAATGCGAAGATGAATTTAAACACCCAGGTGCGAGAAGAGGCAAAGCTTGCTTTGGGTGAGTCGAAAGTTTTAATTGTCAAAGGATTTGAAAGTTTAAAAACTGAGCAATTTCGCTTGGTTTGTCAAAATTCGTAGTTGGCTCGTTTCAAACATAATATTCCGAAATTGTGGCGCCATCTATTGGTGAATATAAAAACAAAATTTTTGAATTCAATATTGTCGTTAGATCAACAGATTCTAGTTGTTCTGCTGAGGATGTTAAAAAGCTAATTAAAGCTGAAGTGGATCCGAGGAAATTTAAAGTTGGTGTTAGAGGCATGAAATGTGTGAGTAAAAGAGTTATTGTAAAATGCTCTTCAGAAGAGGAGAAAAGGCGGTTTCAATGTGCATTACAAACTAAATCTAATTTGACCTCGACTTCTGAAAAGGGTAGAGATCCAACGCTACTTTTAAAAAATGTTCTTAGTGATGTTGGTGAAGCGGAATTAATTAATACGCTGGAAGAACAAAATCCCGAATTAAATGAATTTAGCGACGTGTGAAATCAGCCCAGGGTTAGATTTGTTTTGAAAAAAATCGTTGATACAAAACACATTGTTTTGGAAGTTAACACAGTTTGTGGCAAAAACCTTTTATTGTTGACCTCATTGAAATTAAACTGGACTATGTGTAGGGTGGAGGATTTTACAGTGTTAAATCGTTTTTTCAAATGTTTATCATGCAACTATAAGGCAATTGAGTATGGAAATCCTATAACTTGTTTCAAGTGTACAGCAGAACGTAAGAGTTCAGAGTGTTTTCAGAAGATCCAGGTTTGTGCTAATCGTGTTCGATTTAATAAGAAACTAAAGATGCTTGCAAAAAAGTTGATGCTGATCATAGGCCTTTTTCTGATTGCTGCCCTAGTCATGAGTTTTTCAAAAATATAGTTATTTCCCGGAATTTTTATGGCTGATTCTTCTTCCCGTTTTTTGCGTGTTGTTCAGTTCAATTTGCACGTCTAAATCTTCCACGCAACAGTTGATTCTTTATATGGAAAATTACAATATTGATGTTGCGCTTATTCAAGAGCCTTGCGCTTATTCAAGAGCCTTGCGCTTATTTAAGAGCTTCATTGCTTTAGAGGAACTCCTTCTGGCCATCCGGGAACGTATAGAATTTTCTTTAGTCCGGAATTTGAAGTTATCAAAGCGGCAATCATTATTCGCTCAAGTGCCTTTTCTGCCTTCCTAGATGTAAAAAATTCTGACTATAGTATGGTTGCTGTTGATCTTTTTACTGCAGCTTCTAAATTTGTTTTATTCTCATGCTATTTTGAACCTTCTATGAACATTGACGCTAATCTTATTAAAATTACCCAGTTTTTTTCAGGAAAAAACATGGAGCAGATGGTCTGGGGTATGGATTCAAATAGCAAATCAGATATTTGGTGTAGTCAAATCGCTGACTCCAGAGGCATTCAATTGTGTGAATTTCTGAGCACCTTGAAGCCTTTTGTCATTAATGAAGATTGTGGGCCACATTTTTGTTCCACACAAGGATGCAGTTACATTGATGTAACGGTTGTTGGACAGAATCTTCTCGCATTTATTCAAGAGTGGTGTAGTCCGGATGTTGAGTAATGTATGATCATAAAATGATTACTTTTGAAGTTTATATACTCGATATGCAAAATGTTTCCACTTGTACCTCGATAGTCGATCTCTTCAATATTAAAGTAGCAAACTGGAATGGATTTCAGAGCTGCTGTGTTAACGAAATCGAAGAAATTCTAAATTGTTTGAAGTTTTGTAATTGTCCGGAAATGTTACAGAATGTTGTGTAAGAATTAAACCAATTAATCATCTCTACTGCAAAAAATTCTATCCCACTGGGGAGAACTAGAATGCATAGTGTTCCTTTGTGGTCAATCGAGATCGCCTGTTTACGTAAATATTTAAATGCAGCTGGAAACAGATACCAAAGAGCAAAAAATTCTACCGTCAGGAAGGTTTTTAAGGAAAAGTATCTCCAAATAAGGCTGAAGTATTCGTCTTTACTGAAAGAGAGCAAACTTAATTCTTGAAGGAAGTTTCTCGAGGACCCAATTATGCAAAATGTTTGGAGGAAAATTTATACATTCCGCGTCAAAACAAATTTTAGTAAAATAATTGAAATTTCGGGTCTTGAACTGTCTTCAAGTCTGGTTACTTCATCCTTTGAAAGTACAATTGATTCCATTATGAAGAAATATTCTCCTCCTGATAACATACTTAATGATGAAGATTTTCATAAATTTTTCGGTCAGAAATGATTGCTCCTTACGATGTAGATGATGATTTCTCTTTTTCAAACGCTGAAGTTGATGATGTTATAAGAAAGTTAAAGCGTGGCAAAGCTCCTTGTCCGGATAGGATAACAAATGAAATGATTCAAAATTTTCATAATGCGTGTCCTTCCTTCCTTCCTTCCTTTGTGATTTATTTAATACATGTTTGGACGAGGGATTTGTCCGAAAGTCTGGAAGAAGGCAAGGGTTGTGCTCATACCTAAAGGTGGTCAAACTAAACAAGTTCATATTGATAATGTTAGATGTATCAGCCTTCTTCCATGTTTAGGTAAATGTCTCGAGAAACTGTGCATAAACAGATTAAATTGGCATTTGAGGAATGAAGATTTTTAAATGATGATCAGTACTGTTTTACCCCACAGCGGTTAACTGAAGATGCACTTCTACGTTTGTGTAATTCGGTTTACCTTTGTAAGCGGAAAAATTACGTTACAATATTGTTGTTCCTTGACATAACAGGTGCTTTTGATAAGGCTTAGTAGCCAGGAATTCTTGAGCTGTTAAAACACCCTAATGTGTCTAGAAACATATTTTATTTAACTAAGAGTTTTTTGCATGCTCGCACTGCAGAAATTACGCTGAGCAATATTACCAAAGAATATTGTGTAGAAAAGGATGTCCTCAAGGTTCCGTCTCTGGGTCTTTTCTGTGGAAACTCATTATGAATGATCTTCTGTGTAAATTATCTGCTTTCCAGAATTGTTTTAGTATTGATTTTGCTGATGACCTTCTTTTAATTGTTCAAAGCAAAAATTTTGCTGATGCTTGTTCCTTGTATCAAGATATTTTGGATGTTACTTTTCAATGGTCAAGACATTTTAAACTGGAATTCAATCCATTTAAGAGTAAAGTTATGATGGTGCATAAAAAATTAAGTACTGATTTCAGAATCTGTCTATCACTTGGAGATGTTCCTATCGAAGAATTTATGGGAATTAAATATTTGGGAGTTATCCTGGATAATAAATTTCAGTGGGAGAATCACATTTCATACCTCTCAAATAAATGAGAAAAAAAATTTTCGGCTTTGTATAAAATCTCCAGGTATACTTGTATACTCAAAATGGATGTTCTTATGTTAATTTATAAACAAGGCATTCATTATTCCTTTTCTTTCATATGCATCAAGAGTTTGGGGGAAATCCGTAGAGAGGAAAATTAACTGTAAGCTCCATAGAAAAACTCAGAAGGTTTCTTCTTAGAATTGTTCGTGGCTACATAACCGTTAGCTATGAGACCCTTCTTTTATCTCTGGTATTCCTCCCATTGACATTGAAATTTTGAGCAATATTGCTATGAGATAATCTATTTCCAATTCATCTTCTTCCTCCTCCCTCAACGATAAGCTTCCCATTTCTTTTCTGTGGCATCTCATAAATAGAGACCCCATATCAACTGTCATTTCTTCTGATGATATTCTCGAGAATTATCATTTAATTTGTTTCACTGATGGAAGTAAAGTGAATGACAGAGTTGGCCTTGCTTTTGTGGTGTATGAAAATGGAAAAGAAAGAGAATATAAGCAATATCGAATTTGCAATAATTGTTCTGTTTTTCAGGCTGAGTTGTTGTGCTTAAATCTCTCAGTGAAATATATTCATGAGTTCACTTTCGTTTTGGGATCAATTTAATTTTTGATTTGAAGTGACTCTCTTTCTTCGTTGCAGCTTTCGCAGAACATTAATACTGTAGAGAAACTTGCTGTTGAAGTACGAACAATTTTAAAAACTTTGCTAAATTTAGATACAAACATCTATTTTACTCATGTCCGTTAATGATGGACCAAACTGTTATTTTTGAGTAACCTGTTCCAACGTTCCTGTTCCAATCACGTAACAGGTTCCAATCACCGGTGACTGGAACGTAAGCATTGCTTCACAGGATATGGAAATTGAGGAACTTAACGATAACACATTTCAACGCTCAATCCCTAAGAACGTCGTGCCAACTCCATAAAAATAATATATCCTTTGGAAAAAAAAATGCACACGTACGAAATACAAAACTAAAGGGAAAAAAGTAAGGTTTTAAAATACTGAATTTTAGATATTTTAAAAAATACACGATTTTAAAAATCAAAGAAAGTTTAAAAAACTAATTCTAAGTAATGAAATACAGCAAAAAATATTGACACTGCTGTAAATTAATTGGTAAAACATACTGGAAGGTTACAATGTGGAACTAATTAAATAGGATAATGATACAAAATGTGTATTCTCAGCTGATGTAGTTATACACATGTATGTATTCAGAATTTTTCATGTGTAAAGCTCAGTAATGTAAAAATATTAATACTTGTACTAATTAATATACATGGATAAAAAATCTATTCCATTAAATATGAATTGGCATTTAGGAACAATGATCTTTCGGCGTGAAGAGGCTCCAACCGATTTCTCCCATCGGTTAAAATGTTACCAGCCTTTAAGAAAATTCTTTCGCAAGGCACTCATGTTGCCATAAAGTTGAATTTCCTTTTCGCTAACTCTGATAGATTTGGGTAGATCAGAGAATGGGATCTCCATTCATGATTCCGCGGCAAATTAATTTTTTTTAATTATCGTCTAGATAGCGATTAATTTCGCTAGTTGCTATCGATGTAGGAGTACCCACATCGATAGGTACATATAATAATCACATATTAACTGAATTTAAACTTTAAGTAAATTAAATAAAAATAAATCAATTAAAACAATAATTAAATAAACTGATTAAAACAATTAGTTAATTAAAACAATATTTGGTTAATTAAAATAATATTTGGTTAACTATAATAATAATAATATAACCTCTTGTAATATCAGATATTAAATGGGTAATTAGTGCCTAAGCCCTTGTGTCAGCTAGACAACTATGCCGGATGTTGTGATAGCCCGTTATCTCAGCGCGTTTCCTGTGTGATGGAAACGGAGGAATATGTTCCTAGAACAGTCATTTCTCGGTCACCGGTGACCGAGGGGGATATATGTTCCTAGAAGAGTCATTTCTCGGTCACCGGTGACCGATGGGGGTATATGTTCCTAGAACAGTGATTTCTCGGTCACCGGTGATTTGTAACTGTTACTTCAAGTAACTCCTATCCCTAATCACCAATAATCTGAAATAACAGCTGTTCTTTGGTTTAAGAGGAGCATACTGTTCCTGGAACAGTGATCAGTCTGTAACAGGTGATTTTTAACAGTTACCTTAAATACCTCACATCTCTAATGTCGTGGTCATTGCGGAAATTTTGGCAATGAAAGGGCTGACGCCTTGGCAAAGCTGGCCACCTATCTAAATGTAAAACTTCACCTGAAAGTCATTGCTTCCCATTGGAGAGGCTTTTTCGAGAAAAATGCTATCTCTAATTGGAATGCAGAATACTTCCGATCACCCAAGACTCAATGGACCAAAAAGTGTTTTCTGACTATTTTCCACCGGGAAAAAATGAAAGCAATCACAACAATCTTCAAATTCACTCAAATGTTGACTGGACATGAAAATTTTGGAAGCTACTTGAAGCGTTTCAAACTCCCTTTAGGTGAATTTTGCAGTTGTGGTGACGGCGAAGATAATGTTGAGCACATTATTTTAAATTGTGCTGTGTACTTTCCGCAGAAAGACGCTCTACAGGCTACCTTACAGAAACTGTTATTTCTTGGCCACCGTCGTTTTTTTTTATTTAGTGACGTCGAAAGAGACTTGTTCTGCATTTCGGTCTTTTGTATATAAATTGGAGTTTTAACATTTTTTTACATGTTTTTACCTACTCTTTTTATTTTATTTAATTTTTTTGTTTTCAATATGTGTGTTAGTGTTTTAACTTACTTAAGCCTCATGGTATACGATGCGAAACACGAGGAGATAAATTGTATTCAATTTAAAAAAAAAACTTTGAAAAGGAATATTTTGAGCAAAATATGGCTACTGGGTCAATAGTCAGTGCAAGCAAACATCCAAGGAAACAAGATGGATTTTCGGGATTGAATATTTCATGCATGAAAAGTCATCTGGGGATGCAGCGATCTCTTGAACGGTTCTCATATCTTTAAAGTATCAGACGTTTCAACTTAAATGTGCGATTTCTTCCTTGAATTTTCTAGAAAAACGAAAACCGTTCATTAAGAATTCACATTAGGTAAGGTACTAAACTTCGAAATAGTTTCTGTGCATTTTTGGAAAAGCTATATATTGATAATAAGGATAAAAGTAAAAGTTAAACGTATCTATTTATATAAATCGAACACTACGCAGATTAAATTAAACAACAATATAAATCAACGTTTATTGGCGTAGTGATACCAGCGCCGATGTTATGGCGTGATTAGATGGTGAAACGTTCGAAAGAAAATAAATATTTTTGAGTTCGGTGGGATATGAACTCATGACCTTCCACTTGCCAGGCGGAGACTCTACCATCTGAACTACGAACGACAATATTCGGAAGCCCAACGGGCTTTTCAATCAATTTAATACCGGTTTCGTAATTTGGTTTAAGAAGTAGTCTGTGTACTTCACTATTCTGCGAAAAACCGGCTTCAGTAAAGTCTTTATATACGTTCGTAAGGGATTGGATATTGTCGTTCGTAGCTCAGATGGTAGAGTCTCTGCCCGGCAAGTGGAAGGTCGTGGGTTCAGGTCCCACCGAACGCAGAAATATTTATTTTCTTTCGAACGTTTCACCATCTAATCACGCCATAACATCGGCGCTGGTATCACTACGCCAATAAACGTTGATTGATATTGTTGTTTAATTCCACGTATCTATTCACTCTACTGACAATTTGGCAAACGCCCTTTACGCTTTAAAGGATGTTGCAAAATTTTGATATAATTAAACAGTACCTGTTTATAAATAATTACACATTCAAACAAATCATGATATCAATTACAATATAGCAATTTCAGAAATTTCACTTCTCGCCCTGAATTAAAATTTAGCTCAGGAATAATTTTTGTTTGTTTCCTTCAATCCTGGAAATAAAGGCTCTCTATAACCTGGAAAGTAGTCATTTTACGCATCAATTTCCAGGAATTAAAACGTGTCCATACATGGGGAATGTCCGTATTATAGGAGTTTTCATACATTGATTGATAGTGTTGAAAGTACATTAATGCAAAATAGCGGTACAAACAGCTATGTGGAAATAATATAATTAGGAAATTTTAATAATACTCAAAGAGCAAGAATGTCTATAAGGATTCTATAGCAGTTAAAAGACAAATACAAATGAGTAGATTAACATGTACCTTTTGATCTCTCTCTCTCTTGCTTATCAGATTTTATTTTCTTGAAATAACGGACAAGGGGCATGAACGAGGTCTCGTTTTGAGAATGGCCCTAAAGCTATCCAAGAAGACATTAAAAAATTACTTCTACATCCTCTTGAAATTTTGTGTGATGTAACATAATCTTTGTTAAGTTCAAATATATTTGACAAAAGCATAACAACCAACAATGGCGTAAAAAATGATTTTGAAAGTAACAAGGGCATGGAAATAGTGGAAAAGATAAGGGTATTAAAATAAAAAAGACTTAAGTTTTGGATCACAGAGCTAAATTTTTTTGGAATGTTCACAAATCCATATTCCCTGTCACATTGAAAACACACTACAAAGGGCACAGCCGCCAAAAATTGTCTCCCTTGCTCTGGTCAAAGTTAAAATTGCAAACATGAAGGATTTCTTTTTTCGATTTAAATAAACTCCAATATCCTTTTTTCTTATTTATACAAGTCGAACACTACGCAGATTAAATTAAGAAACAATTTCTATCAAAGTTTTTTTAGGCGTAATAATAAAATCTGACCATGCCATGACATCAGCGTTACTATTACTACGCCTAAAAAAGTTGATAAAATTGTTTTCTAATTTAATCCAATATTGTTCTTCCATAACGTGAAGAGCCCTGCGATATAATTTTTTGTATTTTATATGAATATCATTTTTAGTTAGTGGATTACAACCACGGTTTTAACACATTAATAATCCAATTGTTTTGAATTGGACATTCGAGTCAACTGAACTGCATTCGAACCCAATTAAGTCTAATCATGTATAAAGTTATTGAGTTTCATGGGGTAACCACACTGACATAGGAGAAAAATATTTCCTTGCTAATCGCAAACAACACTTTAAAATGAACTTTCATTTCGGAAAAAGTAGTTTCGTGGTCGCGTAAAATTTATCTATTCAGAACAGATTAGGAAGTTTTTCCATGACTTTTCCTGGTTTTACCCTTTGCTTACCAAGCTCCAAAATTTTACTAAATTTTCTCATATCTTTAGTTACCGACGCATTGACTGAAAGCAAGTTTTCGAAATGGACTCGTCCAAGCTCCACTCTCTACCCATCAGTTGTATTTGTGGTTCCTTTTAACTACCCTTGGTGGTAAGGGACCAAGACTTTTACTATTGAGCTTCTTTGTGGTCATTGTTCTTTTGTCTATCCCTGTGGAAAGATAACTGTGTATTCAAGGATACACCTTATTTTAAAATTAGCTTTTAAAACAAACCAAAAATCAAATTTTCTAAATCTGACAGATCGATCGCACTTATTTAAAGGATAGTTATATTAATACCATCGCCATGAATATAAATATAGCTGATATAAATTTTTTTATTAAAATATTTCTTTATTGCAAACGACGTTTTCAGTTTTGCGCTATTTCATAAGTCAACCCACATTAATATATTTACGCATATATTAATACCTTTATTTGTTATTAATAGACTAATGTTCAAAATGGCAACGATTCTTCGTAACTGCATATGCGATCATTAAAACATTTGCATACACACGCATATTCATAAGTTAAAATCTATATTCTTATTGCAAAAGGAGTAAACGGTTCGGTTCTAAAGTCGGTTCCAGGGAAATCAGCCCCTCTGCCACCCCTCTCTACAGCCCTGCTAATTTATGGGGCTGTCTGGTAGCTGTATATTCTAATTAATATAATATCCTACTCATCCCCGTCACCCCATATTCTCTCCACAGCCAGATATTATTTATGTTCCATCATGGCAGATTCTTTTGTAGACCTAACTTTTAAATGAGTAAAATCAATATCACGCGCTGATGCCTATATATTAATCTACCCTATAATTTATTCCATCTGTACATTTTTTCTAATCGACGCCTGAAGGGTGAGGAGGGTAGTGAGATGCTTTCCCTCTTCTATACTATGAATTTCCTCAGGTTATATTATAATATGCATATGTGTGTGCAGGCCCTGATTACTTCACTGGTCAACAGGGGTCACTTCTTTTGGGACCCCAAAATTTCATATTTACATGATATGAAATCATGAAATTTTGCCGCACATGCTAAAATGGGGGGGTAGGCCTCCAAACACTCTCCAAGCAAGGTTGTGCCTTGGCCCCAACGTGTAATAATTGAAACGTGCGTATATATATACATGTTTCGCTTCCTCCTAAAAAAAATTTTGATGATCACCCCCTGATGTGTCTAAACAATAATACAAACTGATTTATTTCCTCTCTCGCTCACACAGATGTATAAATTAAACACTCGTTACTTCTATAACGCCATACGCAGAAACTAATTTTTAATTAGACTAAAACAACGTGAGATTTCCACAGACTATACATATATACTTACACCAAACCCTCACTCCCTTTCTATAATCCATATTCATGGTAAATTATTCACAGAAATTCTTTCTACGGATCGAAGCGTTTGAATCCTAATTGTAGCATGTGTTTACGAAAGCCCAGAAATGAATTTCGATGAAATGATTTCGGTGAAATTTGGAGCCTGTTGTAGTATACATTTGAAACAGTGTTTTCAAAATTTTCAAATAATTTCGCAAAAATCTCAGAATTAGCTCATCTAATTTTTTTACTCAATTGCAGAAATATCAAAGAAGATTTTCTCCCCATCCATTTCAAAGTACATTCCTACCTGAGTTCTGATTGACAAGTCAATGCAGGAGATAAGGCTAAGGACATTCTTGTATTGTCTAGCTTCAGCTCAATACGTGAAATATAAACTGCTTCCCACCCTATATACAGAAAGTTCCAAAGCAAGAAGCTACTAAAACTGTTCCCCTTTGGAAAAATTCACACAGCTGGAACAATTACCAGTAGCCAGAATCCCTGCTCACTTTTTATCAGTATACTTCTTTGTGTTGTACACCCAGCTGCTAACTTGGAAGTGAGGACGTCTTTCAAGCTACCCTTCGAACCCGGCTCGATTCGGTCGGGTAGGTAAGCAATCGTGCCGACATGGTTCAGCAGCATTGGTAAGCAAACAAAAAAATTATTTTTTTCTTAAAATTTACAGGTTTGACCAAAAAAATTTCTTTTTCCCTTAACTTTTCCAAGTTTAACAAAAAAATTTATTTTTTACCTAACATTTCCAGGTTTAACACAAAATGTCGTTTTTTCCAAACTTTTGCAGGTTTAACAAAAAAAAAATTCGTTTCCCCCTAACTTTTAGGGACAATTTCAAATTCCCCCTTATCCCCAGCTTCTCCAGGTTGCGGGGAGAGCTTGGGATTAGCAGTCTCACTGAGCTCCCGTATATTCCTGTGACCTTATATTCTTTTTATAACATAAAAGAATACCATGTCATTAGTTTGATGCTTTTGGAGAAACGTAGTCCATGCTATCTTTTTCAGCGTATTCTTATTCGTGCGTTTTAACAAACTTTTATACGTCTTTGATATTTTTAGAATTTTTCCAATAGATAATAAATATCAGTGACTAGATGATTATCGGCCTGAAATTCCAAACTAAAGAATTCAGAAAATGTCGTTACGAAACTTTGGGACTTACGAGATACCAATTATTTTGCTCCATGTATGTGACAATGTAAATCTGATTGATCAATGTCCAAAATGGATACTTCCGTACTAAACCTCTGAAAATGCGTTATACCTAATAAGTGCAATTAGTTGTTATGTGGTGTACACTTGGTTAAATGAAGTGGCAAAACACCGAAAGACAGCAGAGAAGGGTGATCGTATAACAATTCTTCTGCATTCCCGTGACCATTCTTATCGAAGCTTTCAATGAAGTGAAGTTCATCTTGCCGCCTTTTGCATCCCAGAAGTTCATCGCGCACTCCAAGAAACTTTCCACCAATGGTTCCCAACCTTTTTCAAGCCGCGACCCACTTTTATAGTAGCCAAGTAATCCGCGACCCACTTTTATAGTAGCCAAGTAATCCGCAACCCCCTTTTACAGTAACCAATAGATCCGTGACCCTCCTTTGTCCACCGCTGCCACATTTGCATAATAAAAGCATTTTTAACAGAGTGCTAGGTATTAAATTATATTATTATAATATATATTATAAAATTCAAAAATAAATATATATTATAAAATTAAAAAATAAATATATTAAATTAAAAATAAATATATATTATAAAATTAAAAAATATATATTATAAAATTAAAAATAAATATATAAATAAAATAAATAAATAATAAAATATAAATTATATTATATTAATTATATAAATTAATGTATATTATAGATATAAAGTTAACAACCGTTAGTAGAATATTGCAATGTGTGTAGCCATGTTGAAATATAAAAGCGTTGGAAACAGTATGACATTCCTTATAAAAATAATTGCAACTAAAAATAGTTGTGGTGACCCCCCCCAGAAAACTGGTCGCGACCCCCCCAGGTTGGGAACCACTGTTATAAACAAAGGAACTGAATTGCCATAAGATGTTATAGGTAAAAAAGAATGAGTTTATGGACATTTTATTATACATAAATTTCAATAATTAGCAATTTAATAATGCATATTATTTGATTTCCATCACAAAAACTTTTAATTCGCATCAAAATTCGGTATGCACCTGCAAAATAAAATGTGCATATTACACATTATATCTGTTCATCTGTCAGAAGAAATAACAAATAAAAATATATGATGAATAAGAAAATGTGTGTTTGAAGCCACCTTATTAAAACAGTATGAAACTTCCTCGCTTTTAAAGCATGATAAAACTAATTTGGAAGATGGGTATCCTCCAAGTATATTGCGAATTTGTGTGTCATCAAGTGTGTGAATCAAGACGCGTAATACTGAGTATTAAGTTCGCCAGTAAATGCACACTCTCAAGTTAGTGAATGACGCTTACGAAATTTATATCAATCTTACTCAATACATAGACGTAAAGATACCTGGGCCCTTAAAACCTGACCCCCCCCCCGCTCCCAAGCAATAATTTTGAAAACTCTACGTTGAAGCTTATATAGAAAATCCACTAGAATAATAAAAAATCATCACTTTTATTATTCTGGGAATTCCAGAAGATCATCTTCATTTTCTTCATAGTGAGTGAGTGAGCTGTTAAATTAAACGCTCTTTGTTATAGCTAACTTAGGCCTACTTTAAGATAATCTTGGATGTTTGGATATGCATCCTGATTTGAGGACCGTTTCAAGTTGTTTAGCTCAGTATGGTCCAACAATGGGATTTAGGAGGCAACAAGCGTTTAGAAAGAATGAATAAATGATATAGATGAGGCACAACTAAATGAAATTTATGTCGCAATCGTAGGCATATACATATTGCTTATATATTATGTCTCCTTCTAATAGCAGATCCTAAATATTTGTATAAAGTTATTACAGATTTTCAAAATGTGAAAAACGGCAATATGAGAATAAACATGTACGACCTGTCCACAGGAATAAAAATTATGTAAAACTGGTTACTAACGACGTCATTTTTAATAAAATTTACTGGGTTTAAAGTCGGTTTATTTCGGGTTATCCATGGTTGCTGTTCAACTAGAAAAAGTTATTTGGTTCATATTGAGTACAAATTGGTTGTATGTAATCGAGCCAACGAATCCAAAGAGGCTCTTTGTACTCTCCTTATTTAGTATATATATATATCTATTATACAGATACATATTTCAGGATCATAACATTACCGTCAGAATAGCCCTTCGTCTCACTCAAGGATTCACGTGTAAGTGATATAGTAAAACCCACATAAATCAAGGCCGTAACCAGGATTTATTTTTGGGGGTTCAAAATATTTTTAATATATATCGATTCAATCATCACATGTAAAACCGTAACTAAGTCCCATTAAAAATTTAGTTTTGGTAGGGAACCGATCCCTAAGTTCTCCGCTCGGGATACGAGCATGACCTAAACCATCCACATGAGAATCACCTGAACAGTATTTATGTTCCATTGTAGTTAGTGGCGCGAGAATGGGAGATCTCAGGGGTTACAATCATCTCCCGTTGAATAGCAACGTGCATTTTTCTCTAACGCCAAATCTCGCGATTTTTTTAAGTCTACCTAGAGCGATGTGTGCTTTATAAATTGAGATTGAAATACCCCCTCAAAATCTTTACGATCTCATGTGTTTATTTTCACTCCAAGATAGAAGTTTCAAGTTTGGATCTAAGTGTGTGGTCATTTCTTTATTTATTTTTTTTTTGATTCCATATATGATAACTGGTCCAAGTTTAAGCCGAAATTGCAGAGTTCTGAAACAATTCCGCTAAAAAATGGACTTTAAATGAATTTTAGTTTTAGTTTCAGCTCGTAATAAATTAATGGAAAAAAATTCCAAAAAATGCACCTTTCTTATCTTTGTTAAACGAAAAGAAAACTTGGAAAAAAAAAAGGAGAAAGATGCATCAATAAACATTCTTTTTATTATATCGTTAGCCGATGCCTAATAAGAATTTCTAAACGAAATAATGAGGCCCCTTATGAGGAAAGGTAATGAGAAGCTTTCTCCGGAAAGCCAATCAAATTGGCGTGTGTTGCTTTTCCATAAAGAATTAATCGGAAAGAAAGAACTTTTATTCTAACCCGCGTGGATATTCTTGGATTAAAATTTTGGAACTACATAATTCAATTAATCAATTAATTTCTGTTATACAGGGTAATATTTAATTTTAATTAATATTCTGTTTCGCAATAAGAAATACATCATCTTGTTGGTTTTCTACGTTTAAACGAAAGCTAAGTCATGCTAGTTTATGTAACATTTTGCGCATGCGTGACTATTAACAAAATTTCACACTCTTTCAATCATTTTTCAATTTTCTTCCAAAGTGTAATAAATTTTGGTGATCCGCTGACAGTCGCTTCCAAGTCTTGAACGAAAGTAACCAGAAAATGTAATTAAGTAGTTTTGAGGCCTCTGCGATATTGATTACTCACGGGTGTGTAGATGGCAATGGGGGTTCCAATTGATCAATTTTGGTGTATTTAGAAGGGACACACTGCCATATTTAAAAACCAATTTCATGAAGAATTTGGCTTAAATAGGTATCCGCAATAGATTTCTTAATAAATGTTGAGTAATATAGGCCAAATTGGACAGTTATGTGCAATGACGTGATTATTTATGGACGTCGGCGAAATCTTCAAATCTGAAAATGAGCCATAAATTACTTTTAAAATAATTTACGGCACAAGAAGTATATTCAGACTCTTTTATTATTAAACGATATCGACACCATTGTCATCAAATTTCCAAAAATATTCATTTGCTTTTACTGCTTTTGGGAAGACGCAAAAGACAGTTTGTTGTTGTAAATAAAATTTACTGAACAAAAGAGAATGAAATATTTTAACAAAAATCATTTTAAATTTTATGTTTTTAATAACCGTACAAAGGAATTGTTTCCTCTTATCTGCGATTTTTGATCCAAATGAAGAAATATCTTTTAATTGATGAGAATCTGAGAAAAGGAGAAAGTGGCCGCATCAAAATTTGAACACCAAACCAGCGAGAAATGAAAAAGAATAGAGGGAACGCGTCTCAAAAGGTGTAGCCAATTTTCCTTGGTGTTGTCGTTCACGGGTCCATGTAAAACAAATGCAAAACATAAAATATTTTAAAATATTCCTGTTTATCGCGTCGTTTACATGGACTGAGAACAAGGGCTGACTAGGTCGAGACCCACCAGCCCCCAGGCCTGTGCGCCCTCATGAGCGATAGGGCTCGAGCCACCGAATGGGTAAGAACTTCGCCCTCCAAAAATACAAGGTATGTGCTCTTCGAGAGAAACAAGTCCGCCCCTGCTGAAAACATGTCCGAAAACTGGCGACACAACCTTCGCGTGTTGGGAATATGTTAGGTTCCCCTCTATTCTTTTTCAGTGCCCGCTGCAACAAATAGTATCTATTGGGTTTCTGCTCTAATGAATTCGTCACTCAGCTACTGACGTCAACCATACCTGGGGCAGAGTGGGCCGCCGGTGCGCCCTCATGGGCGATAGGACGCCCCTTCGAATGAACAAGGACGAGCGCCCTCCGAAAAATCCAAGGTATGCGTCCTATGAGAGGACCCTGCCCGTCCCTGAAGAAGAAGCACATTGTTTTTCGTATTCACATGTATCTGAAGAGAAGGAAATTATGGCTAACTAAATAAAGAAGATTGCAAAAAAAAATTGCTTTAATTGATTTCTACAGCGTTTATGGCAAAAAAAAAACCATTTCTTCTGTGTGCTAATATTTCAATTTAATTTATACAACATACAAATCTAACATTTATATTTCAGATAAAGAGGTACAAGAAGTCACAATTCCTTCTTTTGGTCACCTTTAATTATATACATCATGTTAGGAATTTCAATACGTTAGCCGTTTTTAAATCTCCCCATGCTAAAAAGGGCAATTTGGAGAACCTTGTAAACATCGAGTTTTGCCTTCCGTTATTTTTATTGAAGATCGTTTGGCACAGCATTCACCCAACTGTGATATAAAGCTAATTACAACTGGGATGAAAGCACAAGTTTGGTATCTGCTGATGCAGAAAGACATCCGCCACTTTTTACAGCCCCTTAGATCATAGATTTAAACCTTGTATTAAAACCTTACAAAAGCGTAGAATGTTTGTTTGTTTGGCTTTTTTATGGCGCAAGAGCATCTGGGCTATACTGCGCCAGCATAGAATGTAAAAGGTGCAAAGGCCACTGAGCAATTTAGGAGGGAGATTTTTGTGCATTCGGATTGTTCTATAGACAAGTTATTCTATCTGAATAAAAAAAAAAACTCATTTGGATTTTTAAACCGAAGGCTTTCTCCACTTCAGCTCCAGTCTCATGCGAGGGCTTTAGTTGAAAATATTTTTCGGATGACACGGACATGTTTATAATGTTTCCCCATCCTCTTTTTTTTGGGGGGGGGGTATACAGTCCCTGACGGACCTGAGCCTCCCTAAATAAATCTTTTATTTACCATTTTCTTACTTTCATTCCTCTCAAACCTTCCTCCATTCCATCAAACCACGTTTTCCTAGGGTATTTCACTTTCCTTCTGTTTCCTACTGGATTGGTTTTAGTAAGCATCTTAACAATTTTCGAATCTCCCATCCTTTCTATGTTCTCGAGCCATCTAAGTCCTTTTTTCTTCATTTCTGTCATATGCGTATGAGGTATTATACAATAATTTTTGCCACTCACGTATATGTTATCAATTGTGTTATCCCTGCGGAGGGTAATAATACCTTAACACCTTTACATACGGAGAAAGAGAGCGTTGTTTCCTGTCCTCATTCGTCTAGCGGTCCAAGACACTCCGGGCTAAACGGAGGGACCCTGGTTCGAATCCAGGATGGGGAAAGCGTCTCTTTTTCTCCAAAATTACATAAGCTCTAGTTTGAGCTACATATACGTGGGTGGCAAAAATTATTGTATAATAAATTCCCCCACGAAAACTCACAAAAATCTCGCCCCGGAGGCTTTCTTGTGTTGACCATATTTGGCAATTGTGTTATCCCTGTGAAGGGTAATAATATCTTACAACGTATAGTGTATAATGTTATAATGCCTTTTAATTTGCATTTTATAATCAAACTAATAGAGCTTAAATAAAGCAGTAACTGTTTGAATGAACATTAATTTCCTTTTGCCTATAATCATATTTTGAAATTGCGCACTTTAATATAAAATTTTATTAGATGGGATGAAAAAGGAACGAATATTAATGATTTTTGAATATGATATGAGCTATTTATTAACTACGTAGGGAAAGTTCAAGTATTACGTAATAAAAATTCTGACCATTTCAACCCCACCAGGTAAGCAAAAATTAAAGTTGGCTAACATCGGAAAATAAGCACAGCGGAAACTCCACGAAGGTGCTTACGTAATACTTGAATTTTCCCATAAATTATATCTTAGATTTAAATATACGTAAAAATCAATTCTAGACTGGTTGATTCCAAAAATTCTTTTTTTTATTACCACACAAGCTGTTTAGAACATCGTAGTTTCTCTCTACCCCTCTCTCTATACCCACAAGTTATGAAAAATAGATTCTTCTATGGAAGCATTGTGGAAATCATTGTGGAAACCTTATCTCCCACTTTTCCTACTAAAGAAGTTGTTATATATATTTATATATAAAAGGGCTGCATTGGCAAAAGGCTGATTGCATTCATACACTTAAAACGGTTGATCCATCACGCAAACCTGCATTTAAGGGCCTTAAATTTACTTCCATTTACTGCAAGACATAGATGTACGCAGAAAATTCACAAGGGGATTATAGGCTCAATAATGGTTTTCAGAGCTACGATTCTATATATTCATACGTATATATACAAGATTTCATCGCAGTGGGGGTGCTACAAACCTCATCAATACGCCCCTACGTATGCCAATGTTACAAGATTTAATTTCTAAAGTACAAACCTCTGATTTTACGTAGGAGTTCTAATTATAATGGAAAATGTGTTGTACTTTGTTTTCATGTCACTCATCGAAGCCTGGCAGCCAGGCCACAAAATAAATAAACTCATTAGGCATACATGTTATGAACTCTTTCTGTCACTGGCACGGCAACATGCAACTGTGAGAGTAAAAGAGTTCATTAGAAAGCTTGTTCATTTATTACTTTTTTTTTACCACAACGTTTTAAAGATATTTTCCTCGGCCATCATTATTCTACATCGGCTATGTTAATTCGAATTTGGACGGTGTGCCAAATACATGGATGGTATGCTGTGGAGCAAAATAAAAGAGAATCCATTAATTTTATGGACTCGTCTGAAACCGAGCGACAGCAAAGGAAGGAAATCATCAATAAAAACGATATCTGTTCGACATAAATACATGGTTGGCGGAACATTTTCTTGCGAGGAGAGAAAGGTTTAACAAATAGTTTCTTCCAACTTTCCTTTTCATAACATTTTCTTTTCCTTCGGAACTCTGTAATTCTTCCTGAAAGAAAAGAAAGCAAAAAGGCCTAACATCGTTTATAATTAACCTCTTAGAATTATTTATCCAGTAAAGCCCAACTGATAGAAACAAATACTTCCTTCTAGGGAATTTTCTCCGATCACATATTTTATGATCAGCAACTCATGAGTTATAGAAGTACAGACAACAGCAATTAAGATAAGTATTGGTATGGAAGTATTTCTTCAACCGTTACACGTTTTCGGGGGAAAGTAAGAAAATATGAAATAGTTATGACGAAACAAAAATTGGGTACCTGAATATATTTGTTGATGCTCGACAAATCAACGCGATGAGTAAAGAAAATGTTACCAATAAATAATTATTTAGCACCTAATGTTTAAGTGACTGCTCGTGTATTAAATCATGATAGCGTTTCGTACATTATACGAATGAGGGCATTCAAGCAAAGGTGTGACATATATGCTTTCGTGTGCATGTGCGTGTAATTTTTGTAATATATATTAAATCGAACGACTTGTTTCTTCAGGTAAAGCATACACGCGACTCATAAACAAAATACTGAGTTATACAAAATGAAATGCGTAATCTAAGTTTAAATTAATAAAATGGTGTATAGCTATTTCGGAAGCACTTTCGGCTTCCTTCTTCAGAACCCTAATTACACTAATGTGGCCCACATGCTACAAAGTCTAACGATGCCAACATTTTAGTCTAAAAGCGATCTAATAGAGAAAGATTTTTCACAATCTGACCTAAATTTATTTGAGGCCTGCCATATTCTTTCAAATTCCTATTTCACTATTAACGACCAGCGTCCGTTCAGTTCTTTGGTCATCCATTTATAGAAACTTCATTCGTCCCATAGCAAAAGACGCGGCTACGGACCCACAACTGGTTTACCCGAACTAATTTATGACTAGCATGTTGGCATTTTGGACTTCGTAGCATTTGGACCACGTTAGTGTAATTAGGGTTCTGAAGAAGAAAGCCTAGCTTCCGAAATGACTATAAACCATTTTATTTATTTAAACTGCTATTATGTGCTTTACTTTATATAATGTTTATGTGCAGCGAGTCGTATATCTTTATTATGAAATACTGAGCAATAATAGAACGTATGGCAAAAATTACTGTTTTAAAAAAGAGCTAAAATTAAATTTAATTCCTTTTATGAAACAGTTTTCTACCTACATTTTATCTTGTTGCTAGATTGAATCGAGTTTACTTTATTATTAATGGGTTTCTTGTTTAAGAATTAATAAATAATTGTGTAGACAGTGAGTAAAAACATGTAAAAAACACTATGTGATAATGTGCAACATTCGCGTCTCTAAAAGAACTTTTTCAAATAAGGTTATATATGCGTATAGCACAAAAATTTGATCACACGATGTACATTTTAACCAGGCTTAGCTGGTCTTCTTCAAGAAGTTGTAAACAAACCTGTGTTGCCACTTCTTGGAAGCGTTGTTACCAAGCCGTGGATTCATGAATGGTGGCCGTAGTGGGTAGACGGGTAGACCAAGCTCGGCTAAGAAGAAACTATTTTGATCATTCACAAGGTTAGGTTTCCACGTGAAAGCTTTAAAGTCTAACGCATATATAACGTTGCTTAAAAAAGTTCTTTTATTTCATTTTACGTAGTTTCGACTGAATCCATTCATATTCGCGTATATTTCCAATATTTTACATCTGCATATTCAACCGCTGTCTATCACTCTCTAGATTAAAGTCCACACATATACATATATTAAATAATTTATTTCTATGTAACTTAAAATCATGTTCTTATTTCTTCGACCCGTCTAGTGGAAGGATGACGTTTTATAGCGTTTCATTAATTTTTAAGAATTCTTTGGAAGCCAATTGAGAAGCTCAGTTATTCATCGCTAGCTAGTTCCTTTCGTGGCCTGCTCATCTCATTTCCACTTTTGTTTTTGTTTTACTTAACAGTGTCATCAAAACCCTTATCCCTTATTTTCTCCTTCATATTAAATTCTTATTATTCCAAGCATGCACTGCATCGAACTTCAATGGCTTACTTACAATTTCTGTAATACTTTTACAATTAGACACGATATTTGTGATCCACCACATATAATAATTGATACCTACGGTTCAAACGTCTTTAATTTTTAAATAAAAAGGTCATTTCTCCATGAGGATAAAATCTTTTGCTTCCAATATAGACTAAGTAAGTTTGTAATGCATCTGTAAAATTCTTTCACCACAATGCTGCCATCCATTGATATAAGTTGGTCATCCTTGGGTTTTTCAATAATTACCTTGACTATATAATCATTTGCTTCTAAGATACCAAATTCGACGACTTCTTTAAAAGTAGTGAAGCACTGTTTTGATTCCAGTGTTTAGTGCATCGGTATTCTCTTTCCCAAGTTTCATATCGGCGAGCTTATGTACTTATTTTATTATTAAAATTTTAATCATTTTGATTTAGTTTAAGTTAGGAATGAGGAACCTCTAGTTTTCTAGACCAGCGGTTCTCAGCCTGTACTTTGTGGAGCATTTGGTGCTCCGTGAAATCGTTCCAAGTGCTCCGTGTGCTCAAAACTTACAAAAAATCGCTGGATTTCCTACTAAAAAATGTTGAAGAAGCCAGATTTATAAAACATCCCCACTGGGTGCTGAACAGAAAATTTTCCAGCTAAAGGAGGTTTTCCTTTACTGCTTTTCGTTTATGTTTATTTATTTAAAAGCTCCCATTTTTCTAAAATTTTTTAGAAATACAACATTTCGAATAAAATAAAACTTGACGTTTTACATGCTTAAAAATATGCC
>QLNU02014802.1:105483151-105512906 GCA_006491805.2 Dysdera silvatica
TGAAAGTGTATCTCAGTTCAAAATGGGTTTATTTTCTTATAGAAGTATGGGGCATAAAAGCTATTTTATGTGATATCAAGCCGGATATTAAATTTATAATATGTTGTGAAGAGAAGCCAAGAGCCTTTATTTATTGCTAACTATATAATAATTAGTAAAGTAGTTCAAATTACTGAATTATACAAGTGGCTGGTTTATAGTTTATTGTGGTTTACATGTTTATGCTACTCTCTCATTAATTGCATGATTTATCACAAAACTTGGTAAAATAACACAATGGGCACAGTTTTTGAACTATATGTTTTAATATAGCTTTAAAACGTTTTTTCGAAGGCTTTTAGCCCTCTTCAAAGAAGGTTACATAATACTGGAACTATTAAGACTAAAATAATTATTTTAGTCTCAATAGTTTCAGTATTATGCCAGCTTCTTCGAAGAGGGCTAAAAGCCTTCGAAAAAACGTTTTTAAAGCTATATTAAAGCATATAGTTCAGAAACTGTGCCCATTGTGTTATTTCACTAAGTTTTGTAATGTATTCAGCACAGTGAATCGTTTTACTTCCAATTGCATGATTGCTTCTTTGATTCAGCACAGTGAATCGTTTTACTTCCAATTGCATGATTGCTTCTTTGAGGAATAATAACACAGGTAATATTTAATAATTAATTGTATTAATTATTCCTTTTAAATTTATGGAATATATTTATGTATTTTGTCGCGATCCCCTCAGCCACATACAATGTAAGCTACGCACGTAGAAACGTTGCTTTGCTTCATTTATATCGCAAACTTCATTCCGTCCATAACATGTACATAATATGCATTGAAAGAAAATAAAGATATATGCCTTGTAAAATTATGACAGTTATTGCACAGTAAAATAAGTTAATTTGGACAACACATGGCCATGCTTAAAACATCTAGAATTAAAAATATTAATATTATCTAATTTAATTTAATTAATTGAAATATATTTTTTCCGAGTATGTGTAATGATACATGGGTCATTAAATATTTAATTTTTCTAAGGGATCCTGTTATATACAATAGCAGGTAAAGCAAATAAACCTAAAAAAACTTCGAATTCATGTTTTTTTTTTACTTTTACATTTACCTTGACTTCTCCTAATAAATTTATAATTTGTATTGCAAAACAATAGTAAGGTGGGTGAGGAATATACGGAAGTGTAAGAAGTGGTTACAGTTAGGTTCCTTGCAATAACTCAAGTATACAGTGAAACCTGTTTAAAGCGGAAACTCACGGGACCGGAAAAAATTCCGTAGTATGCAGGTTTCCGTCTTATGTAGGTTACATACAAAACAAATACATACATAGTTAAATTCAGTGGTAAGAGATGATTGCATGTGCTATTTTTTTCTTTGTCTTTTCTTACCAAATTTAAGACTATATTTATTTTCCTTTTGATAAAAATATTTATTTTATCACTGCATTTTATTTTTATTAATTTTAATTTTTGCACTATTTTGTGGTTTTAGTAGTTACGATCAATATGGTGCAAAATTTCATGCAAACTATACATGCCTATTCCATACAAAAAGTCTATTACGTAAGCTTAAATTGTAACGATAAAGTACCCCCCTTGTAAAGGTAATGATTCCCTTGTATAAAGATACTCTTCCTTGCGGTGGGTTTATCCATGAATTGATAAAGTGGATATGAGTGACTTTTCGTTCTGGTTAATAATGAACGTTTTTATTTAAGAAGTGGGTGGCACTGGCATACGCAAGGGGGGGGTGGTCGCGATTATGATTGTAACCCCCATTGCGATGAAATTGTATATAGTATACATGTAAATACAATGGAGTTGTAGCTCTGTAACCCCCCATTGTAAGCCTGTAACCCTCCCCTTATGAACTTTCTGGGTATGCTATGGTGGGTGGGTGGTGTGCAAAATGGTGGTCGGTAAAGCATAAGATTAGATAGAAAGTTCACAAGGGGGTTATAGCTTAATGGGAGGAGTTATAAGTCTATAACTCATATATTCCTATGTTAAATATACAAAATTTCATTGCAATGGGGGGTTACAACCCCCAAAACCGCCCCCTGGCTCCGCCTATGCGGACAAGGGCATTCTATATCTGTAAAATGTCTTTTATTCGTCATCCCCCACTTTGCTATTTGCATTGTATTACAACCCTCTTTCCTTTTTCTGCTGAGAAAATTTTCTTTCTGCCAGCGATTTTCCGCTTTATGCAGGTTTTTCTCTTTGGAGCGACTAGACGGTGCTTTTCGTTTCCAGGTTAGATAGTTTCCGTTTTAGCTAATATTAAATACCATTAACTTTTGAAGGGACGGCAAAGAAATTCCGTTTTGAGCAAGTTTCCGCCGCCTTGTGCAGGTTTGGCCTTTTAGGGTTTTCACTGTATATGATTAATTGATTAATTTTTTTTATAACCTAAAAACAAGAAAAGGCTTTAGCACAAGTATAAAGTGCCTACTAAAATTTCTATAATAACCCCCTGATAGGAATCTCGGCTTTTCCATTAAGCGGAATGTAACACTATATGTAATTAATTATTTATATCGCAACAGGGAAATCCAAAGTTGGGGTATAAATACCAAACCCCTACACTTCCTCGACACTTTTGCTTGATGAAGGGAACAGTAGTTCTCGAAACGTTGCGAATATTTTGGCAGATGGTAAATGTCTTTTACCTTCTTCATTTGTATTTCGTATATTCCGACCAGTGTCAAATTTTACTAGTTATTAAACTAGTTATTTGTCAGTTGCAATCACAGTGATATTTTCCATTTACTAGTATACATAGGGGGTCTATACTATCCGCCTATATTATTATTTACAACCGCAAGTCTACGTGGTTTATATATTTTCATTTACGCATATGATTCATATCTGCATACCCTGAATTAAGTGGAACAATTTACCAGGCAAAGACTGAGAAAAGACTGAGATACCCGGCAAAGACTGAGAAAAGACTGAGATACCCGGCAAAGACTGAGAAAAAGCATACACTGACGAGACGGGAAAGACTGTTTGTACATGTAAAGTAGAACATCATCGTGCTGTGGAGAAAGGTGAGATGACTAATCTTCTGGCAGAACATGCCTGGGAGAAAGGTCATGTTCCTGATTGGAAAAGTACAAAAGTTCTTCATAAAAATGTAACTTCTCGCTATTGTAGACTTTTTCTGGAGTCTTGGGAGACTTTTCGAATGCGAAGTAAGGCGATGAACATCGCAAAATCGATGCCTGAACCTTACCGCATTTTTGCTAGGAGATGAAGAAAACCGGTTTCAAATAAGGGGGATTACCGACTGAGGGATAGCTTTGGGGAAAAACCAAAGTTGGGGTATAAATACCGAACACCTACACTTCCTTGACACTTTCGCTTGATGAAGGGAACAGTAGTTCTCGAAACGTTGCGAATATTTTTGCAGACGGTAAATATCTTTTACCTTCTTCATTTGTATTTCGTATATTCCGACCAGTGTCAAATTTTACTAGTTATGGTAAGCCCTGGTCAATCTTTGTACGTTGTTGTCAACTAGTTTAATATTAACGATATCTTAAAATTTTACCAATTATATATTGCAAATCTTAAAGTAAAATTATATCTGATCTATATTGTTTCCACTGAGTAAAATCGTATGATATATTGTCCGAAAAGTTATATCGTATCATTATCTCACTTTAATTCTACGTATACATGGTTTCAAATCAGAGTTAACTCGTGTTGACTAGTGCAAAAATGATTTTGTTTGCTACTCTTACATTAAAAATTGAATCGAAATCATTATTTCGTATCATTCTCTTGCCTGGAAGGAAAACTATAAATTCTGTGTAGCATTGCATTATAGTTCTATGACTAACCTGCATAGGATAAAGTGACAAGACATATATACATACACAAAAGCAAATTGATAGCTTCTTTTCTATCGGATTCGTTGCTTCTTGATTCGGATATTGATGAGAGAAGCAACTTCTAACCTCAGTTTCTTTTTCATGTTCTGTTTTGTGCTCTCTTAGTAAGTAACAAGTGCCCTTTTTTCAGTCAGCTTTGTTATTTTCTTTTGCGAGAGTTATTTGTCTTGTGTCAATGAATCTTCCTTCACATTCCCATCGGTTGGGAAAGGAACACCGGCGGACAATGTTGTCAAAGTCTTTCCGGAGTCGTCCACCACGCAATATCTTATAGCAACTCGAAATGTAATAAACCCATACAAACGGAAGCAATTCCCTCCGTTCGGAAATAGGTTTCGCTCTGTCCCGTCCTTCTTTTCAGATTTTGCACATACCTTTTTTTTTTTCGTGTAATTCTTCCATCTATTTGCCTTTGTGGTTCAATTTTAGATAGTTTCTATTTTAAGGCCTTTTGGTACGTGATTTACGAAGTGAAATGTGCATTATATTCTTCTGTATCCATTACTTTGGCCAATGTATCTACGTGCGTGATCGATTTCGAATCGTTATTCTTTTCCATTATCACAATCTTTACTGATCTACGGCTCAGGGATTGTTCGTTACGAGCTCTACAAAATACAATCCCGATCAACTAAAGGAATATTCTTTTAAGATTGGAATTAATATTACTGACTATATATATAAGACGAATATGTATAAAGTACTGCAACAATTTTCTACTTATTGAAGCAAAACTTAATTGGTATTTGTGGTTTTTACTAATATACCATATTATTTATTTCATTTATTTTGCTTAAGTACACAGTGGTGCAAAAAAGGTGGGTAACAGCAGAAAAAGGCCAAAAAAAAATGGCCTGACGAACCTACTGTCATCTACGAAACGTAACGCCGCAAGTGAGCATATAGTAGAGCACCGCATATTATACATAGTTAGCACAATACGCATACAAAAGTAATGTTAAGATAATTGTCTCAGTGAGTACTGCAATACATGTCATTAAATATCACGAGATACGAACAGAAGCATTAAATAAATAATAAAACCAAATACAAATGAACAAAAGGATTAACGCCATTAAAGCAATACTTGACGAAATCAAGTAACAAATAAGATACCTGGACGCTAACTAGGTATCTGGGCACCAAGAACCATTTCTTCAGAGGACTCTTAAAAATTTATCTGAGCGGTAACGATCTGATTTCTGTAGGGAGACTGTTTCACAATATAGGACCGGTAGTGTTAATATTATTGTAAAACACAAGATGCGTGCGGGAGTGGCAGGGTGAAAGAAAATTTCTAAAATGTGTATTATATACATGGGAGACAGAGTTCAAAGTTAATATATCAGTGTAACTTTTTTGCATAGATTCAATCTTGCATTGCTACAGCCAAATTAAAATTATAAGTATTGGGAATTGGCAGAATGATATTAGTCATTAATGAAGTAAGGGATGAACCTCCGGTAGTAAAAAGCTAAATCTGAAGAATCTTTTTTGTAGAATCCCGAGTATATTAACATTATACTGTGTAATATGTCCCCAGACCAGATTACAATAGTTAATATGTGAAAAAACACCGGCATAATATAACAAAAGAAGTATTCTACGAGGAGGAATATGTAAAAAGCGGGAAAGCTCTCCCATAAGTCTACTAATGGACGTTGAAATCATTCCTATATGTTTATTCCATTTCATAGAAGATTGAAAAATGACTCCAAGTAATTTAAATTCATCAACCAATGGAATTGTAACATCGTTAATTAAAAATTAATTTAAAGGTCGAGGAATTTGATGAGCCATTGTAAAAAGCATGGCTTTAGTTTTGGTGAGATTTAGTGTTTGTCATTGAACAAAGTACTGAAAGCACCAATATCAGTATTAGTTAATAACATGAGTTCGTCAAAATCATGATGTGCCTAAAAAATACTAGTGTCATCAGCATATACAACAATTTGAGATTGAGTCTCGATTAAAAAAATATTAATATGAATAATAAATAAAAGAGGGCCGAGAATAGAGCCCTGTGTATCACCATACTTAGTCTCACGCATAGCAGATGCGATATTGTTTATCTGAACAAATTGTCTACGTTGAGTAATAAGATTCTTAAAGAGCGTATGTGAAATACCTTGTGAATTCTTCTTCCCATTCGCCATGATCAAGGCCTATCGTTTACGCCATAAAATCTCTACTCCCTCCTATAAGGAAGATGCATTTTTATTAATATTGTTTGTATTATGTAAACAAAATTATTCATATTTGCTGGAATAATTAATTCATTCGATTCACGGCTGTTTAGCGTCTAATAAATAGGGATATATTATAACGTGGCGTCTAATTTACAAATGCTTTTTTCACGTAAATCTAACTTATGCACGATAAGAGATCTAAAGCAAGTATAAATGAGATCCTCTAATGTTACTTTGTAATGCTATAGTGAATTGTGAATAATGCAGGCCCGCACTGGCATCCTATTCCATTATTATCGAACTCAACGTTTTCAGACATTATGAATGCCAGCCAAATTATAAGTTCCACACGTGTTTTCAGCGAACTTCAGCGCGTCTGGACTTCCTTCTAACGTACTGCATACTGCAAGGGGATCATTTACATAACGGGATATCGATTCGCTTTACGAATTAATCAGCACCTACGCCAGAAATTTCAAAACTGACCCTCTCTGATGTACTGAAGCTTTCACGAAATATCCAATATGATGCAAATATATGCTCAAAAGCTTAAAGTTGCGTATAAAAGGTCTTAGGCAAGTTTCGAAGTTCCCAACGGGATTTGCATTGTGAATTTGCAAATGCTTCCTTTGAATTAGCCATACCGCCATGAATTTTCCAGCTATTTCTGTATGTCGAATATAATCATATTTATTTACTTAAAAGGGTTATATGTCAACATGCCCTTATTTACCCTTGCGCCACGAAAACTTACAGCATTCGAAAAGCCAGTCTTTGCCATGTTAAAAGTACGGTTGTCCATTTTATAAATATTATTTGCTAGTAGAAGGCAAGGTATTTGTTTTTTTAGGTTATAATACTTGTGAATGCTCATGTAAGAATTAAAATAAAAAATAATTTCCATTCTCCAATATTAAAAAAAAATCATTGAAGCAATGCACCTCAGATCCAATATTAAATTAATAATTAAGGCAAATGAATTTATTGAAACAAATACATAGTTCGGTCTAGTAGGCTCACCAGTATAATATTTTTTCCAGTTTTTATTACCGAAAAAATTAAAAATATCTTGATTTATTCTGGATGTTTTATGATTAACATATAAAATATAATTTGCATTCACTTATAATTATCCTCAGTAAGTAAAATGCGTATATCTGGATTGAATGTTTTTTTAAAGAATATTTGATTTTGAAATGGAAACAATGTTCTTTTCTGAATACAGATTAGTGGGTTTCTTTTAAATATTACACATATTTCTTTTAAATAATTCTTAAACTAATCTAATTTAATATGCTCAAAGGCTTGAAGAGCTAGGTAATTGAATTACTTTAAATTATCAGCAAAGTAAATTTAATTGTATATTAAGTAAATATGCGTCTTTTCGAAACGCTGTCTAACATTCATGATGTAAATTTCATTACAGTTTTCCAAATACGCGATGCGATAAATTGCCTATATTACCTATAATTGTAGCACATGTGTTATATTTTTATTTTCGGACAAATTCAAGGATCGATGCTTATTAACGGTTCTATTCTAATAGATTAGGTACATGGAATCTAATGTAAATAACAATGCAGAAATCGAAAACAAACTAGTAAAATATTGAAACGGTTATGCTTTAAGCAATTAGAGGAAAAAAGTAAAGGAAAAACTTGGGTGAGATATCAGCCATAGAGAATCCCTTCTTTTATCAGCAATTTGATCCTTTTAGCAAACGAAAAAAAAAACAAATCACGCACAGCTGTGCTCAGTGATTAAGCGGATAATGCATTGGAATGGAAACTCAGGAATCGCTGATCCGAATATTATTTGCGATTTTATTACGGCGCAAGGATAACCAAGATCGCGCTGAGCCAAGATCTGATGCTTTCCGGGGATCTCGAATTTTTGCTGCCCCGGAAACCCGCCAAACCCCACTTTACGGTGTGGGAGGGGGAAAGACATGTTTTCTGCAATACCATTCGGAGTCAAACCCGGGTTAATGCTATGATAGAAAAATGTGTTAATACTAAGTCACTGTATGAGGGTGGATTGACTTCATAATGTCTGCCTCCTTAAGATCTATACATCTATATAACAAAGCCGGCCCACAGTGGAGAGAGAGAGAGTAGTAGTAGATTAGGGTCCTACTTTTAATGCACCGTTGGGAATCAAACTCGGGCTAATGGTATGATAGCACAATGCGTTACTACTAGGCCACTGTATGACGGTGAACTAACTGCATAAGGTCTAAGCACTTATCAAAGTCTATGAAAATAAACCCCGTTTCATAGTGAGCAGGTAGTCGATAAGGTTTCTTTTTTAAGGTACTGTTGGGAGTCGAATTTGAGTTAACGGCGCACTAGATGAGCCTGTTATCACTGCCCTATTGCAAGGTATTTAGTAGGAGTGCAGCAGCGTGAGTGCATGATCAGGTCCTTTGTTCTCAAACTCTCATGAGTTTAAAAGATATAAGCTCGAGTCTAGAAAACCTAAATCACGTCAGAAATGAACTTTCTTGAAAAGTTTTTCCACAGCTACCAACTTTTATTTAAGACGTTTTCAAGCTTGGGTTGGTTGGAGTTTTACAAGGAGCGGGAAACACGAGTTTGACGTTTGAGTTCTTGAGACGTCAAAGTAAGAGAAAAATAATGTTTTCTTTGATGTATTTTCGACAATATTCTGACGCAATATTGCATTGCCCAAAGTGTTTGTATTAGAAAGGCTAGTATAGGTATATTTTAATTCTACAGATTTAAAATTTAATTAAAAATACCCAGAAATATAGAGAAAATTAACGCAAACTTTGACGTTTCATATACAATATTCTGTACGGAAAACAAAGATGCACTATTAACTAATAAAATATGTTCAAAAAATCAAGCGTTTCTGTTGGAATAGATTCGGTTTTTTTTTGGATTTTCGCGCTGATTTTCTTTCTTGTTTCTTCTTTCATTTTCAAATAAATTATCAAAATAAAATTCCTTCCATTATACATATGCCATTAATTCTATAATTAATGGATTATGCCTCATATTAAATGGCATAACGGGGGAAGGAAAGAAACAAGGAAAATGCGAAAATGATCTCTGAAACGTTTGCTGCGCTTTCTTAAGCTCAAAGTCATTTTGAGAAATTCGAGATTTTTTTTTTATTCCTTCTGTGAATTTTTTAGAAAGAACATCAGCAATACCGTCAGTTAATGGAAGTTGCCCCGGATTTTAATGAGAGAAATCTCAGAAATGTTTTAAACGAACCTTTTTGAATTAAACTTCCTTAATGGTAAATGCAGGTGAGCGCGGAAATGTGAATATTTCATCCACTCTTTGTCTTCTTATCCTGTTAACTCATTACAAGGAATTTCGATTACAAAACTTACTTTTTTCTTATGGAAAAAAAGAAGAAGAAATCAGAAATTCTCTTCAAAGCGAAGAATGCTATTAAATTTCAGTTCCGTTAAATGTGCTAAACCGTTTTACAAAAATATTTTTGATATTTAGTTTGCAGTATTTAAATGGAAAGAAGAAAGGTATTAATTATAGTAATAAGGTTGCTTCACACACACATTAGCGAGTGCTATTTTTCTTTAATTATGCAAACATTTTTAAACCGAAAACTATTTGTTTTGCTTTAAATAGTAATGTAAATGTTTCTAATGCCTTATTTTAAACAATTTAATATAGAGACAACATTAAATGTGTACTTCAGTACATAGTATTATATATTTATTATAGGATGCTACATATTTTGTACTCTATACTGCATATTTAGCGTATGATACTGCATATTTAGTATTTTACACTGCATATTTAGCATATTACTACATATTTAGCATATACTACAATTATATTACTACATATTTAGCATATATACTACATATTATAGCATATTATACTACATATTTAGCATATTATACTACATATTTAGCATATACTACTTTATGTTTCTATATTACTATTTAGCATATTACTACATATTTAGTATATTACGTATTTAGCATATTATTTCGCTCTATACTACATATTTAGCATATTACTACATATTTAGTACTCTATAGTACGTATTTAGTACACTATACCAGCGGTTGCCAAACTTTCGGACATCACAGATCACTAAATTCATAATTTTAAATCCCGCGGACCACATTTCGTGAATTTAGTACAATCTGAAGACGAAAATTGTCGTTCAGAATACGAGAATTTCTTAGACTATTTTTGTTTTCTTAATAATAAAACATTAAAAATGCAAATAATGTCCAGCTTTTTCTGTGGACAACCAAAATTTTCTAGCGGACCACTGCTTGGTGACTGCTGCTCTGCACTACGCATTTAGTACCATATGCTACGTAGTTCGTACTATATACTGCGTATATATCATTACGTACCACGTTTTAGTAAGGACGACTTAAAGCATATCGACGCTTCTCAAATAGACATCGCTACCCTTTATAAGGAACAGATTCTAAGAAACTGCAATTTTAATACGATATTTAGCCATTTTACACCAGCAGCAGCGTCCCTTATTGGCAAAAAGTATTTGGAAGCCGAGAAGTGAAAGAAAAATTTAAAAATAGTAAAAGGGCGGTAATTTATGAAGGAAGTTTAATACTGTCTTCCGCGGGATACTGAAGCTGATATAGATTTAAAATCATTGACACGATCGTTTCGCTCTTCAGGAATATAGAAAGTTTCCAGAAAATCTCAGTCAAAAGACGGTTTTAACCAGTAATCGCTGACCTGCAGATTCCGATTAGTTACAGAAATGCTTCTCCAGCAACATTTTTGATGAAGATTATTGGGTCAATAACTTTGTAATCCCTCAAAAATGAGGAAAGTTCTCATGAATAATAAAACAGATATTAAAATACAGCCAGCTCTCGATTATCTCGATTATATCCTGATTATCTCGATCATATATCTATCATCCTCGATTATATCTCGATTATAATGGACAGCACGACTAGCACAGGTAATCGAATCCGTGAATAATACGAAAATCTGAAAAAAATAATAATAGAAATATATAGCTCAAACGTCAAAATTTTGGAAAGTTATTCTATATTACTGCATATATGTATACATTACATAGCCAAACTGTAGCTGCATGACAACAAAAAAATCTTCTCAAAATATCTTTCTCTTTACTTTTGAGCTTCATATTAGCGATGTTGCAAATCGATAAATGACTGAATTGGTGGATTGAATTGAGCATAAATCAATGCAGTATAAAATAAATAACCAGATTTATAAATAAATTTATTAAAGCCAAACAATTCTCATCATAGCAAGTAGTTGGATCGACGCCTGTAACTGAATGGGAAAGTGCACTTGATTTGCTATCAAGATTTTGCGTGTTCGATTCCCACCAGGTGCCAGAAAACCATTTTTTTCTTTACGATGAATTTGTCGTCTTATAAATGAATTTTAGGTAACTGACTTAATAAAGTTATAACAGTATAGAATTAAAAAATGTGCGAAAAGCCAACCTTCTTTAATTATTAAATAAGCAAGGAATGATCATTTTATTAAGAAAGCAAACACTGGCAAAATAAAAAACAAAACATGCAGTCCAAATAAAGTCACTTTAAAGATTTCTGTAATGTAAGTTTGGAAATAATCTGTAAACCGTATGTAAATTTAGCTCACTAAATGTAAATTGAATTGCAAACTTTGAATTTGCTCTTTAATAGAAATGGTAAACCGAGAAGTGTTCGGAAGCAACGGTTATTTTGATTGCAGCAGTTTTTTATTCAAAAATGTTTTTTGTGGAATATATTTTAAAATGAATGTTTGGCTGGATTCGAAACTAAAGATCAAACTACACTGTAATGGTCAAGTGTGTCATCCCGTGTTCTGTAATGTTATAAATTGCCTAAAATTTGGCATTTTATTTCTAAAGTGAATTTTATATTTGAAACATAGGCTGAATAGCCAACAAAATGGCCTGAGCCCGCCAAACCTTTTAACTAAATTGGTCAAAGTGCTGTTGATAGCTAAAAGTAGTTTACATCTACGTAGCAAACACTCCTAGTTTCTTGTCGCATTGGGTTGCACTTTATTTTTTGTGTGAGACATCCATTTGTCAGGCTGATATATTTCGTACTTTACCCGTCAAAGTCAGAAAGTTTATACTGCCTGTTGATATAGATCTATTTCAGTTAAAAAATTGATCTGCTGATTATATATATATATATATATATATCATATTCAACCATTATCTATCCACTGCTGGATGAAGGTCTCTCCAAATGCTTTCCACACAAGTCTATCCTAAGAAATTTTTCACGTCACTCCAACCTGTTTTCTTATTTCATCCACCCATCTAGTTTGAGGACATTTTCTAGGTCTTCGGTGGTCTCTTGGAATCCAGTTGAGAATTTCAGTTGTCCAACGTTGATCAGTTCTTATTGTCCATCTTCATATCTCTCCGTCTTTTCATGAGTTGTTTCGTCTTCTCCGACAATTTGTTATTGTGGTTTTTACCCCTTACACCACCAATTTCTCCATCACCCAATCCGACCTGTTGACAACTGCTTGGGAATAAAAAAATTCCAAAAATATTTTTTGGATTTTGTTTCGATGGGCAAAGCATGGGTTACCCCTTTCCATATCGCAAGCTGGCAAGAAAATGACGGAAAGGAACTCTGAGGTGATATTTTTTATTATTTTTTACGGAACTTGTTGGTCCACGTGATCCTTGAAACATTTTTAAGTAGCCTGCTATCCAAAAAGTTTGGACAACCTCGATCTAGACGATTAGTCATATTTAGTTCACGCCGTTCGTTTCTACGTTGCATAATGTCAGTTGACAAGTTGGTAAAGTAATGCCGACTTCGTGAATTTTATTACCTTCATCTTTGCAGAATGACTCAGGATTTTCTTTTTTTTTTGTAAAATTGAAAAAAAAATACTTTAATTTCAAGGCCAATATCCAGCTTTTGGCAACAAGACTGGATGAAAACACTTCGAATTTTTCCACAAAACAGTCTAAAAACACAAACAGTAATGAATAAATTAAGATACCCAAAGTTACGGCAACTTAGACAATAATTTTTGGCACCAACGAATAAGTAGCTCGAGCTTTTTGTTTTGAAAAAAAGACCCTGGTTCGAATCCAAGCTGAATCAATCAATTGCTTTAATTTATTTAAAATTAGTTAAAAAACACAAAATTTTAATTAATTTCTAACATACCGTCTTGTTTATATTTCATCTGATATTTTATATTTATATAAACAAATCCATTTAAAGTTTAAATGAAACAAATTTCCCCACAGTGAAGATATTCATTTGAATTTTTTTTTTATTTTGTGTAATTCGACAAAAGTAAATAAAAATTATACTGATTTTCCATATCTATGAAATTATTAGGATATGTCGTAAGGCACTATATTTCAATTGAAATTTTCTTATTTTATGCTCTCTAGAATGCTAATATAAAAACACTAACTTTTGCCAAATCTTTATTTAATAATTTAATTTCTTAACGCAAAATAATAATTAAATTATAATTAAAAATAATATAATTAAATAATATAATGTATAATTAAATAATATAATATAATTAATAATATAATAATACAATAATTAATAATATAATAATACAATAATTAATAATATAATAATACAATAATTAATAATATAATAATTAATAATATAATAATACAATAATTAATAATATAATAATACAATAATTAATAATATAATAATACAATAATTAATAATATAATAATACAATAATTAATAATATAATAATACAATAATTAATAATATAATAATACAATAATTAATAATATAATAACAATTTAATAATTACGAATTAACACAATTAATAAAGTAAATACATTAAGATGCCGTATGATAATTAACAATATAATAATAATAATAATAATAAGTACAACATAATGAAGTGAAAAAGGGTTATTTTTTCATAATGTAATTCCCTGTATAAGAACATTTTTCCAATGCAGCCATTACTTTCATTGAAAAATATTCAAATTATCCTTTAAATTTTTCCAATGGCCCTGTCCATCACGGATGTTCCATCAAAAATTAATTTCTTTAGCTACACGAAGGGAAATATGAGGTTTCTATTGTTTTTAAGGATCAGAATTCCCAAGCCATTATATATAGTGATTTGACAAGCTGTATCGGCACCTTTTGTGTCTTTTTCATTCTTTAACGGTTCTTTCTTGGGCAAGCATTAATTTTCGCAAAGCACGCTACGACACGTCACCTCTGATGGATGAAAGTGTCGCCAAGCTCTGTTTGGCAAACAAAGCGCTCCTGATACTGTAGTAAAAATTTCCATCCAGCACAAAGCACGAAACCAATTTATGAAAGATGCATTTTTCTTGCCCTTAAAACGAGCGCGAAAAAAGATTGGGAATGAAATATATTAAATTCGGTTATGCCCTGGTGATTAAAACAAGTATGACATGTTGCAATGAAAACAAGCTGACAGGAACAAAGCTTTAGAGGGGAGGATTTCTATATGACGTTCTTTAGCTGAAGTTTTTTAATAACTGAATTTGTTTTTGAAGGCTCGTGTCGCTACTTTGTAGTCTCCCGTTCCATGTAAGATATTCGTTCTATGATTGTTGAGGATGGCACGAAAATGGCTTGTTGGTAAGGTGCTTGATGGATCTTTTGGACTGCAACTTATAGGCACAAATATATATTCAACTATTTAGTAATAGTTCACTATAATATTTGATGAGCTCACTCATCACCCACCCTTTAAACTTACATCGCGTCTGTCGGCAGGTTGTTTGGAGATACGAATGTCGAGATAACATGGCTCAACTATTACCCACCTTGGATCCGTTGTGGACCTTTATACTAACATTTTACTGCACTATTTCGTCCACATTGGTTCACACGCACTGGAATGACAACATTCAAATGACGCACCCGAATATAAATGTATGCATGATAATCAACAGCATTTTACCATATTTGTTTTCGTTTACACTGAGCAAGAGTAGCAAAGATCATGGTACGCCGGGACATAATGTTTTCTAAGGAACCACTGCTGCCAATGTTATCAAATCCTGTGCTACGGTGGGATCAAAACCAGCACATATTATATCAGTAGCGTTGCAATTCAAAACTTGTGGGGGATCTATTTATTTAAAGGCGATATTGTGGTGAGGCCTTAGAGAATATAGTGTGCTTATTTTTTTGTATTTATTATATTTTTTTTTGTATGTTGAAGTAGGACGGAGACATGCATGTTCTTAAAAATGAACGAGCAGAGGAAATTAATATGCTTTCAATTGGGATAAAGTACTTCGTTCCAGAACGAAAAAATTCATGCAAATGAAGTTACGAAGAATGCAAAATTGAGTTCCCAAGATTTCTAACGCATCACAAGTTAACAGTCGTGCTTCATCAAGAACGATACCTCATCCGGGAAACAAAAGGTGAATGACTCACTCCTGATGAAGGACTGCTATTTACGCCTTCGAAATTTAGAAGATTAAATCATTAGCACACAAATGATAAACAAGGTGTTTCAATACCTATTTCTAATCATCATTAAAACAAAGATTTTTACCTGAATTGCGAAATTAAATCATAACTTTCTCGTTCCTGTTATCAGTTTGTTATATGGTGATGGTTATGATGCTCTAAGTTAAATGAAAATTTCTTATTTACTTAGTTTTTACGATGTATGTCTTTATGATCAACCAACTTTTACCAGCTGGAAACTTCTAGATATCATAGAACAATTCTGATGTCAAGAAGGAAGGATGAGAGAGAGAGAAAGAGAGAGAGAGAGAGAGAGAGAGAGAGAGAGAGAGATGGATTGCTCCATCCCATAGATTCTATAAATTCTATTGAATAATCCGGTATATCGTTAATCTAGAATTCCGTTGAAAGTTCGGGATCTCAGTAAATGTTAGAAATAAGACGTCTTCGCCATAAATTGTTTAGATCAATTCCGCTCTTTTTTAAAAATCCAATTTTAAAGTTTTTATCCTCCTTTAACTTTTTAGAAAACATTTTAGGCTTTACGAGTCCGGCTTTTTAGAGATATAGATTTTTATAAAACATAAGGCGCCATAAGTCTTAAAACTGTCCCCAAAGAGAGACAAAGCCTCGAGGAAAGGAAGCAAACAACAGCAACAAAGCTGGAAAAAGCGTCATATACACACAGCCATTTTTCCTTTTATTGTTTCTGTTGGAAGTATTGAGGAAGTCCACCGAGGAGTAGGACTTGGTACGGGTCACTATACTAGACCGACTCTTTAGTTCGGACATATATCACTGGGGACCTCAATTTGTCATGTAAAGACTCGGTCTCGCCTTCGCCCATTCAGGGATATGATTCAATTAAATAATGAAACATTTAGGTCTATCTAAGGCAGCTGTTAAAGCTGTAATCTGTTGCATATCTCGATAAATCAAATGTTTAATCTGATTTATTATTATTAATGTAAAAACTTTTATCAAATTGCTTTTATACAAATAAGACAATTATTTTCTAAAACAAATATATAACCAAGCCATTGTCAATAAGGCAAACGAATCTGGGTTTATGTTATCTAGTGATTTTAATCTGAATCGTTATCGATAACGACCAGTGGCGTATGGATTTGAGTTGATGAAGGGTCACAACCCCCATTGCGATATAATTTTGTATGTATACATATAAATAAAGGGAGTTGTAGCATTTTAACCCCCTTACAAGCTTTTAAGCCCCCCCCCTACGAACTTCTTTCGTACACTGAATAAAATATCTTGCCAATTAATTCTTTCAATATTCTTACTATATGTAATTACTTTTTTTATGGAACTTGCTGTTTAGAAGAAAATAATTTGATTCATAAAACAGTGTACTATACCGGAATGTGTACAATGCTTTCTCTCAGCATTATTTTGCTAGCGAGCTACAGGAAAGACCATTTTGTACACACGTACTGCGTTGAAAACATGTTCCCTGATATCAAAGGGCGCATGGGGTCGGAGTTTCTTTAATTAAGTATAGGTTGTTGGATAAAATAAAATTTAACTTTTATACACTTTCACGGGATTTTAGTTCATTTTATAACATATTCTGAATCATTAGAGTCTGAAAAAAATAACCACAATAGAGGCTAGACTCCAACCGGCGAACTTTCAGTTATAGTTTTGTCATCATGACCACGTCACCAGGCATGAGTAGTGTTTTTTTTTAAAGTTACGTATGTAAAAAAGAAAAAATATTTTTTATTTCTAATACTTAATAGCAGTTAGTCCGTAGACTTTGAATACTACTTTATAAAGCGAAATCTCCTTAATGGACACTCTAATAGAGGATATGTCTAATTAAAGGCCAATTTTCTAATTTCCCGTCCCAAAGATTGTTATCCTCCTTAACCCTCTCGAGTAGCGGACACCTCCTAATAGCGAAGAGGTAGTAGTTACGAGGTATCAGATATTAAGAGGTTTTACTCTACTCAAGTCTGGTCACCTTGTTTATGTCAAAATTTGCTTTTGGTAATAATTAATAATAGTTGACTTAAATAGATGAAAGAGAATTTTTGCAACAAGCCTACTTATAATAATTCTCTTCTTTTCAGACTCGACAGTACACGGCAAAGGGTTTAATATTTATATATCATTATATACAATTTTATTATTATCGTATAGCTCTCTTAGATAATTTAAAGGATATTTACTTTTTCAAAATGTAATATAAAACGTACACCAGATTTGAATAAAATTATTATTATTGTTTTAGTTTGTGATTTTGTGTATAATGCAGTGGAGTAAACTCTCCTTAAAATGAATCTTCCTAAGTTTAGAACACCTCCATTAACGCACACTTTTCCAATTCCCGCTCTCGTTATTTGTTATCCCCTGACTTTCGTAAATAACTAGCATTAATTACGGATAAATACTCAAATTCCGATCCCTTGTCTATTTCGTTTCTGTAGTTCATGGAAGTATTTGACCTGTAGTTCATAGAACTATTTGACCTGTAGTTCATAGAAGTATTTGACCTGTATTTCATAGAAGTATTTGACCTGTAGTTCATAGAAGTATTTTGGTTTTGTATGTCATAAAAGTATTTTGTTTTTGTAGTTCATAGAAGTATTTGACTTGTAGAGTTTGACAGGTTTCATGCACTATGTAATGTATATATAAATTGAGGGGCAGAAAGAAAGGACAAATTGTCAAATATAAGGCTATTTTTGTTAAATTATATTCATTCATATTACCTAATATAATGGTCAATATTTAATTATGCGCTAAGATTAACTTACTTATTTTACTTCATAATTTAATCTGTCAGAATGGTTATAAAAAGTGATAGCAGTTCGTGATAACACGAAATGTTTTAAATATTATTTAGTTCTGCAAATAAGTTTTGGTATATTTTCTGGCAATTGATTTCAATGTTTAATAATATTACTCTTTTATGGGACTCAGAAATAATAATTTGAATTTATTTATGTTTTTCAAATTCAGTTGAATAAAATAATGGAACAAAAAGCATCAGTAAAACTAAAAATTATATTAATTAAATTTTTTTTTATGTTTTGCCTTAATTCCCAAAAAATATGAAAACGAAACCAGAATAGTGATCAGAGAGCGAAAACTAAACTCATTAATTAGAAGAGAAATCATTAATTCGCTAACAATGTATATTGTTGTTACATAACTGAAATTTTATGAAAATATGTTGCTGAACAAAACCATATCAACGATTTCAGTTTTAAAGTAACCCTATGTCTGAAAAATAATCTCAAGTTTAAAAAAATGGGGTTTCAATTTCTTTTATACGATTGTCCTCCTCTACTCTTCCAAAAATGAATTGGTTTCGGAATAAGAAACAAAATTTGTTCCCGGAGAATTGATTTTCAATCAAATCCAAATGCTCTTCCTATCTCCTAAAAATATTTATATCAATTCCGATGAATTTGTCCAGGATGATTTATCGCAATATAATCTCAGTCCTTGTATGAAGTAATGGATATGCCCATGGTGTAATTGTTTCCATTCTATTGTGTCCCTTAAAAGTTGATTTTCCCTTTCTTCTTATATTCCCCATTCTCCAACCTCCTTCCGCTCCTTTACATTCCTTTCCTCATTTATTCACTCCTCCAAATGCATGCAGGTGAAACATATTAGATCATAGTAACTAACTCAAACCATGGCCAGTGGGAAGTATACAGCCCACCAGGAACTCTTTTTGGCAGACTTCAGCAATATTTAAAGAAAAAATACTATAAATCATTAAAAATTTAATTTTGTACTATATTAACATGCTTTCAAAAGGAAAGTAAATATCGTTAAAAATGAAGGAACAGTTTGCTGGATGCACACTTATTGTGCATTGCTTTTTGTGCAAGTTTAATTCATTGTCGCATATTGTGCTAGAGCCTGGTGTTATATGCACTGTAGGAACATATTTTTATTGATTTTCGACTGATCAGGAAGAAAAGGCACCATCTTTCAATATGTCTTGGGGCGTCGAAAATGCAAGTACAGTCGAAATCGCGTATATGCAACCCGCATATATGCAAAAAATATGGTGCCTCAGTTTTCTCTTAGCTTTTTAATGTTACCATAACCTGCTTAAGGGGACTTGGATTTTAAAACTTAAAAAATATATTTTTTTTTTATTTTTGTATTTAAAAGTAGAGACATTTCTGTACATTTTCTGACCAACCGGAAGTTTCTAGTGTAATAGAATTCGAGTTATATCGAAAACCGTAAAAGCTGTTTAAACTTTTTTACAATTTAAAGGGATTAAAAGGGACCATTGCATTAAGATTCCGTTATCCAAGTTTGCAATTATATGCATTTTTTTTATTTTTTGTGTATGGTTGCTTTTCGATAGGGATCACACACCAATACACATATACACAGAATGAGGAAGGGAAGGAAATAACTTTCATAACCTTTTTTCACTGTTTACATTTACGACAACCGCTGCTCACCGCGTTTTCTTGCTTTCTGAATTTCCATTTCGTTTTGATCGTTGATATTACTATTGGTGTTTTTGTTATCTTTAATTTTTATTTTGAGTTGTTATTTGCTGTTCTGTTGAGTTTTTTATTCAATTTAGTTCGATATTCTATTAAAATGTCAAAGGCAAAATCAAAGTCTGGAACCCGCCCTAAAAAGCGGAAAGCAATATTCTGTGGGAAAAAACACGTCTAATGATGAAATTTCCAGTAGTAAATGGAGTAATACAACCGAAAAGAAAATGAAACTGGATTGCACCATAAAATGCCATCACCAAATGAGCCAGTTTTCAAGGGATATGGGATTTTCGATTCAGACTTATTATTTACTATAATTGTAAACTTACTTTCTTGTAAAGAGTGTGGGAATGATGTCAAAATCAGTGAGGACTTGCAACAAGGACTTTCCTTGAAATTTTGTATTTGTTGTAAACAATGTGGATTGCAAAAATCCTTTCGCAATTCAAAGCTGATGGGGCCAAGGAACAATACTCCTGAAATCAACAGACGAAGCATGTATGCAATGCGCACCATTGGATTAGGATTAACAGATATTAAAACTTTTTACGGTGTGATGGATCTCCCACCCTCTGTTTCGGGCAAGACAAGTAGGCCAATCCTTACGAAAATTCAAAATGCTGTTGCCATAACCGCCCAAGAAGCCATGAGAAATGTAATTTTGGAAGAAAAATAGTTGGGAACATTAGAAGGAGACATATGCATAAGCGGAGATGGCACCTGGAAAACCAGGGACCACTCTTCGCTTATTGTGGTGTGCAGTGCCATTGGTGCAAAGTCAGGCAAAGTTGTAGATGTCAAAGTTTTGTTTTATGCCTGCAGGGCCTTTCAAAATTATAAAGGAATAAAAACTGTCCAAACTTAGAGGAACTGGTTGGAAGCTCACCGTCCGAGCTGCATGAGAAACCATACAGGATCTGCACAAAGAATGGAAGTAGACGGGATGGTCCTAATATTTAATCGCTCGGCAGAACACAGAGGGACTCGATATCTCCAATACATCAGCGATGTGGACACAAAAAATTTCCCCAAAATTAAGAAACTACATCCTTATGGTGATGACATCGAAATTAAAAAAAAGTGAGTACATCAATCATGTGACGAAACGATTGGGAACCAAACTTCCAGGAATGAAGCTAGGATGCAAAGGGAAAATGCTTTCGGACGGGATAACATTAAGTGGTAAAGGAAGACTGACAGATAATGTAATAAACCACTTTTTAGTATATTATGGAAATGCTATAAGACAGCATAAGAACTTAGATAGCATGAAAAAGGCCGTATGGGCAATTTATTATCATTCACGTTCGACAGATGCGGGACCGACTCACCATTTTTGTCCCGAAGGACCGTCTTCATTTTGTAAATACCAAAGGGCAATTGCTGATAATGTTCATCACAATTTCAAACATAAGAATCGAGTGCAAATTGCTATTATGGATGAAATCAAACCAATTTTTAATGATCTGTCCCATCCCAAACTTCTCAAGCAATGTTTACAAAATAAAACACAGAACCCAAACGAAAGTTTCAATTCCGTTGTTTGGCAGTATTGCCCGAAGATGTCAGGAAATAGTTGTCTCATTGCAGAAATAGCAACTTATGAAGCCCTAATTGCATTCAACAGCGGTAGCAAAGGTCATCTTAAAACTATGGAAAACCTAGGTATTTTACTAGGTGTGAATGCCACACGTGCAGCAACTGAAGCTGATAAAGGGCGGGTCATAGGTGCTGAAAATCAAGCTTCCATGTCGACAAAGGGGTCCAGAAAAGTTAGACGACAACTGCTTATTGAAAAAACTAAAAATAACTTAAAACAAAAAGGTGTTATCTATGAAGCTGACGAATTTTAATTACTTATAATAAGGTATTTGCCACGTTTATTTGTAAAATTTATTTTAAATGCTATTTTCTTAAAACGTACAATTGTGATTTTGCGCGCATGATATTTTTTATATTCAGTATATCAAAATATAATTCAGTATGTTCATTCGTATAGCAATCTTACTCAATTTAAGTGAAAAATATTTCTTATAATTTTTAAAATAACAAAGTTATGCTTATAAATTGCTTAAAAATTAAGCAAATATTCATAATTTGGGGATTTCATATTTTGAAAAATTATATTTCATAAATTTATTGATATTTTTAAAAAGTAGCCCACTTAATTTACCTCTATGACTATATTTCTGATTCCAAACTTGTGTTTTCTGGGCTGTATCATTTTATTTAAATATATCTGGCGCGGCGCAAACCTCTAATATTGACAAAATTGGGAAATACTGTTTAAAAAACATATCATTAAAACTGAAATGCTACTATATTTATGTGCAAAGTATGTCATTGGGTAGATAAATATTACATTTGCAAGCCATGAAAATTTGATAAGAATCAAATGAACAGTTGTTTCAAAAATTACGTTTAAAATGTGTGAATTTTGCCACTGATTTCATTGCTTTAAAACCCCGAGTCCCCTTAATTATGATTTTATACATGTAAAAATCGCATATATGCAAGTATTTTTGAAGTCATAGAATGTTTCGTTATAGAATTTAAACCGGATATATGCAAACGAACTTTATGTATAAGTTTCCGTCTACAATAAATGTGTAGTTATAAACCTATTTTTAAGGACTGGCTTTCCCCATCAGAAATATCTATCAACCCTTGTCAGAGTGTCATTTACTAGCTTATTTATGGCTTTGTTTACGCCTTCGCCCTCGCTTTTCTAGTCAGAATGATAATAATATAGATTTTATTTATCACAGGAGACATACAATGCACACAATCTGTAAAGACAAGCTTATGCATTACATTAGGCAAGTTCCGTGTACAATACATCGCACATACTAACGTACATAATCTACCAATGTTTGGACTCACTGTACCGTTTTTTAACTGGCGCAGTGAATTACTTCAAAAATTACGAGTATATTTACAAATTTTTTTGCCTTTCTTCCCTTGCACTTTTCAGTTTATATTCATTGTGAACATGGTAGATGAAAAGAAACTGACATATTTGCTTAAATATTGGTCAAAAGTTGGCGATTTTAAATTCTTTGAAATCAAACAATAAGACAAAGATATAAATAACAAAAGAGTATTGTTATAATTTGTCCACTATTTTCTATAAATACATTATATATATATTTATATAAGTATTACATTGTTTTGTTAGGGAGGGTGATAGTGGTGTGCATAAATATTGAAATGATATACTGGTTGATAAATTAAATAAAAAATATCTAATTTAATAATAAAATTCGTAATTTGTGACAAATCATTTTGAACGCTATATTTCAGAGAATACGAATTTTTGTAAAACCCGCTTATATGCAAAGGACTTCGTTGCTGTGTCCATTTGCATATATGCGGTTTCGACTTTATAGCTAAATTAATTGCTATTACTATCCTTATCAGGGTGGTGTAAAAGTTTAGTTTTAATATTATATTGGACTGGGTTCCAAAGTTATATTAAGTAAAATAAACGCTTCAATTGGATAAAATTCAACAACAATAGTTATCAGCGATATATAGTGGTAATAGTTTATCACGGATATTTACCCGTAATAAACTATTTACATCCGTGAGATATTTAGCAAAATTTTGTAAATATTGTTCAATAACCGATATAGATATGAAAAGGACTTTTCGGTTATCAAAATGTTATTGAATGAAGGAAGTTAAACTTAAAGGTGCGGAAATAACAAAAGTCATATAGTGTCACGTTGTAATAAAATTTGCTGTATAAAGCATACCATTATAATGTATAGAGCATACCAGTATGCTATATAAGCATACCAGTATAATGTATAGAGTATACCAGTATGTTGTATATAGCATACCAGTATAATGTATAGAGTATACCAGTATGTTGTATATAGCATACCATTATAATGTATAAAGTATACCAGTATGCAGTGTAAAGCACACTATTATAATGCATAGACATTGCGGTATAGAGCACACCATTATGTATAAAGCATAAAAATATGCTGTATAGAGCATACCAGTATGCTGCATAGAGCATACGTGGGAGATCTATGGTTTGATTTAATCAGAAGGCGATATTTGGTATTACAAACTATTTTTATTCAAAAAACTGAGAGAACTAATTAACTATTATTTTACATCATGCATATTGAAAGAATCGGAAAATGCGACAATGAGACTCGTGGATTTGTAATTATAATTTTCTTTCGGTTGACGGAAACTGCGGAAAGCGGTTCCCAAAGATAGTTCGCCTCCAGCGACAGTGGAAAAGTTTCAGAAGTTAAGTTGCTGTTGAAAATGGATGGATGGATGGATGGATTTGTTATTAAATATTTGGATTAATTTTTACCTTACGTGATAAAAGTGCAGTGAATACTGTAGGATCCGGCTTGGAAGGAATCTCCTTTGATAAAGAGTGAGCTGTTTCGTTTGATAAGCTTATAAGGACTATTAGATCAATGTCTCTTGAGAGGATATACGCCGGTTTCAATCTATCAATACTTATTGAAGCCTGCCTATTAGGTATTAAGATTTTAAACGGTTTTTGTTTCGACTTAAAACCTTGTATGGTCCTTCGCACGGTGGTTGAAGGTTTTTCTTTACGGTGTCTTTTCGAAGAAATACATGTGTACACGAAACGAGATCAGGGCTAACAAAAATAGACGGATGAGCATGAGATGTTTGTGGAGCTGGTCTGAGCTTCTCCATTTTTTCTTTTAATTTACCTACAAAGGTAGTAGGGCCTGAGTAACTGAATTTTGATTAACCGTTGAATGGTTACAACTGAGATTTGAGAAGTGGTTCTCCAACTGTTTCACCAGCCAATGAGTGCATTGCGCGTTGAGAGTTGTGATAGGCGTAGATCTCCCAATTTCATGTCTTGTGATAAAGTGCGGATCTTCGATTCCTTGCTTTATGAACGTAGCTCTATTAACCGGTCCTTTAACGCAATATACTTTCCTTTTTCGGGTGGCTGTAGAATGATATCGGCCACTGAGTTCAGGATATCCGATTCAACTGCTGAAATTACGTGGTTGTATTTAGTGTTATCCTCCGTAATTCCCAAAATTGAGAATTGTGCTTCGACTTGTGCAAACCAGAACGTTGGATTCGGCTTCCAAAACGGCAGTGGTTTCACCGATACTCTTACGATGTTTGGTAATGCTGGGGTTTCTTCATTGTTAGAAAGCATACTGTAGTCGGTTTTCGAGTCGTTGAAATGGTTATTTGCGCGTTAAGTTTCACTTAAGGTCACCAATTATGCGGGAAATCTATGGACAGATCTACAATCAGAAGGCGATATTTGATATTAGAAACTATTTTTATTCGAAAAACTGAGAGAACTAATTAACTATTATTTTAGGTTATGCATATTGAAAGAATCGGAAAACACGACAATCAGACTCGTGGACTTGTAATTATAATTTTCTTTCTGTTGAGTGCAACTGCAGAAAGCGGTTCCTATACATACCATTATGATGTATAAAGCATACCAGTATGCTGTATAGAGCACACCATTATAATGTATAAAGTATACCATTATAATGTACAGGCTATATCAGTATGCTTTATAAAGATTGCCATTATGCATTTAACAAATATTTGACTCAATTATTTAAAGAAATAACTCCACTATTTTTTAAAATCAAGACGTTTGTTTTCCAAGCGAGGTAAACATATTTAAATGAGTATTTTTTCATTATTTCAAATGCACGCTTTTGCCATTTTAAGTGCATATATAAATATGTAATTTGAAGTCTTTGAATGACTATTTGGATGCATACTTTGCTTGCTTTTAGTTGACATAATACAGAATTAGTATTGAAGAACATACTCATTTTTCCCCAAGTTTTGTGTACTATTTTCTCGGATATAGGTTGAATAAATTTTATGCAACTATTAGGCTACGGAATGTGAAGATGAATTTAACATGGAAAGCAAATCGAGAGGCCGTTATGTGCAAACATCTGCCATTTTGTATTTGTTTTTTAACGATGCAATACTTGATCCTTACTGCGTTCAAACATGCAAATGTTCCATTTCCATTCGGCTCAAATCATTTCAAATCGCGAGTTTCCGATTCCGCATAAATGTGTTTGAACCGGATGTTTTGCAAATCACTAAAAAATGCACCTGAGCTCGGCTGGGAAATATTTCACAACTTACGTCCTCTTTCCTGGATCTTTTTCCCTTTTAGGCGATTTAGGAAATAACTGTTTCTGGATTCTCAAACGCTGTTTCCTTTACCTTTTTCTAAGATGGAATAAAACTTGCGGGAGTTCGGCTCCGAAACTCTTCGGCTCCGGAAATGACTACGGCTACTGAAACAAGAGGGAAAGAGAGTGAGAATATGGGGTTCTAAGTATATATTAAACAAATAATATTTCTGTAAAGGAGATGTTCATATTTGATGCTGGTTAAACCGAAAGATCTTGGATATATCTTGGTTTATCGATCTTGGTGAATCTATTTGGATCTCTTGGTGGGCCTATTTGAATCTCTTGATAAATCTATTTCAGAACTTTGAAAAAAGTTGAATTCCTGAAGGTTTTATGGCATACGCAGTCTTTGTTTACCATAAATCGTATAAAATATGACATAACAGTCTTTAAATTTATTAACTTTAAAATAACGAAAAGGTTATATTTTGAATTGCATTTTAGTCAAATATAGTTCCGAAATTATTACTTAAAATAAGGGATATTCGTATTCAAATGCCTATGTTGCGTTGAGTGTTATGGTGTGAAATTTTACACGCTATGTGGAAGTGCGCTTCGCATTTGCCAGCCTAACAAAAATAATGTGCGTACAACTGTACTTAGATCATTTGCTCGGGAAAACAAAAGCCAGCGAACGAAAACACGAACGTTTCCTACAAAACTTTGAACGCCCGTGAAGATTACAATTAAGAGAAAATGAAAAGTCACACAATGTATGAAATGCAGGCAAGGATTATAACAAATCGTCATCTAAATGTGTAACTAAAATATATATAAGAGGCAACATAATAATTAAAATGTTTTCATGATTAAAACAAACTTTTCCCTATATTTTGATAGTACAGCAATTTTTGCCATTTTATTACCAGTTCGGTTATTGTACGTTGCTCCATTTTGCTAAAACTTATAAAATCTTGATACGTCTAAAGAAGGCATACATGCAGAGCATAAATTCAAGCGTGATAGAAAATATAAAATTAGCTTCAAATTCCAAAAAGCTTCGTCTGATAAATACGGAGAAGTATCCAATTTTAAACCTCCGTTTTTCTAATTTTTGTTGCGGGTATTTCGGAGCGAGGAAATCACGCTTTTTTTAAAACTCCTTTTTATTCGTATATTGAATTTCGCGTTCGCTTTAACAAGAAAAGGAGAAGAAGAAGAAGAAAATATAGAGGAAATGTAACCCGCAGTAAAATTTGTCGACAACCTTTTCTTTTCAGTTCTAGTTCATCGTTTTGCACCATGAAATCTGTTTTCTGCATTTCTAGTGTACCACGAAAGAAAAATCAAGAAGCTCAAATAATTTTTAAGTGCTTTGAATTGAAAATAAATAAGGAACATGAGCTTCAGTAGTTTTGCAGAAAATTTGCTTTCGACCACTGTTTTATTTTGTGTATTTTTTTGAGTTTTGTTTCCATTTATTTCTATTGCTTTTGGAAAGTCAGTTGCAGAAGGTTTGAAATGTAAACCACTAATAAAATTATGTTTTTTTTTTCATTATGTTGTCAGTTTCATTGATATCGATATGTCATAAAATATTCGTTGATATCGATATGTCGTAAAGTATTCATTGATATCGATATGTCGTAAAGTATTCATTGATGTAGATATGTCTTATATATCATAAATGTGGTTAATTTTTCATACTTTGTAAATTTAGTTAAATCTACTTACGTTATAAATTTTAATAAGCAAGTGTATGGAGTTAAAACGCTAAAATCTATTTCCCAGAAAACATAAAGAGAATAATTTAACGTAGCAACGCTTTGCTGCATTAATAACGTGTGGTACTATTATGCAGCTTTTGCATATATCCTGGTTGTCTAAATTCAACGGGGCTTCACATATTATAATTAAAACATCGAGGTTGTTTCTCTATTTTGCCTTAGGAGTAGTAAATATACCAGAAAATTGTTGCGTTACAAAAATTTGTCATGTGTTTTTTAGTTTTTTTTAAACTATCTTTTCATATGACAGTCTGAAGCCGAGAAGATGAAATATATAAACACTACATATATATATATAGGACTGTTTGTGCTCACACGTAAATTTGAGATAATGTCATTATTATTTTATGGATTTGTGAGTATTTATTTGGAGAGTTCGACAAATCGCAGCCAACTACTCGCTACAGAAGAACTCTGCTTACAGCCTCACAAAGGAAATTCATGAATCCAGTAAGCAGGCTTGCAGCTAAGTAAGGCCTAGCATGGGGCGTGGATCCAGTTGCCCCATGCTTGTGCCCAGACGCCCTATTGAGCTATTTATGTATATAGAAAAATCCCCGGGTGCCCTGTGCCCCATATGTTCACATGCCCTTTCCTTTGCCCTAGTTGCCTCTTTATTCTAGCTAAAGGCCTGCTAGTAAGAAAAGAAGATTTCTTATTTGCCAATGCAAAAATCTAATGAACGATGGCGACCGGGAGAGCCCATTTCTCCAACCCTTCTTATTTATATATAATATATTGATGAATTGTTATATAATGATGTAAATACATTAATGCAATAAGCACAGTTGTAACAAATTAATTTAATTCGGCTTTAAAACCTTTCTCGATGGCTTTAAATTATCTTTGAGGAAGCTTTCCTGACAGTGAGCGTGGGAGATGGTACACCCGATAATGATATGGTCATTTTTCGTGAAGTCAGTGCCCTCTACTGGCCGATAACAGAAGTAACTTGAGGAAGGTAAATGGCATACGGGAAGATGCTAGAAAATTGAGAATAAGGAATGGAAAAATAAATTAAGGATGAAAATTAAGGAAGAAAATTGTTGTGGAGAAAACGTAATCACGCCGGATATGTGTTAACCGTAATAGCCATGTTATTTAATAAGTGTTCAGTCTTTTGACCACTAAGAAAACCGTCGAAAACATTTAATTCAGTTTTTTAATGTGATTCAGCGCTCATTAATTTGAATTATTACAGATTGCCACTTTTTGTACATAAAATCTGTAAATTTGAAAAATATTTATCCAAATTCTCACTTACAATATTATCGAATGGTGTTTTATAACTTTTATATAATTTATAGAGATTATTAGGATAGACGATAGACTACCAGTCAAATGCCAGTGACGTCATCAAGTCCAGTAAGCCAGCAATTACAATACTTTTTAATTGAGATAGCGCCGCATAATCTCAATAATATTCTTCAGAATAGCCCTGGTTACATTGAATTTTTGATACCACTTTCAAATGATATCACTTTTCTTGATCCACTTTCAAACTTGGTGCGAAATGTTTTGAACAAAGATGGTTAATTATTTTGCCCGCCTGCTTCTTTTGAGCTAGCGGGGTTAGAAGTCCTCCGCTCCTTAATGGCTTCTTACGTTTGTTTCTACTTTAAACATGCAGCATTCCATCGATCTTTGGTCTAGGTGCAAGGTCATTTGCAGGCATGAATATCTGTGAGATACATTGCGCCTGCTCCCTCAGTATTGTGGTCATAACGAACTTATACGTATAGGCAGGAGATTACATATAA
>QLNU02014802.1:105521169-105579105 GCA_006491805.2 Dysdera silvatica
TCTTTATATACATGCAAATAAGACTTTCATGAACTTAGTAAACAAGGAAACTTGGTAAATCAGAATGCAGGTAATCCAAGTTTACCGAATTAAATAAATATTACCCGTATGATGATGTCTTATATTTTTTATCAATCTCCAATTAGCCCGTGAGACTAAATTGATCCCTGATAATGTTACATTGACCCCTGGGTTTCGATATCGGATATTTTAGCAATCCCGGTCTTAAAATATTAATTAAGGTTTTTTTTTCGACATTTTGGCAATTATTAGTACAGATTTCCTGTTCAAATAGGTGTTAATTAGTGTAGTGAGGTTTTTTATCTTTGAAGATACTGAAATCTCCTAGGATTGCCATTTTTTTTTTAATTATACTGGTACCTCAAAGTTTTCTCATAAAAGGGCCAGCAATAAAAGACAGCATAAATGTATCACTCACGAAATACATTAGCGATGGTCCTTTTGTATATAGTCTTTTCATGGATGTAGTTACCATTAACTGAATTACACTTTGCCCAAAGTGTCTGTCACAGTTAGAACACGGGCTTTAACCTATTTTCCGATATGGTCTTTAAATCCACCTATACCTTCTTTAAAACTGCCATTGTTGATTGGAAACGGTGACCACGAAGCTCTGATTTTAAACAAGGGGATAAAAATAATCGCATGAAGCTAAGTCCGTTGTATATGGAGGGTGTGGGACATATTCTATTCATTTTCTGAGCCAAATATTCGGTAACAATGAGGATAACGTGGTCATAATGTCGTTCACTGAGCTAGTAAGAATATCCGAACCACTTCGTTTTGTAAACGAGAAATACATCCTGCCTTAAAGACCTCTGAATCACAAAAATGCTGTTGATTTTGGTAAAACATGCAAGCTATATTCGTGCTGCCACATTTCATATGTGTCTACAGCAGGCTTCGGTATGCGAGCGCAAAACTTCAAGGCTTCACATTGCTCGTCGTAAACTGACTCCATTTTCCGTAAGCGATAAAGAACTCTTTGTAATGTTTGCGTTTTGTTCCGTCCAATGTGCTCTCAGATTTGCAGAAATATTTTCCTTCCTCCCCAAAGAAGACGACATTCGAGCTATTTGTGGGCTTTTTTCGCTTTCGTATGTAGTCAACGTTTCTAAAAATATTCTTCTCTATATGTTTTGATTAGCCTAGGTATGCATGATAAAGGTTACTAGGGAACTTAACTCAAAATTTGCGTGTCCACAGGCGGTGGAGATGCATACTAAACCACTACTGCTCTGGTATGAAAACCGAGGCATATATGTTCGTTCCTTCTTTCAAATCACGAAGCATCACAACACTCGGCCTCTCCATCATTCATCGTACGACATATCGCAAAATATGTATTCAAGTATATCAGAATTTAACCTAAAATTCAGCATGTACATAATAATATTTAGAATCCAAGAAATACAACATTTCTGAAAAAAATTCCTAGAACTTCAAAATTAGTCATAAGGAAATGGCCCAGAACGGACATATTTCTAGTTAACATGAAACTGGTGCGTAATTAATCAGCAGCAGACATTGTATTTTCTCCATCAGCATTTGAACTAATATATATATATATATTGGCAAAAGAAATTAAGGAACTGTTTAATTTTAAATAGATTTTGATATTGAATGCAGAATGGCAAAATCAAGCCCTCACGTTATTTTCTACATTAAAGAGAAATTCTTGAATTTTATATGAAAGACGGAATAAATTGTTTTAAAACCCTTCTTAATATTTAACGGTTGGAGGCTCTTAATCGTGAAGCGATATTTTGGTAAGAGTTTGATGACTTAAAGAGGGGAGAATATTCATGGGATCATATTTTGCTTAGATAAAAGCCATGCTTTTACCACCGTTAAACCATTTGCAAAAGCCACGCTACAGTGGTCTTATTTTCCAAGAAAGCATTTTATGTGGATGTTTGAGGTTTAAATCACAAGAGCTCGACATTTATGGTCCCTAAATGGATAATCCTAAATCAACTCCTACTGTTGTGTCTGGTTCTAAATTTTCCCTTGGAAAGATATCTGACAGACAGATGTTCAGCGTCTATTTCTGTTTACAGCAACTGACTGTATCAGCGAGTAAACTACATCATTTTGAAGTTCCATCCTAAGTTACGGTTCACAAACCATGGCTGGGAAATTTTTCAAATGAATTTTTAAACAAATTCAATCATTATTTCAAACATGATTGCAAAACAGTAGACTACTTGCACACATTGTAGTAAATTTGAACTCTGTGTCCAAATAAAGAACCAAGCTATAAAAATAATTTTACATTATAAAGCAGGAATAATAATCTTTTGAATATGAATGCTGAGATATGCTTACTAGTAAAGTTTGGGGAGACTTTAACATCAGGCGAGTGTACTAGAAAAGCACAATCCGATATTGCGAAACATTTCATCCATGTCAATTGTCTAATTAAAATTTTTAATTAAATTTAAATAAATTATTTTATAGGTAAGTTCATATACCATTGGTCAATCATTCAGAATAGACATATAACTGAATTTCGATAAGTTTGAGTGGTTTTTCTAGTAAGTGACCACTTCAATTGGCTGCAAGATGTAGCCAAGAAGGACGTGATTTGTCTCATAAGATGTTTCTTGCTGGGGAGGAAGGATTAATTATTCATAGTTATTTTATGGTGCCGTGACTATCGGAGGAAGGATTAATAATTCATAGTTATTTTATGATGCCGTAACTATCGGAAACTGTATGGTAAAGCACCAAACTGTAGGCGTCGACAAAAAAAACATATAGAAGTATAAAAGGTATTGTAATAGACACAATTTAAAATCTATTTAAAAATTATCATTAAATAATACTCTCAACAAAGTTCTATAATAATTTTTTTTGATATTGAATCCGAAATTGACGTATTCAGGTTATTGTTTTATAAATGCGCAATCAATATTCCATGTTAAATCTAACGATTTCCATCACTTTGAATGGTTTAAAGCAGGTTTATGCATTATTAAAAAAATTTAACCGCTTCAACATTGCTCTAAATCTGATAATAAGATATATTTTTATCGCCAAAATTTTCTTAACGGCTCGGAAATCGGTGCATTAAATTCAATTCCATGATGACGAGAAATATACAATAGTAATTTATAAGTTATACCTTTTTTTGTGAATTTCATATTAATCATTCAAAAACGCCAATAGCTCCAAAATTTTAATTATTAGAATAATAACACTATAATTAAAAACCTTTTAAAGCGGCCGGTTTTTTTTCTGGTATCCAGTGTTTAAGCAAATTTATTTGAAATGTGAGGAAGTAGGCTTATAATGTTTATTTAAATTACTTTTATTGGATGTATTAAGAAAACACTTGGTTTTGCTACGCAAGAGTTCTTAAATTTAGCATTCTCTTTTTAATGGAATATAATTTCTGACAATTAATGAAATGAACTAATGATTTGCATGAATCTCGAGCATCTCCATGTTATATATTCATTAATATTCTTTTTCATATTTATGCTTTTTAATTGCCATTACTTTTCCAGTTCTAGCATTAAGTATATAGTGAATCGGGGGAAGAAAGTTTAACTATTCAACGACATTATATTTAGGCGTTTTCAAATAAAATAATGTGGGTATCGGAAATGAATACTATGAATATTTTTATACTTACTGAAAGATTTTGATATCAAACCTCATTGTTTTATGTTAGGTTTGTGGCACTTTTTCATACTATGGCATTTTGGGCATCTTACCCCGAAGAACTGGGTAAGATGGCAAAGTTGTATTAAGTGTACTTACGTTAAATTAATAGGAATGAAACATCATTTATTGAAAACATAGTAGGAAAAACACAGGGTATCTACTGAAAAGAAAATTAAAAACATTTTTTCAGCGATTATTGATGAATTTGTGAAGTATTTTTCAGATATTAATAGTCATGAATTGCCTTTACCACTGGCTACCGTTACTGTGGATCAGCACATTTAATGCACATATCTGTTTCTGATGTGCATGTTTTGTGAAGCCATTCCTTGCAAATGATACACTCTAACCAAGGTACTTTAGGCCCTTTTTTATCGTAATAATTTATGTTGCAAACAACACAGTTATTTTTGCTGTCTTTGCCTTTCTTCTTTCGAATTTGCAAATCACTAACTTTTCCGTTTTGTTTCCTCTTTTCTACTTTCATTTTCACTTTCTCGATGTGTTCATGTTCAGTTAGTAGACTTACTGTCGTCATTCTTTTTTTCTTCTCCTTTGGATGTAAAATAGGAATAGGAAATATGTCCTCAAACGAACACCCTGCTTTCGAAAGAATTTTGCTTTCGGCATTTTCTAATACGTCCTGTGTGACCCTCTTGATCTTCTGATGTAGCTGCAGAAAGAGCACAATCTGAAATGCAATATGCTTCCTCGGGTATACTTTCTGGCTCATACGGCCAAATACCACAGGTTTTAAAACTACTAGAAGCTTTATATTGCGTTGCTCCCTTCTGCCATGCCTCTTTTAACAAAGGGCCAAATTGAGCCTTGGATAATTTTCTACCTGGATGTGCTTTCATCCATGTTGTCACAGCTTTGTAAAAAAAATGTTTCAAAGATTTAAAAACATATCTGTCAAGAGGTTGTAGATAATGAGTAGAATGAGGAGGTAAACAAAACATGATCCATCATTGTTTGTAGCTATTTCCAGCATGTCTGGATCTTCGCGCATGCTCCATGGCCAGTTACAGACATTCTTCTCTCCATTGTCCTCTATTTGACGTTCGGACATGTGTACGAGGCATATTTACTTAAAATAATGAAAAATATATATTTTTTTAAATCTGCCATCTCACCCCGAAAAAAAATAGGCATCTTTCCCTAGAGTCGGGGTAAGACGCCATGTTAGTCACGTGACGACGATTGCGAAAACTAAAGCTGTTATATGTCAGTACGTTAACAATAAAACCTCTACTATACAAATAGTATGGAAAAGTACAACTTCACATTATACTTTTTAATCTATAATGACTGAATATATCACATTGAAATAATTTGGGCAGTCCAAATCTTAAACTTATAAATGATTTTTCCTATAAATCCGGACACATAAGATCGCGACCTTCCTTTTACAAATTATTTCACAAGGTGCCTATCGTCTTCAATGGGAAATGGCCCCTGCTGACATTTGTGACTAAAATTGGAAACTATGAAAAAATAAGCATCTTCCCCCGATGGCCATCTTCCCTCGATTCACTCTAAATATTTGTCTTTTACTGGCCAGCTTATCTTTATTTTCAAAAATGTTTCGGATATGTCAGAGTTTGCACTTAGCTAATGGATTAATATTTAAGCTCTTTTTCATAAAAGCAAAAAAAAGGTGAAACTATATCAAATAAATTTCAAATGCCATTTTTAAGAGTTTGTAACATTTATAATTTTTAATTAGAAGTAGGGATTCGTCAACAAGTCAATGTTAATTGAAGATTGTTTCGATATTTTTTCAAGCAATACTGAGATATTTTTTGATATATAAGCCTATTTTCTTTCCTTGTGAAGGTCATTTGTTTAAGAACTCACTTGGACCCCAATCCTAGTAAGTAACCGACGTGTAAAGACATGGCAGTTCAAAGGTTAGGGGAGTGGTTCATGTAGTTCTGTGATAAATTACGTTATATGGCGTTAAGTAAAAAGATACTTCTTGCTAAACAATGGGGGGAGGCATGAGCCCCCTATTGTACAGCAAGACCTTTTTTGACCCCTTTCTTACGCCTACAAGCTTTATGAATGGCAGAGTTTGTCTGTGGAATACACACTATACATGCAAAACAACGTGCAGACAGGCAGGCAGGCAGGCAGGCAAGATAGATAGATAGATAGATAGATAGATAGATAGATAGATAGATAGATAGATAGATAGATAGATAGATAGATAGATAGATAGATAGATAGATGGATGGATGGATGGATGGATGGATGGATGGATGGATGGATGGATGGATGGATGGATGGATGGATGGATGGATGGACAGACTCGACAAATAGTACTCATCAGACAAGAACGGAATAGGAAAACTTACCTGAATAAGAAAACGTTGGTTGGAATCTAAAGGAAAAAATTTCCCATTCGCTAAACGCAAAATTGTATTCGCCCATGGGGATAGGGAGTGATTTTATCGAATACTGTATGTATTATATGGGTCAATAGCTTTTTAATTCTTATCAAGGAAGTGTATTGCTGTATAGAGATTTTTTTTATAAATACGGGGGATATAAATTATTCGTGGTCCCTTCGAATTCTGGATAATTGCTCAATTCAATACAATATCAAACCTAAAAAATGTAGACTAGAAAATTAAAATTAAAAAAATCGGACTCCCCATCTTGAACTTTAGCCAAGATATTACGTCACCTTATCGATAATTTTTGTTATAGATCATCTAATCGTTAATCTTTCAGATGTTCTGTAAATTCATTTCAAATTCAGTCGTCTTTGCTCTGTTAGATTACATTACATGTTAGGGCAGCAAAGGAAATAATGCCCTTGACCTACAATCTTCTGAGAAATTCGAACCTGTGCCGTACAAAGGAACCAAACCCCAGACTACGATAGTGAAGAAAACGATACGCGATCTACGATACCGTTGACAGACAAACGCGGTTTAACCCGCCAGCAGGCGCACGGATTAGAGGAACGCGAGAACGCGCGCGGGGTGATTTGCACCCCATCTAATTATATAGCATTATTTCATAAAAAATGTCCAATTTTACGGGGAACAGTAACTGGAATTTTCTCTTTGTCACCCTACCCCAAAGATTGTGACTTTGAAGGCAACAGGAAAGAGTTTGGCCAGTTTCAGAAGCAAGGGTGGACGTTTCTTTTCACAAATTGTAAGTTGGGGGGGGGGGGAAAAACCCGCGCTCCTTAATGCGGGATAATTTCACGATAGGTGGATGCGTTGCAACTACGCCGCCGTGGGTAATGTGCCTGCCTTTCTCCGAAGAATCCGAAGCTCTAACTGCAGCGAGTAGTTAATCAATTATCAATTCATAATTTTAATTAATAAATTATTAATCAATTTTCAATTCATAATTTTCGTCAATTCATAATTTTAATAATAAATTAGTAATCAATTCATAAGCTTTATTATAATTTCTTTAGCATAGGAATCGAATTCAGATTTACGACACACTCTGTTAACACATGGTACACATTTATACACTTGGTGAATGACCGACCGATTTACGCACGATTGAATGAATGAATGAACTTGATTTACGCACAATTGGTGAACATGGCCGCCGCATCACAGAGCCACAGCAACGGCAAGAAATTTTATTGCAATGGAGAACAAAAAAAGCACGGAATATGGCAGTATAGATTGAAATCGCATAGCCCTGCATACAGCACTAAATTTCAAAAGATCAATTTGCCTTAAAAGCAAAAAATATTGCATAGTTTTTACTGTGAAGATATTCTCAAATTCCATGTAAAACTCTTGAGATCATCATTACATGCGGCGATGGAAATAGGTAATATCATTTCCATACGCAGGTTCTTTAAACCCTATTGTCTGGACCCGTATGTGATTTATTTCGCATCTGACACCATTTACCCAACAGGAAACAACATACAACGTGCCTGTAAGTAAGAACCTACCGGTTTTTGTTCAGTGTGTGCTGGTGACAAGGTTATTTATCACGGTCAGCGATGAAATGGGGGTCAATCGATCGAACGTAAAAGACCCGGCAACCTGGAATTAGGGGTCCATTCGTGGACGTGTCTTACCGTCGCCTTCCAAAGTGGATGATCCTAAAGTGGTATCCTCAATCCATCATTCCAAAATTCCGCGAAGCACTCTTTTCCAAAATCGAATTTTCGTTTCTACGATTTCACTCCGAGCTTTCAAGTATTCTTTTATTTCGTTCAAATCTTGCTGTATATGTACTTTGCTTTAAAGATGGTGCTGTTGACCCAAAATGCGTCGATGAATCAGCATTGCTAGTTATAATCTTGTTTTCTACGTTGACAGAGTTATACTTTAATGTAATGGTTATATGGGCGTAATCTTACGTTGCATCTCATACGGTTAAGAAATACGTGGTATCGTACTGCTATGGTATTATACAAAGCCGCAAACTGGGATGGGTTGTGGACTAAACCCATGGTCTTGGGATGGCACGGTGCCAAAGCGTTCAGCTAGCGTGCCGTTAAGCTGGGTTCGATTCCATACGGTGCCGAGAAGAAAAGACTTACTGGCTTTTCATTATAGTTAGAGGTTTGGTTCCATGACCTTCAACGTTTATTGGCGTAGTGATACCAGCGCCGATGTTATGGCGTGATTAGATGGTGACACGTTCGAAAAAAAAAAAATATTTCTACGTTGTATCACTACGCCAATAAACGTTGATTAATATTGTTGTTTGATAAAGCATACACATACTTTGTGGCATTCTTTACTATCAGTATACTTTTTTAATAATATATAATTAAACGTGTTTTTGAATAAATATTTTTAATTTCTTTGCACCTTTACTTTAAAAATTAAATTTTTAGATTATCCTTACTTTACTTCTATTATCTTTTGTATTCTAAATATGTTCATCTATGATAATAATAAAAATAACTTAAATAAATAAAAATAAAGTGAAGAAAAGCATATTAATAACAATAAAAGGATTTGGTTTGCAGAATTTCCATTTACCCGAAGGACCGCATTTATGGGCCCAAAAGGCTTCATGCGACTTTAAGGCTGTAGGTTTTCCAAACCCTGTCGTACGTATTAACCGTGGGCGCATATACGAGTACTTCTAGAAGAGGCTGAGAAAGATTAACGAGAACTTCTAGGGAAGGGTTGAGAAAAATTATTACCTCCTTCTCAAAGCTGTCGAGAATTTTAGTGAATGTACAAGATACCAAAACGCTACAAAAATAATATATAATATATAATAGCCTATAATAATAACTAATATATAATAATAATATATAATATAATAATAATAATAATAATAACCCATATGTATATAATAAGCAGCATATACAATATAATAATAATAATAATATAATAATAATAATAATAATAATAATAATAATAATAATAATAATAATATAATAATAATAATAATAATAAATATACTCCAATGGCAATATATAATATAATAATAATATATAATATAATATCAATAACATTTTAATAGTAATAATTGACATTGCAGCAATTGGTAATGAGCTAAACAATACCTTATTTTGGAAATGTAACGCTATAAAACTTTGGAAATGCATAGCAGTTTCGGCTAATTCAAATTTTTAAATGTAATTCAAATTTTAAAATTCATATGGGAGGCAGAGGGGAACTCGAGACCCCTCTACCCACATATACGCGGCAAGGAATCCACAACAGAGTATGGGAAATATCTTGAATGCAGTCGGATTTGATGTATATGCAGAACAAAAATCAAAGAATTGAAGAAAATTTGAGGGTGTCCATATATCAAGTAGAATATATACTGTTATAGTAGAATATATACTAGTGTAGTAGAATATATACTAGTGTCAAGTAGAATATATACTAATTAATCAAAGTAAGAATACTAGTGTCAAGTAGAATATATACTAGTGTCAAGTGAGAATATATACTAATTGTCCAAGTAGAATATATACTAGTCAAGTAAGAATATACTAGTGTCAAGTGGAATATACTGAGTGTCAAGAGTAGAGATATGGTGTCAGTAGAATATATACTAATTGTCAAGTAGAATATATACTGTTATAGTAGAATATATACTAGGGTCAAGTAGAATATATACTAGTAGAATATAACGCGGATGGTACCTCGTTCCACGGAACACCGAGGTTTAACCGGTACGCCTAAGAGTATAAGTAGAAAGAAACTTACTGAAATAGAATTGCACATAATGAGATGAACAATAATTAAAACAAATAAAAATATATTACTTTTTAATAATGCGATATAAAAAAATAATTGTATTTCAAAGTTAAAGAATACATTTAGTGTCTTAACGTGTATATCTTTTAGAATAGGAAGTTTTCAACGGTTAGTTTGTTAGCCTGTTCGACCTTTATACCAAACCAAAGCGATGCCTGAGTTATTGGGTACCAGAGAAGCTTGTGCTATACCTCAATACGTATTATGGGTCTTGTAATTCGGCCTTCGTTGGCGATATAGCTCACCCGTGTTCAGATTTTTCAAACTGCTCACATTTTCAACAGCGTATGTTCTTGTATCTATATAAGAGAAAAATTGACATTTATGACTGAATAAAAAGTAAGCTTTGTAAATATTTTTATTATACAATAATTTTTGCCACCCACGTTTTAATTACAGCTCAAACTAGAGCTTATGTAATTTTGGAGAAAAAGAGACGCTTTCCCCATCCTGGATTCGAACCAGGGTCCCTCCGTTTAGCCCGGAGTGTCTTGGACCGCTAGACGAATGAGGACAGGAAACAACGCTCTCTTTCTCCGTATGTAAAGATGTTAAGGTATTATTACCCTCCGCAGGGATAACACAATTGCCAAATATGGTCAACACAAGAAAGCCTCCGGGGCGAGATTTTTGTAAACATTCTAGATTATTATAAAGCTCAGAAATAAATATCATACCCATTATATATTATCGGACTTGAAGAAAGCGATTTTCTTAATCGTCATCCTTTGTATTTATCTTATATGGTTTACTTTGTTTGATAACCTTTCATGATAAAAAAGCAATATTATTATACAGCGTGATTTCTATATCGGAAAGAATGTAATGGACGGGTGTCTAGTATTACGATGACTAGCGTTACGATTAAAAGTGAAAATGATTTCGCTTTCAGATAAGACCCGTAAAATTGACGTAGGTATGCAATCTACTCCCAATATACAAAAGGGTCCCATATAAATTACTCACCCTATATCTATGACTGCGAGGCAAAGAAAATATCTAACCTTGATAACAATAAAAGAGTAAAAGTGTGCTGATTTAAGAAAAAAATATTTTATATAAATCGAACACTACGCAGATTAAATCAAACAACAATATCAATCAACGTTTATTGGCGTAGTGATACCAACGCCGATGGTATGGCGTGATTAGATGGTGAAACGTTCGAAAGAAAATAAATATTTCTGCCTTCGGTGGGACCTGAACCCACGACCTTCCACTTGCCGGGCGGAGGCTCTACCCACTGAGCTACGAAGGACAATATATAATCTCTTTACGAACGTATATATATTGTTGCCAGTTATTTCGCAGAATGGTGTAGTACATAGACTGAATTTAAACTAAATTGCAAAGAGACTGGTATTAATCGAAATGCCCCTTGCAGCATATGTATTTATTTTATATAAATCACTACGCCAATAAACGTTGATTGATTGACATTGTTGTTTGATTTAATCTGCGTAGTGTTCGATTTATATAAAATAAATACATATGCTGCAACGTGCATTTCGATCAATTTAATACCAGTCTCTTTGCAATTTGGTTTAAATAGTAGTCTATGTACTACACCATTCTGCGAAATAACTGGCAACAATATATATACGTTCGTAAAGAGATTATATATTGTCCTTCGTAGCTCAGTGGGTAGAGCCTCCGCCCGGCAAGTGGAAGGTCGTGGGTTCAGGTCCCACCGAAGGCAGAAATATTTATTTTCTTTCGAACGTTTCACCATCTAATCACGCCATACCATCGGCGTTGGTATCACTACGCCAATAAACGTTGATTGATTGACATTGTTGTTTGATTTAAGAAAAAAATGTTTGTTTTTTCTATGCCCGATTCTAGCATAAACTTTTGGAAGAAATATATAACATTTGGAATTTTTTCGAAGTTGATATAAGCTTTATAATTATAAAAAAATATATTTCAAATTTCATTGTGTTAAAAGAAACAAGTTATTTTAAGCAGGATTATTCCTAATATTGGAATCAAATAATTCCATCTGTGAAGGCCGATGGTAGCAGAATTAATTGGCAAGTGTATATTATTTTATAAATATTTACTAAGGTTGCTATTGGTTATTTTTTGCTTATTTCATATCATGTCTATATTAGTGTAGATGTCAGAATTCAAGTAGACATATCTTAGTAACAAAAAGTTTGACACACATTTTTTCATCCTAATTTTTTGAAGTCAAAAAAATATTTCGATTTAATTTTTTTCCTTAAACTCACTTAGGTCCTGGGTCTTGAAAATTACTCCATAGAAGAAATGTTTCCATTTATGCACATCCTTAAAGAACATGTATGTGATCAGTATAAGTTCATGGTTATTTCGATGCGTATTTTAATATTTTTATACGAAAGAAACTTTTCATACACTGATGAGATTTTAAAAGTTTCTCAGAAAAGTAAAATTAGTCTTGAGAGAGGAAGAGAGTTTAAAAGGTTTCAAAGAAATCGGAAAAACCAAAGCATAAAAAACCCATCAAGAGCTAATTGAAGTTGAAAATTTTCTTATACTGTAATTCCGGATTAAAAGGCCAGTAGGAAAGTGTATACTTACCTCAGGAGCTCCAGATGAAAAGGCTAGTGGGAAAGTGTATACGTACCTCAGGAACTCCGGATTAGAAGGCCAGTGGGAAAGTGTATACGTATCTCAGGAACTCCGGATTAAAAGACTATTGGGAAAGTGCATACGTACCTCAAGAAACTATTTAAAACTATACATACGCAGTAAATACGGGTTTAATAAATCTGGGTATTCGGCTCTCATTTCTATTATTTTACGAAAATATAGTTCCGGGCTCGATCCTCTGAATGAACAAAATCCTGATTCTTCGGACAAGTGTGTATTTTGCCACTGCATGATCACAGCTGTTTGCTAACTTGCAGTACCTGAAGTACGTTACTCATGTGAGGTGTATTACTTTACTCAATGAAATAAATTAAAATCTTAGGTTTACTAAACTTTAACGTATATTTTGAAAGCCGTTGTTAAATATGGCAACATGAGAACTCCTCTGGCTACAAAGTCTGCTCCTGTCTGTCTGTTAGAGTGTGAACGAGACTTAGCCCATCTCCAAAAGCAAATACTTGAAGAAATGCATTCATGTTTCAGAATCCTCCTATTGAAAATGGGGAAAGGTGCATTTCTAAGACATAGATGGGCGAAGACATGGTAGCGGGAGTTCTCTTTGTGGACAAGCTATACAGATTTGTCAAAAGTTGTAATTTGCATAAGTTTGACTTTATTTTGTTTCGTGTTCCATTTTGTTCTTCACGATATTTGGATTAGATTATATTAGTTTATACATACTCGTATATAGAGATGGGTAAAATTTCCTTTTCGTTAGTTTTGTTTGTAATCTGGTGTTTTGGTCCTGGGCTGTGTCACATTTAGTGACACAGACCTTATTTATAGTACGTCTATTTACGTACTATAACGTACTATCACATTTTATATTTTAAGTACGTATTTGATGACGTAGCTTCAGTAAAGCACCAGGCATCTGATTCCGGAGATGTACCTTGAAGGTAGTTTTAAGTTGTATGTTAAGTGTTATTAAAAATAAGAATTAATTCATAATATTAGATGATTTTTATACATATCTCTGCTGTAGCAAATTGTATATTTATTACCCGTACGTATTTTTATGATAGTAAAATTGTCTTCCTAATGTATTATATATTTTATCAATGCAAAATGCCCACTTTTATATATTGTTCATTGTGGTCCTCGTATTGCGCTATGTAGGTTGCATATATCAATAAGGTTTCCGTCATCTTTTCTCTAGATTTCCCACTTCATTCTCAGATATATAGCATCGAAACGTCCACTCTTCTTCGTCTAGAATAAACGAATAAAACATATCTATAAATAGCACGTTATTAAGTATAATTTGCTTTCGTCTACAATAATAAAAAGCGCATATTATTTATAATGCATTGAATTATTTATATTTGCATCCGCACCTGTTAATATTTTAACTTTTGGTTTGCTTTACTTTTATACAGAAACCACTCTGAATAAAGTTATTCTAATAAACTACACTTTTTATTTAAGGACCGAACTTCAATTCCCGGCCTCTAATGTAGCAATTCGAAATTCATAGGGGGGGCTCAAGTGATTTTGAGAGCTCAAGTGTTTTAAAAGGGATTATGTGATACGGTCTATGGGAAAATAATGTGTTTTGATATCCAATGTGGGGCTTGAGCCCTCAAGCATTCCTTTCTTGCGTCCCTAGTCCCGAAAAATGCTCTATAGAATTACACGTATTCTGATAAAGATATTTTCCCTTCAATGACATTTTTCCCGTCCCTTGAAACGTGTTATTGGGTGGTTTACTCTAAGATTAAGAGAAATCAGGTAAAAATACTATGAATGTAAAAATATTACAAAAGAAATAAACAAGGAGCAACAGAAGATATCTACGATCAAAAAATGAATTAAAATCCGTCGCAATTGACGATGACTGCAAATGTGTTATTCAAAGGCCCACATTTTTATTACTTTTTTTTTTCATACTCTTCGCCAAGAAATAATTTTTAGAGTTCCCCTTTTAATTCTGCATTCAATAATTTACACATGCGTGAAAGGCATGCATAAAAGTATAATGCGGTATTTTTAATTCCAGAAATGAAAAACCGATTCTGATAAAAGTAGAATGTGAAAATAAACATTTAACATTAATGGGAATTTTTGTGGAATCGAAAAATGCAATAGAAGCAGAAAATTAATAACCCAATTGCAACCGCAGCTAAAAAATATAACATTTAAAAATAACAATCCCATCTTTTCAAAGAAATGTAAATGATTTTTCCTCTCGCATTTCTCTTTTTTTAAGCAACGCGAGGAATGACAAATGATTACAAGAGCAGGGAAAGCTCTTCAGTCCCAAAGATGATAATTCATTCTTTTCAGTAGCGCATTTCTTAAAAGACCTAAAATGAAAACGGAATAGGGAAATCCTAACATTTCATTTATTTCAATTAATAGTCGCATTTATTTTCATATTAAAAATTACTTCTAATAAATTATAACAAATTGCTTCATTAAACTGAAGAAAACTTTAACAAAGTCAAATAAAAATAATAAGCAAAATTTGGTTTCGTGGATTACTCAAATTTCACAATTAGATCAAAATTTGATTTGTTTGTGCACTGTTAACATTCATATATAATCTTATATCAACTTCATCTTAACATGAATATATCAGCTTACATCAAATTCATCTTAACATGCATATATCAGCTTATATCAAATTCGTCTTAACATGCATATATCAACTTCATCTTACATGCATATATCAACTTCATTTTAACATGCATATATCAACTTCATCTTAACATGCATATACCAGCTTATAACAACTTCATCATAACATACATATATCAGCTTAAACCAGCAGTCGAACCTAATAAATTGATTACCTTGGTAAACCGGCCACCTGAAAAACTGACCATTTTTATAAGAGTGTACTGGTAGGGACTTAGTTATGGCTATACCGAAGTCTGTCGTATAGTGGCTACCTGTCTAGAAGAAAAAAAACTTTTTTTACTCAACTGATATACATTAGTTATTGACACATCTGTTACGAAATCTATCTGACCATACAAATTGAAATTTGATTAAATTTGGAGAACATTGACAATAATAGGTTTGACATTGAGGAGAGCAGAAAGTAAAAGCTTGGTGCGAGGCTCTCCACCAATTAGATAACGTCTTACAGTAATCGTAATTTTTACCACTTCAGGGTTCCCTAAGATGCAATTATTAAATAGGATCAATATATATATAGTACAATAAATTTTAGTGTGTACATTTATCTGAATTCATTATAAAACAAAGCGTTATTTTATGTAGATATAGCCTCATTTGAGAAACTGCGATATAGAGCAGGATGAAGCGTTGAGTTGACACAAGCGTCTTATTTAGAAAGGTCCATCGGATCCTAAGTGAAAGAAGAAAAATTTTAATTTGTTTTAGTGAAATAATTTTGACATATATTTTAGTACATTAGTACTTTTCCAATTCGGACAAGATCATAGCTAACATTAGTATAAAAGGGAGAAAAACATCGCGAGGTAGGAGGTGGTTACTATCCTGTAAATATATCGCAATTTTTACTGGAGAAAACACATTCGCAGGTTATTTAAACTCTTTTGTGATTGGATATAGCTATGTATCGAGCGTTTTCAAGACAGATGAAAAACAAAACAGACAGCCATATTTACTGGAGAATGCCACCCTCTGCTTGCATGGTATTTTTTGGGGCGTCTGTGGTAAACATTACAGTTCAGTCCCAAAGGTGGTCACTTTAGGCGGGTTCTACTGTATATATGTATAGCTGTTTTAACCAAAGTCCCTGCTGTGGTGCAAGTGGTAATGCATTTAATTACTGCCATTAATTCGTGTCCGAATTTCAAGGGCGTCAATAAAAAATTAGTACGCCCACCAAATTAACTGTTTATTGTAATCTGAGGATTGGTTTCCTAGAACTTAGAGGTCAGGATTCTTCGGTAGAATGTGGGACCACTGTCCTATGGTGCGTAGGGGTAACTCATTCGTCTATCATAGAATGACCCGGGTACGCCTTTCAATGTTTTTATAGAACGAGTACCGTTTGTCTGTGAGTCCATTATTTAGTTCTCTTAGCAGCAAAAGAATTTCGAATCCTTCGAAAAACACTATGTCCTTAAGCAGCATGACCTTAATTATCCTTAACCCGTAAAAGAACACAAACAAACAATAAATCCAGATGTTCCCTGTCTTTTCGACCAAAATTGGTATCGTTTTGATACACAAGTGTCTGAAATGGAATATTTGACTTCGGTCGCCGTCCAGCAATTTTTGTGTTTATGTGTAAGTGCTTTAACAGTTGAACTAATAAACGCAAAAGTAGATGGTATATTTCTCGCATTTATGGATATCAAATGGAGAATTTTCTAATTGAGGAAGTTAGGTTATTGAGTAATTAATTTCTTACGGAAATCAATTTCTGATACTATACGTTCGCAGGTGCAAACTAAAGTCCTTCTAATTCCTAAGTGTTGATGCAATCTTTCTCCTTGAATTCAATTTTCAGATATTTAAAGTTGAATGTGCCGGTATGCCCATTTATACGAGTCTAATTTCATGAGTTACAGATAAGTCAATTATAGATATATAAGTATTTTATATGAGTTATAGATACACCTATTTTTTACAAAATAACGATCCTTTCAACAATTTATAAAAGATATTCACTTTTTTGTTTACGTTTAAGACGATTTGGTATTTGCATTAAATTGTACTACATTTTATTAAATTTGTTACTAAATTGGAATTTAATATCTTTTCATTAAATTGCTGAAAAGGAAACATCTGAAAAAATTGATGAGGTAGCAAGAAAATCCAATAGTTGGCAGAATAAATAATTTTTGAAGTAGCCACATTAAAACAGAGTCTAAAATAAAATTTATAAGATGTTTAAAAAACAAAACGATACTTTTAGTATTTTTCAGCAAAGGGAAATCATTCAAATATTTGTTTAAATCTTCTTGCAGCACTTTCAAAGTCATTAATATATACAACTCCTGGAAAAAGTTTGGAATCAATACCTGTGGTCTATAAAATTTCCCTGAAATCGATAAGGTATTCTAAAGAAAATAAATTTGTTAAACCGAATTCGTAAATTTCCAAAATTGTACATTATTTCTGAAATTTACATGAAAAAGACTATTTAAATTATCATTATTTTTTAAATTATTTACGTTTAACTAACAACACCATGCGAAAAAATTATGGAATCATGTGAAGTACGGGGAAAAAAGTTTGGAATCAAAAGCTTGCTTATGCAAATTTTAAGTGAGTAGTTGACGTCATGATTACGTAATATGCATGCTTGAATTCTGAGCGGAGGTATATATAGCACACCAGCATCACTTTCTTTTGTTTGTGTGAATTTTTATGGCGCAAGAGCATATGGACTATACTGCGTCAAATTGCGTCCATATCGTTAGCTAGCAAAGAAAAATGGCACTGATAAAAGAGCTCAATATTCAAGTTAAGAACAGAATAATTAAATGGTTAGCATAAGTAAAAACTCAGCGAGAAGTTGCAAAGACGTTTTCTTGTTCTCAATCCGCCATTTCAAAAATTTGGAAAAAAAGGTAAAGCAACGAATAGCGTGATCAACGTTCATCGTTGTGGTAGGCTTTGTGTAACTTCTACTAGTCAGGATCAAACTCTAAGGAAAATATGTAAGGTATTATATTTTCGACGTTAAAACTAATAAATGATCAATGGAAAAATTATCTAAAGCTAATATCTAAATTATCTAAAGCTTTGTGATAAAACAGATAGGAAAATGTCTATGGAGTATGGGGTTTTCGTTTTTGTAAGGCCAAGGTTAGGCCTAAACTTACAAAAAAACATAAGGTAGATTAGGATGGGTAGAACGAAGGAAAAATTGATCTGGGCTGGAGCGCAGTGGTATTTAGTAATGAGGCAAGAATAAGCACTGGTAGTAGTGATGACAGTGGAACATTTGTTTGGCATCTAAAAGGAGAAATCATGAATGATGAAGATTGTATGAAGTTCCGCAAAAAGTTTCCTACATCTTTTGTGATCTTTGGAGTGGGGGAGTATGTCGTCCGAAGGTCCAAGTAAATTATATATAGCACAGTAAAACCTCTCTATAACAATATTATACGGACGGACAAAAATTATCGTTGTAGAAAGAGTTATTGTCATAGGGAGGGTTCATTATACAGTAAAACCTCTCTACAACACCATTATACGGACCGAGAAAAATTATCGTTGTAGAGGGATATATCGTTATATCGTATATCGCTGTAGAGAGGTTTTACCGTAAATCGAACTGTGAATTTGGAAGCCTTCATCGAGATTTTAAACGTTTCTTCCCATTCCAACAATCGAAGACCGGTTTGATGACGAGAAAGCCACCTTCATGGACGACAATGCCTCGTGTCATAGGTCTCGTTTTGTTAAAAATTACTTTTCGGAGACAAATTCCAGGACACTGGACTGATAGGCCTGCAGCCAAGATTTAAACCTGATTGAAAATCTGTGGTGGAAATTTAAATAACTGGTAATAAAGCAGCAGTCAACAAATAAAAAAACATTAAAAATTGCTATTAAGACCGCATGGGATAAAATTTATCGAGATGGCTTCGGAAAACTTACGGTGTCCATGCCAAAGAGAATCCAGGCTGTAATTCAGGCCTCTGAAAAACATACGTGCTACGAATAAAATAAACTTTAATGGGAGTCCATACTTTTTTCCTGTACTTCACGTGATTCCATACATTTTCTCACGGTGTTGTTAGTTAAAATTAAATAATTTAAAAAATACTGCTAATTTAAATGACCTTTTTACATACAAATTTCAGAAACGATGTATAGATTTGGAAATACACCAATTCGGTTTAATAAATTTATTTTCTTTAAAATACTTATCAATTTTTGTGAAATTTTGTAGACTATAGGTGTTGATTCCAAACTTTTTTCCAGGGGTTGTATGTTTTGATATGTACTGTATAGATTGAAATTATTATCTTACAAACCTTGCATACGAAGAAAAGGACTGTCGTTCCAGTGTCCTGGTGGCCGAGTTGGTTAGAGAATTCCGATTCAACTCTGGGCCGGAATTGTAAGTTTCTATTTTTCTTCTTTACAAAAAGCGAAGTTGAGTGTCCACATGAACATTTCTATGGGATACTTTTCGGAAACAACGCAATAGTGAATAAATGCACTTACAGTAGTACCCTGATTAACCGAATTTCGCTTTCGCTTTCTTTTTGGTTTTACGGCTCAAAGACTACAGTGGTCATGCTGCGCCGGGACCTACTGTTTTCCGAGGAATCCGAACCTCTTAAGGCCTAGGGAACCAAACCCCGGACTACAGTGAGCAGTGCGATCTTTATGAGATCTCTGAGTAAGCGTTCTTTTTGCACTGCTGGGAGTCGAACCCGGATTAGCCGCGCAATAGGAGAACGCGTTACCACACTGCGCCACCGCAGGGCCTAACCGAATTTCGCTTAACTGAAATCAAGGTTAACCAAGATGGCCTGCTGTATCTACTTTTTTATTATAATTTTATTCAGTTGACTCTTTTTCATTGTTTTTTGCGAAAACGTGCCTATTTGTTGACTAGTGTACTTCAGCTCTAAGAGAGCAATCCTAATCAAGATTCTATAACCGTTTGCCTCTATTTCTCTTAATGGCTGTAGTAACCCCCGTTCTTCCTACCTTCTTGTGATCTCTGGAGAAGTTTCATGCATCTGTAAATTCTAAGTTATATTTGAAACTGTAACATGTCCACCCCCACCTGCTTTCAAATATTTTAGTAAGCAGCTGGAATAAACACTAACCAGTTATTTTTAAGGTAAGTAGGGGCGAGGAAAACCAACATTGAACATTTAATAATGCAAAATTATGAGCCTCAGCTGCGAAAAAGTTACGTTCAGGAAGACATTGGTATCTTAATGAAAACATGTACATATTTTGTGACTTTCTCGCTAGCAATATAATAATTTAGTAACACCTACTTAAAAGTATGTTTGGATAAATGTTGTAGTTTCTCTGAAATTTTATACTGAACCTTATATTTTTGAATTATCTGAAATCCGATCCCCCTTCCGTTATTTCAGATAATTGTCTTACTGTATGTAAGTCCATTACGGACTGTGAAACTATTATCTCGAGCGTCAATGTAGAGTTTTCAAAGTTATTGGGGAGTGCAAAACCATTATGTACATTTGTACATTAAAATATATGTAAACTTGCAATTTATTTTAAATTACCAGGGGGGGAGCTGGGCATCCACGGGCCCTACATAACTTTACGCCGATGATCTCGAGCCATGCCGTAAAGAAAAATATGATAAATTCGTAAAATAGACAGCGATTCTTTAAAACTGGACATAGCATATTATGCAACGTAGATGATGATGTGTTGTGAGTTCTGTGGTTGGTCGACTAAATGCAAATTGAAGAAACTATGTTAAAGTATCTCTGAGGTTAGAGCCCTTGCTGCAGAGACCACACTTTACAACTGCTCTGCTAAACTACCTTCCCTCCTGTGTTAAAAATTGCAATAAAAGGATTCAAATTGTTATTCCATTCCTGTCCAAAAAAGTGGACGAAAGATCTAATGTTCCTCTTTTTTTGTTTCTTTCTAAGAAAACGCTCTATCAAAATGAGCCAGAAATTTAAACGGTTCGATTTGTATATTGAATTTAATAAATAGATATTGTGGTTTTGATGACTATGATGTTTAATGCTAGGTATACAGTGCATTTCTCTAAAAAATTCGGATTAATTATTTTTACGACTGAGATCGAAGCGTGGCATATGAAGTCGATAATAATAATGTCGTTGGTATAGGGTTATACTGGCTCATGGGTGCATGAGTCCCCTTACAATTTAAATGAGTTGCAAATTTCCATATATTTTAATTTATAAATGTATATAATTTGTGCTTGGCGTCCCCTAGGAATTTTTAAATGTACCTTACGGGGTGCTCTTATAGATATAAAGCGACAAATGGCAGAGAAGGAGTATTTTTGGAAACTTAAAAAAAAATACACCAAGAAATTTTATGTACAAGTAGTTCTTAATTTACAAACCCGTGTTTCATGAATTTTTTTAAAAATTATATAATAAAACACCAATCTTGTCTAAACGAGGACTATTTCACACCTGTTTATATAATCCATATGCAAATCGCCACTATAATGTTGAGATCATATTTCTGCCACCAAGTATAACCCCTATTTTGCAACTAATGCACCAGAGTATTATCGCAACATTTAAAAACTCAGTACCATCGCCAAACATTTGAAATTAATTAAACAACTGAAAACGACTCAATGTTTACTCGTAAAGAATTTTCCAAAAATTCATTTAATATTTTAGATGCAATAAAAATAGCGAATTGTACCCATAAGAGAATTACAACCTTCCTACAGAAGTAGTCAGACCAAGCGACCAAGTTTTCTTCAAATAGAACGAAAAATGAGGGCATATTCCAAAAATGCTAGACTATTGAGCTTAATTATTTAACGAATACATTATATTTAGATATTGAAGAGAAGTTCCTAGAAGCATATGCTTTAATACAGCTTTAAAACATTTTTTCAGAGGCCTTTAGCCATCTTCAAATAACCTTACATAATAAAACAAACAACGGAGATGAACTGAATTTTCAAATTATTTTAAGCTATTTAAGATCACTCAAAATTGACTAGAACCTTCTTCCACATTCAGTTGCATTAATTTTCTTAATTCTTGTGTTATTATTTATTTGTTTTTGTTGTTTTCCTTTTTCTTCAGGTGGTGGTGTGTTTTTGTTTTTCTTACTGGTTATCCTTTCTTATTATTTTTCACTACCATCCTTCTAAAATATTTTAATAATTTCAATAAATTCAAATGGATTTAGTCAGCTTTACGTGACAGAAGGCGTGAAATAATTTTAAATTCAGTTTATCACAATTGTTCATTTACTATGTAGGCATTTTTGAAGATGGCTAAAAGCCTTTGAAAAAACGTCTTAAAGCTGTATTAAAGCACAAACTTCAAAACTGTTTCCATTGTACGTTTTATTAAGATTTGATATATATTCAGCAAAGTAAGTCGCTTTATTTCCATTGAGGAGAAGGTTTATTAAATGTGTTTCAACTAAATATTTCCACAACGTATGATTCTATTTTTTATATTTTAGTTTCGTATTGTATATAAGTAATTACTTATATATTAAATATTGTTTCAATATCCTTCATTCTGCATTAGTAAGGTTGTCAACGATAAAACTGAGTTATCAAGAACGAACAACATAAATATTACGAAAGACAGCGTTATTCAGGCACCTTGATGACCTAGTGGTTAGGGCTCTCTGGAGATAACGGCAAAAACCTAGTTCGACTCTAGGATAAGGAAATTTGCTCCTTTGCTCCTACACATTAAAAAGCTCCAGTCTGAGCTCAAGCGTGGGTGCCAGAAAAATCATATGTAAAAAAAAATTCCCACACGAAAATTTAGAAAATACCTGCCCGGTGTCTTTGTGTGTTGACCATTTGGCAATTGTGTTTTCCTTATGATGGGCGATAATATCTTACAACTTTATAGGATGCGAAGGAAGGAAGTCTCAGTGGCTGAGCGGTTAAGGCCCTCCGGATCAAACGGAAAGACACAGACATTAGTTTGACTACTCTAACACAAGAAGACATTTACATCTACATCGTTACTACGTAGACAATTACATGAACAAAAAAATTTTTTTGACACATAATTTAAGTGATTGACCTAATAATGCAGCAGATTAAAAAAAATTAAAAAATTCCCTTCTCTGGCACTGAATAGTGTTGCCATTTAGTCATCAAAGGTATGGAAAACGATTGTTTTACCATACTGGAGGCAATTAGGATTTGCTGGGAAGTGTCAAGCATGTGTAATAGGTGAAGGACATCAAAAGAAACAACTTTGGTCCAGTGAAACAATGTCCGAAAATGAGCCGTTCTGGAACTATAGGGCTGCTATTATTTGCATCCACATTAGTTAATCATGTAACAAAATTTGGAAAATTTGCCGTTCCAGCCTAGAACCTTATCGGAAAATATTTCACCACTTATTACGATCCGAAACAACTTCTTATGGCTAAATTTATGCAATTCGGGGAATTCATGGTCCAAACATTATCCTCACATTTGGGCTATAATTCTTTTGGGCCATGATTTCATAAACAAATGAGGTGATTTCAGCTAACACACCCACAATTCAAGTAGAAAGATTAGGGGGGGCCTAATACGTTTGATCAAGGCTGTATATATGGGAGATGAGTTCTTGCATGACCAGTTCCCGCTTCACAAACGAGGGATGAGAGAAATTTCATTCGTAATGGCGAGCATTACCTGTATTTATCTATGGTCACAGAGAATAAGTGGTTAAGTCAAAAAACGACAAAAATAAATGCACTGTGATTTGAGTGCACACAGTTTAAGAAAATTAATTACTCTTCAAACCGTTAAATTTAGAACGTTATTTGAGTGACATTGATGTTAAACAAATTTATTTTTTCAAAAACTGTATATACAGAAAAAGTTCTAAGGTAAAAAAGTGCCGCCCCGAAAAATTGCGATTTTATACTTCACCAGTTATTATTCCTTGTGACCACAGATATTCATGTGCTGCGATTTTTAATAATAGCAGAACTGATAGGAAATGAATAAATAAATAGGTTTCCTATACACTGTCTATGTATGAACAGAAAAAGGTGTGAAGATAGAAAGTAAGCATTCTTAAAGATATAAAAGGTTCAGGATCATATGAACGGATAAAACAGTTGAAGTAAAGAAAACGTCTGTGAAGAGAAGATAATGCAAAAATAATAATTGATAAAGAAGAAACCTGAAACTGTCATCTGAAAATTTTGAGATTGCCAAATATGGAGGAATAGATCTCGGAGACGGTAAATTTGGATATCAAACCGTCAAATAGATTTAAAGTACGTAAAAAGAAAAGGTCAGAGCATGAGTGGAAGAAATACGGCAAGATCTTATTTTACCAATAAAATAAAAATAGTTAGACATGAAGATAATATAATAGGCTCGCATTTTTATGAACCTCTAATTTACGAACTATAATTTACGAACTACCAACTTAAGAACTCGTTTATATGAAATATTGTCTTCGTCCAGAAAATTGTCCCATAGACCGAATATTAATTCTCATTTAAGAACTTTCGGTTCTACGAAATTTTGCAGTGTATCTACAAGAAAGATTTTGTCAAATCCTGAGAATGCGCTGTAATGTAAAACTTCATCCACCAACATATAAGTATTGACATGATGATGGAATTACGGCATGAAAATACAATTTTTATTAATTAAATATTACTAATGTCAATTGATCTCCGTATTTCAAATGATGTCTTCAATTTATTTCGTTTCCAAACCACGATATATTTATTACTCACCAAATTAATCCACTGCCGATTCAGCATTAGTTTGGTTACGGAATTAAATCTTAAGTTCTATCCATCGGACAGGCTGATCGAAAACCATAATTTGGTGCGTTTTCAAATAATAAAATGCGAATTAATTTATTCCCAAATTGTTTTAAACTCAGGATAAAAACAAAAAACAAAAAACTACATTATTGCTCCCTGCTTTAAGATTTATAACGCAACTTAGTTGTGTTAAAGCTGGCGTCACATTTCTAATGCCTTCTTGGAATCTTACTAATGAGTAATTAATGAGTTTTCACATCAAAGCTTTCACCTTACCGAGCGTACAATATAAATACTCGAATAATTAACTACCGACAGTCAACGCGTGTGACATTAGTGCTCAAACCTTTTCTCCCGCTAACGACTAAATGAAGGTCAGAGACCATCGCCTCCATTAAGTACTATTAATATTTAACTACAAGTTCTTCCCTCCTTCTCTCCACCACGCCCCTGCTTCTCTCTCTTTCTCCCTCTGGTCATACAAGCTACGTACGCAGAATACCGTGAAAAATGAACTTTACTGTGATTAATTTTCTTCACAAATCCTTTATCTTGTTAACAATGTCTCTGTAGGAAATATCACATTCACACATTTGAACATATAATTGCAAAAGTTTAGGGATATATTATAAATGGGATACAAAGTAGATTTCCATAAATCATACTGTGTGAGTATGATTGAAATGCCGTAAATCTTGAGTATTTATATGTATTAAATATTTCATGGGGGATAGTAAAAAAACAATAGTTCATAGAAACTGCGACTAATTATGTAAATTTCTAAATTCTATGAAATAATAAGATAGATGTAGGGGGAGGCAATGATAATGCAAAAGTATAGGAGATATAAATGCGCACACTAAAATGCATTTAAATCACAACAAACTTTAAAGTAATGTCAGACTTTTAAGTAACTGACAAATTTATTGCTTATTTGTTAAACTACCCCCAAGACAGTGACTCCCGACCTTTTTTAGTCGCGACCCACTTTTATAGTAGCCAAGTAATCCACTACCCCTTTCATAGTAACCGAAAGATCTGCGACCCCTCTCTCTCTCTCTCCACTGCCGCCACATTTGCATAATAAAAGCATTTTTAACAGAGTAAAGAAAACACATTAAATATAAAATTATATTATATTAATTATATATATATTACATTAATTATGTATATTATATTACATTAATTATGTATATTATATTACATTAATTATGTATATTATATTACATTAATTATGTATTATTATATTACATTAATTATGTACATTATATTACATTAATTATATACATTATATTACATTAATTATGTAAATTATATTGCATTATATTGCATTAATTATGTATATTATATACATCGACTATATTATATTTGTATCGATTGTACGAGAATTACATAGCATATTGCATTAATTACGTATATTATTGTAATGTTTTCTTACTACTATAACGTTCTATTACTACTACGAAACTTAATGAGAAAGAATATATGAGAGAACACTATTTAATAATAAACGCTCTAAACATAATACAATACTAACACTAAAAAACAACAGTCATGATATCACGAGGTATATAAAATAGTAAGTAAGATTACATAAGAATGACGTCATGATATTCAAATACTTGACATCCCCTTTTTTTACAAAATCAATAATAGATTCGTCGATCTGTCTTCCTAACAGTTCGACCTAATCTCGTGACATAGTTATCACTGGGATTAGTAAAATTGTCAGGCATAACAGAAGTGTTTTCACAAGGCGTTCGAGATTCGTGAATTGGTCGGCATTGTTCGACAGAGTTCGAAGAAAAACAGTCAGAGGTTGCAGTATTGACTGGTGGAGAATGTCTCAAGAACCAAGTGTCTCTTCGAAGTTGCTTCCAGTCGGATGTTCGGATAATAAATTATCGGGGTTCCTTCAAAGCGGATATTACTTCAGAAGGTCTCCAGTCGCGACGACCAACTCTATACAGTACCTGTTGCCCTGTGACGAAAGGTAGCGAGTAGCCGTACAATCTTTGTATAACTTGTCTCTTTCTCTTAGTCTTCCTAATTTGGCAGTTACGTTGGTGATGACTTTAGGGATTAACGGGTTTGGTGTGGACGGTAGAACACCTTTAATTCTTCTACTGAATAACTGTTGACCGGGAATCTTAATTCTCCTCTTGGGATCTTCCGTGAATTTATTAGAGCTAGATCAATGTCATATATATTTGCCTTACATTTACGCGGTAAATTTTTAGCTTCTTAGACGTATCTTTCGGCTAACCTATTAAGGGCATGTAATATTAAGGTATGATACGAGCATTTATGTTACGGGTATAGTGCGGGTATGGTAAGGTATGGTACGGGCATTTATGGTACGGGTATAGTAATAAGTACGAGTATGGTAAGGTATGGTACGGGTATAGTACGGGTATAGTAATAAGTACGGGTATGGTAAGGTATGGTACGGGTATAGTAATAAGTACGAGTATGGTAAGGTATAGTACGGGTATAGTACGGGTATAATAATAAGTACGGGTATGGTAAAGTATGGTACGGGATCATTTATGGTACGGGCTAGATGTTTGCAATTTAAAATTACAAGAACTTGCGAACTTGCTTAATTCAATTGACGTCAGTTAGCTTCCTTCATCTGAACGTAGGATTCCGGGAATTCCATGAGTCGAGAATATTTCTTTTAAAGCTTTTATTACTTTCACTGAGGTTATACTCGATAATTCTCGAAACTCGTAAAACTCTGAGTAACTGTCAGCTACCACTAGTTAACACTCCTTGTTCCGCTCAAAGATGTCCGTGCCGACTATCTTCCAAGGTCTTTCGGGTATTTGATTCAATAATAAAGGCTCTTCTGCTTTATTCTTTTGCTATCTTTGACAGACTGAACAGCCATTAACATATCTTTATATATCTTTGCCCATATTAGGCCACAATACGTTTTTTCGAGCTCTTGATAATGAACGTTGGATCCCCAAATGTCCGCTGTGTATGTGGCTTAAAGTGTTGCTTTGAATTTCCTGGGGTATTGATGTGTGATCAACCCGAAATATAAAACCTTCGTACGTACCCAATTCATCTCCGTAAGGCCAGTATTTTCTTAAAATAAATGGAACTTGATCTGAATCTAGAAGGTTGTGGCCAACCTTCTAGTATGGTGGATTTTAATAGTTGCAATCATTCACTATTACCCGTAGCTTCCAGTAACTGACGGAACTTCTGATCGATTATGAGAACTATAACATTCACTTCCGGCAAGTTTTTAAACTGTTTCTTCATGACTAAGCGTGTCAGCTATGTATAACTCTGTGCCTATTTTCTACTTAATTATTGAATTATAAGCTTTAATATCAAACATTATTCGCTGCAATCTGAGTGGTCCGTTATGTAACGGTTTATTTGCAATGGAGGTCAGTGGTTTATGGTCTGTCTCCACTGTTAGCTGCTTGACTTCCCGTATATACTGGTGGTACTTAAGACAGGCGAACTCAGTTGCTAATGCTTCTTTCTCGATTTAAGAATAGTTGCTCTGTGTTTTGTCCAACGCTTTAGTCGCATAAGCAACCGGTAGATCGTCTTGCATTAGAACTGCGCCTAGCGAATGCTGACTAGAACGAACCTTTTTTATTTACATTGAAATACTTTAACGTGGGTAGATCTTTCAATAATTTCTATTAAGTCCTTAATGGCCTTTTTATAAATGCTACACCAGATCCATTATGTGTCTTTCTTGCACAAGTCTCTTAGCAGGGTTGTGCTCTCCGATAGATTTGGAATGAACTTTTCTAAATACTTTATCACTCCAAGGAACCTGTTTAAAGTTGTTATATATGTGGGTCCTTGAAGGCTATTGATTGCTCCAACTTTAGCAGGATCAGCCTATAACCCATCTCGACCCACTTGATATCCAAGAAATTTTAATTATTAAATAATTATAATTAATTATATTAATTAATTAATGGCTGCATGGATTAATATATAATCTATCGCGCACTCTACGCCTTCTATATTCTTGAGTAGGTGTTCCATTAGTTGTTGAAATACTTTTGGAGCTGACGAGATTCCTAGAGGCATCCGCAAATATCGATAGCGGCTCCAGGGTGTAGCCATCGTGATGTATCTGCTAGTACGTTCAGTTAGTTGGATTTGCCAAAAACCTTTCTTAAAATCGAGCACTGAGAACCATTTTGAGTTATGTATTCTCGCTGCTGTTTCCTCTTATGTGTTTAGTGGATAATCCCTCCTTTTTGTACTTTTATTAAGTCTTGAAGGGTCAATACATAATCTTAATTTACCACTTCTACGTATAATGACCATAGGCGATACTGCTGGAGTGGGCTTGGTGACTGGTTTTATGACGCCTAAACGTTGCATACGATCTAATTTTTCTTTTAGGTCTTTCCTAAGTGCGTGAGGCACGCGTCTAGCTGCAAATATTTCAAGATTTGGATTTGAAATGAGATCTAAATCATACTTGAAATCCTTTAAACATCCTATATTATCGTTGTTGTTTATTGTTTCGATAAACTACAACTTTGGATGCGTTTAATTTATCTTAACTTTAGGTACGAATCTTTTCCCAATATCGGTAGAACATTATCTTTAACAATCATTATTTTAATAGCGAATGTCTTATTTTTAAACTTTAACTCCGCGAGGGTTTCGCCAATAATTTCTACTCTATGGTTTGAAAATGAAAACAATGATTTTGCGTTTGGAGAATTAAGTTCTAAGTTAGCTTTATTTGCAATCTCTTGAGAAAGCACATTGCACTGATCTCCAGTATCTAATTTAAATTTTATTTCAAAACCATTTTTACACTTAAGTGCTTCAAACAAATATTGTGTATACATATGTGTATACATGTAATTATTTACATTTTTGTTTTTAACTACGTTATTTATAATTTCATAGGTTCTCGATTCGCTAATTGTGAAACTACTGAATTCCTCATTCAATCCATCAACTGTTTGATTGTCTCGTGTCCTGTCGGTATTGTGGGCACGTTTTTTGCCTTGCAACACTTAACAAAGTGACCTAGTTTTTTACACGAGCGACATTCCTTTTTATACGCTGAACACTCTCCATATTTATGAAATAATTAGCATCCACTATACTGTTTATTATTCGTAGATGGCTTATAACACGTTGATGTAGATTTAAAATTCACTCCAACTTGTTTTTGTCATTTCTAAGCTTGTGGTAGCTACATTTGCTAAAATTTTTATTTTGATAACCTCTATTTGGAGTGCGGCTCTCATGTAATTAATCTGTGGCTTTGCTAATTCACTAGCTTTGCATATTTTAACGGCCATATCTAAGGTTAAATTCTCTGCCGATAACGATTTCTCTCTATCAGTATCACTGAATATTCCTACTACTATTCGATCCTTAACTAGCCTATCATGCAAAGAACTGAATTCACAAAATTTGCGTCTATTGAGCAATGCAATTAGGAAATCACTAAATGAAAATTTTTCTAATTGTACGAGCTTATTAAACATAAAGCGTTCGTACGTGACATTGATTTTGGGAGTAAAGTAATCATAAAAAGCATCAATTAAACTATTTAACGTAGCTTTTTTCTCATCAGAAAAAAAGTATTGAATATATTCACAGCTTCGTAGCCTATAGTTGACATGAACAGAGTGATCTGGATTTCAGGACGTTTGTCATCCAGATTAACTATGGTTGCATATCACTTAAATCCTTCAATCCAGCTTTTCCAAGCTTTTGACAAATTACCGAAGTCTAATCCCAGCAATGGGGGTGGTCTGGCGCTTAAATGATCACTGGACCGCTGATGTGTCATAACTCTGTTTTCTACGTCTGCATCTGCTTCACTACCTATGGCTTTATTTATCAATACCACTGGGTTTCTGCACCATGTAATGTTTTCTTACTACTATAACGTTTTATTACTATTACGAAGTTCAATGATAGAGAACATACGAGAGAACACTATTTAATAATGAACGTTCTAAACATCATATAATATTAAAACTAGCAAACAACAGTTATGATGTAACGAGGTATGTAAAATAGTAACTAAGGTTACATAAAGATGACATCATGATATTCAAATACTTGACAATTATTTATATATATTATAGATATAAAGTTAACAACCATTAGTAGAATATTGCAATATGTGTAGCCATGTTGAAATATAAAAGCGTTGGAAACAGTATGACATTCCTTATAAAAATAATTGCAACTGAACATAGTTGCCGCGTCCCCCAAGAAACGTTCGCGACACCCGCTGAGGGTCACGCTCTCCAGGTTTAGAACCACTGGTCTAAGATAATGGAATAACAGAAAGTTCCAAAGGTTACAAAATACCAAGAGCATTCAATAAAAAGTAAATTGTCGCCAACTTAATTAATTTCACATCGGTAGTTTGTAAGATATCATTAGCTTTCTGTAGGTTAACACAATTGTCAAATGGTCAACGCATGAAATACCATCACATGCTTTGTGTAAATTTTTGGGGGGAGTAGAGATGAATAACATTTTTGACACCCACATTTTTATATTCCATGCTAGATCTTTTTGGCTATAGAATTAAAAGGAGAAAGCACTCTGTCCCGGAGTCGAACCGTAGACCCTCCGTGTGGGCGAGGTGGCCTAACTTGCTAGACCACCGAGGCAGAGGAATGATGTTCACGTTCTTTGTGTACGAGATTTGTAAGAAATTATTTCCCTCCTCAGGGTTACCACAATTGCCAAATTGTCAACACATATAGCCAACGGGGCATGTTTTTTATAATTTTTTTGTAGGGAGTTGTGGTGAACACTATTTCTGAAAAATTTGAAAATATTATTCAATATCAATGGTTATCTGAGCCATTGGACATATTTTAGAAAAGCTTAGAATGCACGCTGCTCAACATTGAAATCGCAATACCAAAGAGTAAAGTTCATAAGTAGGGCCCGGATGTTGATGACATTTGTATTTTTTTTACGTTTTTGCAATTTTTGGATTATTTTCTGTTTTTAGGGCATTTTATGCGATTTTTCCTCATTCTCGATCATTTTTTGCCAATTTTTTCATAAAAATTAAATTTTCTTACGAATTACAAACAAGCTGTAATAACCAAAACTGATTTCTAGACAAAAAAAGGCTTTAACACCTTTCATTGTCAATCAACAACTTATATCAATCGCAGCCTTTTTAATTTTGCCTTCAGCGGAATTTCCAACATTTATTTCAATCCTGCGATCACATTTTCCAACTGTTGCTCCAATAACATATGTATGTATCTTTCTGCGGGTCGTTGTACCATCATATGTCAGTGTTGAGAAGAGTTTTTCAAGGTATAAGAATTTGCTTTCAGAAAATATAGTTTTAACAATGTTAAACATACGCATAATTATTCAGTTCAATTTTGATGCTCTTGCAAGAGATTAGATTACAAGTCATTGAAATGAATTTATAACATGCATTTACTTCTATTTTTCTTCTCCTCTGATGTATCATGGTGAAGGAATTAAAATTTCAGTTTATGAATTGTTTAAAGTTGAAGTTATTTAATTGGAACATTTAACAACTTGGGGGAAAATATAATGCAAATTATTTTGGGGTGAACTTTTAATCTTAAGGGCATTTTTTCAACTTTTTAGGGCATTTTTCTATCATTTTAAGGGTATTTTTTAATTCCTTCAGAGGTATTTTTTATGAATTTTTAGGTCATCAAGATTAGGGCCTTAGTCATAAGATTAAGCAAATTGGTAGATTTGTAGGCATAGCTGAGATATGGAAATGGTCATATTTCCAAGCGCCCTGCTCCAATAAGCGACTTATGGGAGGGGGGCTTAAGTGGTATAAAAGCCTTTTCGATTACAATTTTTTCAGCCACTAGAGAATTTAGAAGTCGGATTAAGTTTTGTAGTTTAATGTGTGATGCCTCGTGTTCAACAACGTATCAGTTATCATCATCTATCCCAAACGGAGAGGGACAAAATCCTTGAAGTAAGAGACGTTGGTTTATCATTCAGGCAGATAGTTACGCATTTAGGCCTAAATGTTAGTACTGTTCAACGTTGTGTTTCCCGGTGGTTGCGAGGACAACGACGAATTCAAATGATAGTAAGACGTAGCCAGAGATGAACATCTACCCAGTCGAATCATCGGATTCCAAGAATGGCATATAATGATCCTTACTCTACAGCGAATGAACTTCGATACCACATACCAAGTTCAGGAGGTTCAGCAATGTCTGCACAAACCACCAGATGGCACATGCACAATATTGGACTACGAGCCAGACGCCCAGAGACAGGTGTTCCATTGACTCCAAATCACTACTCACAAAGATTATAATGGTATATATCCAGGCGGCAATAGAGGCTAGAATGGATAACTATCCTCTTCAGTGATGAGTCTCGATTCTGTCTCAGACCTGGTGATGGTCGGAGGTTGATCTGGAGACCACGTGGTTAACGCCATCAAAAGTCCTTCACGAGAGAACGCCATATCGGCCCTACTCCTGGAATAATGGTATGGGGTGACATTATATATTGTGGGTGGACCCCTTTAGTCTTCCTTTCTATTACATTGACAGCTCAAAATAACGTTGATTTTTTTGTGAAGCTATTGGTACAGCCATTCCTACAAGATAGCCTAGGAGCCGTTTATCAACACGACAACACTAGGCCGCGTGTTGCTCATGCTACTGTGAACTACCTACGTGGAGTTGGCATTTTACCGTGGCATGCCGCATCTCCTGACTTGTCTCCCATCGATCACATTTGAGACATCATTGGTCAACAATTGCAAAAGGAGGTGCCAGCTACCAATCTTGGAGATTTAAGTGGCCAATTGCTTGCTACGTGGTGGAACATTACTTAGGCAATACTTAATATGATTAATTCCCTTATTGATAGACCAGGGCGTGTACACGCGTGTATTTCGACTCGTGGCGGTCACATTCCACACTAGAAAAACCGAAATGATTTGAATATTTTGTTTCCAATTTTTGATTATCATCACATGATCACTATGTCTATCAATGCTAAAAATTTTACATTTTTGTGACCTTTCTTTCTTAGTTTGGCAGTTTTAATGTCGAACAATGTATTTAAGTAAATTATTATTTAATGAAATAACGACACTAACCATCTAAAACGTATCTGTATTTAATTCAGCATTGAAAAGGCATTTTTGCGGTTATTTAGTTGATATATATAATTTAACTGAGGATTGAGGAAATGTTAGTGAAGTATACATTTCCTCAAACACCACAATAAAGTATACATAGTTCTTCTTTGTTTATATTGTGGTTTGTTTTAATAAATAAACACCAGTAGGGTCTTTAATTTTTCCGAAGTTGTTATTTTCATTTCAATTAGTTCATTCCCTTGGTTCCATTCGTCTAAGCGATATATATGCCAAATTTCAGACAAATTGAATAACATATAGGGGTTGCACACTTTTGTAGGTTTCAGACGTTTTAGCCAGGGCGATGTAGCATGCCTGCACACCACCTCTTCCGGAAACTGTGGTGTCCTAATTCTTTTCTCTTTTTTAAGTTGTAAAAACGAATACTAGAAAGGGAATTTGGTTTCTTGAAAAGATACCAAGTGGTGAATTTCTGCGGGCAAAGCTCCTCTCTAGAGAACATGTGCTAGTATTCCTCATATACCATCACAAAGAGATGGAGGAAACGCTTTCTGATGCTGCGAAGAACAAAAGAATCAAACTTCAGGAATTATGGAAGAAAGCAAACATCCCTGTCTTGACAGAGGAAAATATTAGAGCTCGTGTTCAGGAGTTATGCAAGGAATACTAAAATCTGGGCTAAGTGAAATTAAGAAACACGGAAACAGAGAATATGAAGTGGCAGATTTGGATGGGTGATCTTGTGGAACTATTTTGATATCGCTCGGCAAGATGTGATATCAATGAAGAGTGTGTTGCAAAATGATAAGGCATTCCTTAAATTAAGAAAAACAGAAAGAAACGAATAGATGTAAAAAACCTAGTTTTTCAAGGGAAAGAATTGAGAAATTTTGTTACCGGCCATACAAAGACATACTTTGGATTATTTGGGGTCAACGAAACGGAAAAATATTGCAGGGATGGGCTAAGAAGATTCATCAATGCCCTTAAAGTTGTAAATGCATTGACACACACAATTGCAGAAAGGGGTATTGCTCTATTAAAGAAGTTCAATGAGTCTCAGTCAGGGATGAACAAAAGAAACAATTCCCGTTGAAGGTTTCTGGCACCACGGAAAAGTTGTCACCAAGCAAACTAAAGAAGGAGTTGCGTCCTACAAATTTAACTAATATAAATAACATGAATGTTATTAAGTTGTTCCATAAAAGTCTTGTTTGCAGTTCAGTTTTGTTGAATGGATTTCGGCATAAAAATAGTAATCTTTGGAAACCTTATTTCTTTAGCTTGTTTATATACTATATATGTATAAGTGTACAAAGTGTGCAATCTTTAAATATTACCTAATCTTTCTCAAATTTGTCAGATACCACTTTTATATTAATAGCACTGAGAATATGAGCGAAGTCAACAGAAACGTAATATTTTAATTATTACCTAACACCCTAGGCACCATGTATTATCAATTAGGAATTTACAGTCCAAAAGGTAATTAATAGCTTTCTTCTTTTAATGCTCAGTTTTTTTAGAAGATTTAAAATAATTAATTATATATATAGATCTACTTAAAACATTGGTCTTGAATAGAAATGTCACAATGTAGTATAGATAATATCTGAAGATCAAATCACTTTCCAGTCTTTCCAGGTGAAGCTCAGATTTCTTGAAAATTATACAAAATGCATTTATGCTAATTGAGAAATAAATTTATTTTATTTGTATGGTCTTCTGACTTCCACTGGGAAATTCTTTTATATTGAGTTTATGGGATTTTCTCTTCGTCCCATAATCTATTTTTAACTCTTCTATCTCATGATAATAAACTAACCAGAATGAAGTTTTTTATTACAGCTGTAATGTCCCCACTTTTCTGAAATACATTTTTAGATCATTGAACTTGAAAATGTCATAAAACTGCAGTATTAAGGAAGTTCAAACTTCCGGTATCTATGTTTAGAATAATTTTCTCAATTAAATTCTTATGAACTTTCTCTTTTAAAATTATTTTAAAAGTTGTTCAAAAAAAGTTGAAACTTCTTTAAAAAGTGTTTTAAAGGTTCTTCAAACGAATTTGAAAGTTTGTTACTTTTTGTTTGTTTTTTATTTTAAAAGTTTTTAGATGGGACTTATACTTTAAAAGTTATTTTAAAAGTTTGCTTCAAATTCTACTTTTAAAAGTTTAAAAATAACAAACTTGAGCATTTCAATTTATTATACAGTTCAAATATTATGGTCCAGTTCCTTACTTTTATTTTAGATAAAAAAATGTTTTTTCTAAGAGTCACCAATAAACATATTAGGTATTCCACTGTAACTTTTCTGGTACAATTTTATGTTATTTTGTTACAAGTATCCGTGTATTAAGCATTATATATATTATTATAATTATATCTGTACAAATTCGCAGTCCAATTTGTATTTAACTTGATTTTTGTATTTAATTATCAACACTCTATCAAGGTCCTCAGTTAATTCTACGTATTTGATCGCAATATGTCTGGAAGTGTGAGATTTTGGATTTCTTGATAGTAAACTTATCGTTTATTAACTTTCAAAATATGTTTTTGCAGTACATTCATATTTTTTTTGCGAAATGTAACAATATGGGTTTTCGTTACTCTATAAATAACTCTTATATATACGTTTTTAAATTTAAGGCCAGTAATAAAGTCATGTGTATTGCATTTAGAAATTTACTAAGTATCATTCTTGTAATTCATTTACATCTAAATAAATGTCAATATAAGGGAAGTGCTTGAACAATATTAAATTAACATTATTTTGGTGAAAACTATTTAAGGAATGGGAGGTTACTGAAACTATTTGATTCGCGATAACACTATTTTAAACCAATTTCTACGCCTGAAGTGGCTGTAACTACACACTCTTGTTAATTAGTACCCTTTGAATTCTCCAAATCAGTATAAGTCTTAATTTCAACGCTCTGTATACTATCCCAAAACTTCAAATGCAGAACATTTCATCTAAACAAACTGTTCACCTTGCCGTTGAAATATTAGAAAAGTGGAGAGTTGCTTGTAGCTAAAAGCCAACCATGAAGAAAATACCATTAAATTTACTTGAAAACTTAGTGCAGGGAGATGGCTAAGTAGTGTTAGATGGCCTTGGGATTAAATTTTAACTTCGCTATATTTCTTGAAAGCCTTTAAAATTATGTACCTTTCCTGCTTTAGAAATATCAATTTTACCAACACGAAATTTGTTTTCGCAACGCTTGCAAGAATCTGTTATATTTTACGTACAGGGTGCCATAATTAAAGTTCTCATTTCGAAGAGCCCTTGGAACTTGCGAACCACATATTCAGCTGACAGACTTCATATTTAACATGAGAACATTTATGACAATGAAATTTTACGTGGTAAACTAAGACAAGACAATTGTAGAGGTAGACAATTCCAAATGTCACGAAACTTATAATATACATGGTAATGTCACGAAACTTACAATATACATGGTAATTTATTTTATATAAATCGAACACTACGCAGATTAAATCAAACAACAATGTCAATCAATCAACGTTTATTGGCGTAGTGATACCAACGCCGATGGTATGGCGTGATTAGATGGTGAAACGTTCGAAAGAAAATAAATATTTCTGCCTTCGGTGGGACCTGAACCCACGACCTTACACTTGCCGAGCGGATGCTCCACATAGTAATGTCACGAAACTTATACATGGTAATGTCACGAAACTTATACATGGTAATGTCACGAAACTTATACATGGTAATGTCACGAAACTTATACATGGTAATGTCACGGAACTTATAATATAGATTGTAATGTCACGAAACTTATACATGGTAATGTCACGGAACTTATAATATAGATTGTAATGTCACGAAACTTATAATATACATAGTAATGTCACGAAACATAATATAGATGGTAATGTCACGAAACTTATAATGTACATGGTAATGTCACAAAACTTATAATATACATGGTAATGTCACGAAACTTATAATATGCATGGTAATATCACGAAACTTATAATATGTATGGTAAGGTCACGAAACTCATAATATACATGGTGATGTCACGAATCTTGTAATATACATGGTAATGTCACGAAACTTATACATGGTAGCTTGAAATTTTACATGTTAAACTACGTGGTACCATATGAACAATACGTAATGTCGCAACGTCACGGTATACAATTCCAAATGTCACGAAACATATACTATAGCTTAAATTATGTGACACCATATGAACAGTACGTAGTGAAGCAACGTTACGGTAGACAATTCCAAATGTCTCATAACGTACAAGGTAGGGTTTGCGATTACACAAGAACATATTTAATCAATTAACAAAGCTTTGGCTATGAGAACTCTAAAAGAAATATCTATCGTATACTTACTTTCAACTAAGATTTCGGAGAAAACATTACACCCCATAATCATTGTACTTTTAGTAAAACTACTTTAGGTATACAATTTTTCGATTTGAGCAAGTTGTCGGTAGTACAGGAGAATATATCGAAAATGTTATTCTGTATGCTGTAACGTCACCGATATCGGTGCATGGAACTGAAGTTGCCATCTAGTATATTATTTTAAACTCCAAAATATGTAATAAATTCAATCCTGTAAGTTATTTTTTTTATTATGTAACGACAATTGATATTTCCAGACTCGTGCTTCAAAAAGTTGAACGTGAATGGAAAACTATAAAATAGTTAATTTAGTTCATCTGGAGTTGTTAGTTGCGTTTTTTTCTGAGCAACAAGTCGCTCGACAACTGGTATATTTTGGAAGTTGCAGTTAACCCATTCATGGCTCAGGCATTGTTGTACTCCCAAATATTGAGCGAGAACGTGTAATGTGTAACCCAGTAATAATTTTGTAAATAAGCTTTGTTTGAATTTGTAAGCTGTGACATCGTTTCGGTGCCTCGATCACCACCGTACCCGAAGTCCGTCAGAAGGAGAAGTCTACGAAGTTACAGCGGACGCCATGCAGTACTTTTATTATAATTTTTATAATATTTTAACAATAGCAAAAGAATGCAATAAGATACAACATGGCTCTAACCGAAGAATTAACTGGAACGTTTTACCATATTCTGTATAAGGACTTTGAGAAAATATATACTGACAAGTTTATACTTTTTTATAAGTTTATATGTTGGTCATTTGGGAAGAATTGCTTGTAAGTGGAAAAAGAGAAATCATCGTGCTGTGGAGAAGAGAGAAATGTCTAATCTTCTGCTCGGAAGAAAAGATAAATTCCAGATTGGAATGCTGTAAAATTTCTTCGTAAAAATGTCACTTCTTGCCCTTGAATATTTTTCCTAGATTCTTGGGAACTTTTTGGTTAGAAAATCAGATCACTAATATTGCAAAGCTTATGTTTGAATCATACAAGTTTTGTGCAAGAAGATGGGGAAAACCTGGATGCGAAATTGCTCTAGAAAAACCCATATAATAAATAGGGAATATTCTTACTTTCCCACACTTAGCTTGATAAAGAATAGTTTTTGAATGTTTCGAAATCTTTTGTTATATGTTAGACCAGTGAAAACATTTTATTATATGTTAGACCAGTGAAAACATTTTATTATATGTTAGACCAGTGAAAACATTTTATTATATGTTAGACCAGTGAAAACATTTTATTATACGTTAGACCAGTGAAAACATTTTATTATATGTTAGACCAGTGAAAACATTTTATTATATATTGGACCAGTGAAAACGTTTTATTATATGTTAGACCAGTGAAAACGTTTTATTATATGGTAGACCAGTGAAAACATTTTATTATATGTTAGACCAGTGAAAACATTTTATTATATGTTAGACCAGTGAAAATATTTTATTAGTTATTTTTAAGTATTCATCACGATATAGCGACTTCGCTGAAATTTCAAATCAATGACGTTTATTTTACATGCCGAGTGAAATTCCGTCGTTGTAAGTGTTCTCCTGTTTAATATGAAATGTGTTCGCGATGATTTTTGTCCAATTATATATGTTCAAAACATAAATTTTAATTATGAACATGCTGTATATAGTCTCTGTTCCTGCCTTATGAGAATTATGGCAAAACATCCGGGTGTGTAAGGAATTGTTGTATGTTTTAAAATTTTAGTGACATGTCATAATTCGCTGACAATTTCAAATAAACTATTAACTCTCAAAGGAAGTAATAATTTCGAATAATAACTTTGCTTAACCTAAACCAATGATCGAGTTGTGCTCCATACACCCAATTGAAGATTTTTTATGTCCAATAGTAAGATTATAGCATATACAGGTAATTGTAATAGTATCGATTTCATCATTTTCTACTTCATCAAATGTTTCAAAATTCCACAATTTTGATACGAAATAACAAATTATGTCCTTGATCTATCTCGGTATTTGAATCATCTTCGTCACTAAATTAACTCTGATCAATTTAATACAATAAGCACATAAAAGTTCTTATTTTTACTTGACAGAAACATTCTTATTTTAATCTACTTTATCAAAAGTAGAAGAATCACATATTTACGAACAGTTTACAATTCGCAGCAAATCGCAGAAATACATATAATAAAAGATAAACGACGTTGTAAACAACACTGGGTCCTTGCAAATTGCGCATGAGTTTTGCAGCACCATTATATCGCTGACATTCATTTAAAAGCAGCCCAACATATATATGAACATGTTCTGCATTCATGTATAAGCAAATTGTCGTAAAATGTATCCTTCCAAAATTTTAGCTACATTATGATATGCCATGTTTAGAATGACAAATAAAACTTGCTGCAAATGGATGTAAACAGAGTAATTAATCTAATAGGAAATTATACTACTTACTAAGGCCTAACCACCACACATGATGCTTGAAATACTAAGATAAATTTTTAAATTTAGAATTTTTATTTATATTGTTGCGTTAGGTTTTCAAAGTAAGTGTTGAACGTAAGTGTTTTTAAAATTATTATAGGAGCTCGGGCCCCCACTAATGGGAATTTTCTATAATATATGTAATATAACTCCTATTACCCAAACATTGCTCCACCGAAATCCAGATTAACGAACAGAAACAACATTCATTCATTCACTTAAATGTGGCTCTCTTTCAGGGTCTTCGTGATAAACGCTAATTTTTATTTTCTGATACACGCCAGCCTTTAAAGAGAAACGAATACCAATCGTAGACACCGGAGATATAAAAAATATACACATAGAAGTATCTGATAATTTTCAGCTCAGGTAATATCTGAATTAGCAAATACTTTACTTATTTGTTGGTGATGCTTTTCACTATCAATAGAGCATTTTAGTAATGTGCAATTAAACTTTCTCTTGGATGAATGTCGCAATTTTTTTTATTTTGAAAAGGAAATCTGGATTTTTATATTAACCGAAATTTCGCTTATCCAAAATCAGAATCTCTTCGCTTATTTTGGATAAGAAGGAACTTTTGATAAAAATATAAGAAATAACCTTCTTATGAAAATGCGTGCAAAAGTTTACGTAAACTAAAATTGCATTTTTTAAAAACAATTGTAAATTATTGGGGATCTTAGGCCCTTAACAGAGCTTTTATATTTCAATGTGGAGGAGGCTAACATCCAGAAAACGCATATAAGTTTAGGTTCATGGTGTTATATCAAAATAATATGTACATTCGTTGGCTTTTGTATTAATGATGAGCTGAAAATAAAGCCATTGATCAAGTCCATTTGGAAGACAATCATTAAAATGTAAAAGAGCAATATCAAAGGAAATATTGTTTGTTATACGAAAAATAAGAATTTATAAAAAACATAGACCATGGAGGCCCATATAGCAGATCTATATAGGTAAAAAGTAATTGTGCTTTCACGGCAACGGTTACAGTGGTAAAATCTCGGAAATATTCACTACGTGGCAACACCGGTTTTGTGAACGTAGAAATATTACTGTAAAATTGATTGAAATTATAAAGAAAGAAGAAATGAAATGAAAGAATCACGAAAGCTATAGATGAAATTTTAATCACAAATTTTCGATGTCTTCGCCACCACATGTTACAAACTGCATACGGGCGCCGTTGAGATTATGGAAACATGATATCTACCAATATGATATTTACCATTTGCTACAACGCAATGCAAATAGGTGTTAAAGGTTCATTCGCATTTAAAAAAATTTCATTTATTTTGTTTTTCCCTCGTTTTTTATTGAATTCTTAAGTACTATTTCTTGTTTTCCATTGTACAAGATACAACTTACTGGGTTTTATGTATCCTGTACATACCGATCACAACGAGAACAAAATCTATTGTTGCTAAGCCATCATTAGAAATTTCCGATATTCGCGCCCTTTGAAATTAATCAAGGAAACACAATATTAATAAGAATTTTTTTAAGCCACTTAATTCAAATAATAATTGATTATTTCTTACTACATAATTCTTACATCAAAGTACATGTATAGAAACATACGGCGAATATGCAATACATTTTAAATATATTTGAGAAAAATTGTATGAATTGAAACGTAAGTTATGAAAAAGTATAAGATAAATACGTATTCTGCAATTATGGAAAATTATTTCTCTTTATGTTTTCACTTTTTTAAGTAGGGTAGTTTTAGATGAATACGCAGAAGAATTTTACTTCTGTACATTTTTCAGCACGTCTTAAACCCCTATTGGCATGCACTTTGCGCATGCATTCCATAGCTGATCCTACATACATGATATAAGTTAGTTATTACCTGGTACCATAAAAGTATCGTTATCGGTTTATAGCCGTCCATATTTTTCAAAACTGTTGAATAAATTTTACCCTTTTCCCCACTGACCAAATCCGGAAAATAAAATGATCCTTTTATGATTACAGGAAAAGTTCGAGAATTTGAAAATGAAAAACTAATACAAGAAATTTTAAATGCATTTTGATGGACAAAATAGAGTATGGTCAAAACATCTTTACACGAAAATTAAAATTACAATGTATCGTAACTGCTATTGAATATATGTAACGACAACATATATTGTATGTTAAATTAAACTATTATTATTATTATTATTATTATAATTAAATGAACAAATAGTTGATTAAAAAAATAACAAACGAAGTGTTGACATGGGGGGTTTTACCCATAGTTGTGCGTTTATTACTTTTTTTTGGCTATATTTTACTTTATTATATCAATATATTTTTTTTTTAAATTTATATTTTTAAATTTTCTCAGATATTTGCAGGGCGAGAGCGGGAAGCATCATTTAGAAAACATTTATTTTTCATATACTTCTATTTTAAATATAAATAAATTAAAATCCTGGTTACTTGCTTTTGATAAAATATACGGTATACTATTTTCTTCAAAGAAATCTTAAGTTTTTCTTTCAGTTTCCATCATTTGCAGTGAAAACTAGTGACGGATTAAGGTTTTTATGGACTTAAGGCTGGAAGTATGCAATGGGCCCCTGAAGTATTTGGCCCTTGCGATATTTAGTTAATAGATCATGTTTTCTTCCCTTAAAGTTTATTATATTTCATATCCAACTATATCAATAATGGAAATTTCTCAGACGTATATAACAAAGATTGAAAAGACGCTTAAACATAAATAGCACCAGGTCCTTTCAAGGCCGCAAGAGGCCTTTAGGCCCGCGGCCACTTAGCCTATAAGTAAATCTAGCATTCGTAAAATCACGGTTTTGCCTTTACCTAGCGGCCATTAAAAAGACGTATGAAATGGAAAAACCACATAAAAAGGGAATGCCATTCTGTTCAACGAATAATGCACTTTATATTTGGAACTTTGGAAGAAAGACATTACAGACATGGAAAACATATTATGAGGGAGTAAAACCTAACGGAGTTCCACTGTATATTGAAATATAAATATATGTATATCTAATGAAAGAAATAATGCTCCCTATTTTAAAACATTTAGTAAATAGAAGTTAAGTTTACGTAATTTTATATAGTTAAAATTCGATTCAAATAATTGGCACTAAACCGATCTCCATAGTGAAAATATCATGTGAGCGAACTTTTATATAAGATATATGATTATTAATATATTATAATATATAAGATATATTATTTTTATTGCCTTATAGGCAATCTGTACACACACATGCATACAACAAAGGCGGTGCTGCTCGACAATATTTTCCGGAAAGATAGGTACGTACTGTGCAGATGACCCTGATTGGTCAGCGTTTAGATTCACATAAAAATACTTGCATTATTTAAAATTGTTTTTTTTTTTTAAATTTGGACAACCATGATAACAATGGAAATATTACCAGATAATAAAACTTTTTTGAATTTTAAAAAATTTAATTAACTTTCCTTTACTGTTTGGTAAAAGAAAGTTTAAATCCGTCGATTTTTAAAGCTTCCAGAACACGATGTAATTTTAGTAAGTGTAATTTAATTATGGCAAAATAAATATATTTTGTATGTTTTCTCAAAATGCATTTTATTATTTTCCCTTATAACAGAAAATGCTCCTACGACACAATTTCAATGCGGCGTTCACAAAAGGTTTATACCTAGTCAAAATCCGAGTAAACAAATTGGTGTTAGGATTTTGATGGCGTTACACATTTTAATAAATTTTATCGTTTTTGTTTTTTGAAAATGAAAAAAATATTTTTTTTTATATATGTTGATATTTGATATATTTTTTTAATGTACGATATAATAAGGATATATACTACTATTTATAAGGTCTTATTACCACTATCTAAATTTCACAATTGTTTTGGAGACTTTAAAGAAAAAATGCATCGCATGGAACAATTTTAGGTTAGGTTTACAATGGTAAGGTTGATACTCAAAAATAGTAAAAGATTAATATAGTAAAAATAATAATACTATCAATTTCAGATTTGAAGCGATATATTCTTTATATAGAAATAAATTCTACAAAAAAATTTGGAAAGTTCTTTGGAAAACTGAAGAAGCTGAAATTTTCACTGGCAATTTTCACCGTCGTAAATGATGTGAAATTTTAAATTTTATTTTTGAGGTAATTTGCAAATAAATAAGTTATATGGATAATTAGAATCCACAAACAAATATTGTAGCCTCAGAAATTCAGCAATAATATTCCATGTTGTTCGTTTCTGTATCTCATTCAATATAAGAAAACAACATTATCATTTTGTTTAAAAATTAAAAATAGTGATAATTAAAATTATTGGGGGATGATGTGAAGGAATATTTATCAATTTGCTTATATCAAAAAGAGTTTTGCAATTTTATTGAAGTTAAATTCGATTTTTTACCATAGAGTGGCCGTTTCAAACAAATCGTATAAAATTAGAATAAAAATGTAGATGAAAGAAAATAAAATCCATACGCAAATATACACTATTAGAAAAAGAAACTATCGATAAATAAGAGATGATATTTTTTCCAAGAAAGAAAATCTGCAATGATTTTAAATCCATTAAATATGGAATCGAAACAAAAATTGTGAAAGTTATAAATTATTTTAAAATCGGAGATAAGCTCCATAAAGTAACCTAATATATTCTTTGACGTAAATGTAATTTTAAATAACAGTAGTTTGATATAATTTATAAAAATAATCAAGTTTTATTAAATACTCCTTAATCAGTACTATAAATCATAATGAAAAAAATATATTTATGTAAAACAATTAAGCGCGAACTGCCATTAAGAAACGTAAGGGGTGATTGGATTTAAATTTAATGTCTGGTCGGAAACCAAAACCCAAATTGAGATTGAATGTATAAGATATGAGGAACATAAAATATTTTTAAAGTAGCGAATATTATTTAAATTTTATTTGCTTTCATGCAGCAGAAATGAATGAAGTCATAAAATAAAGGAATGTGAAATTTACAAGTTCATCTTGGGATTTGAGGGGATAAGAAAAATCAAAATATGTTGTTAATTCGAAATTCTAAATAAAAAATGCAAATTTCTCTAGAAACGTACTACTTGGTTTTCAATCCCTCTGAATTAAAAAGATCATATTTAACTACTCTGATATTTCTTATTTAATAAGACTGAAATATTCTGAAATGCATGTTTGAAGCTTTGAATCTCTGAGGTGAATAATAATTTCGCTTAATCATAATTTTGAAGATATTCCATATGCAAAGTATTTTACTAAACAAACAAACAAACGTATTTTTTTAAAAGTGCATTTAAATGTAAGTTTTGAATATTAAAGTTAGAAAAAGAAAAATTTATGTTAATTATACATTAAGGTATATTTATATATATGCTAAGGTATTATTTCAAATTATTTCATTGTTAATGTTTAAAAGGTTTAGCAAACACATATGTTGAATGAAATAATGAAATTAAAATAATTAAAATTATATTTAATTTTGAATTATATTTATTTAAAATCTGGTAAATTAATAAATTATTTACATTCTGTGAGCAATGCTTTATTTTTTCCATTTAAAAAAAAAAGCAAATTAAGATCCCAAGCAAGGCGAGAAAATTTAAATTGATATTTACCATATGAAAAATATTATTTCGCTACAAAATTAATCTTCGTTAATAAATTAGGTTCAGCCATTCCACATGCTCGGCATAAAGTGTAAAAAAATTGTAAATTATTGAACGTATACAATCCCCCATCAATTTCGTGTTCTGTATATAGATTTACATATCATATTTAAATGTTATATTATATTTTGAATATAAAGCATAGACAGTGAAATATAATTTATTTTGCAATATGCAATTCCCTTAACTTACTAACACTTGTATTATTGACATACAATATAAATGGAATTAACATATCTACAAATGCACCAACACGAATATTATGTATGTCATTTGCACTTTGTTATAAATCTGCCGTACAATAATGATTTTATCCATTTTAACGTCACGATTTTTGTAATTTTTATATTAACCAATATTTAGTTGCCTGCTGAAAAGTTACGAGAAATTTGAATTAAAGTTTTATCATTTCTAAAATCATTTGTTCTCTTTATATATACCTCTTTATAAAACTATCATATTACGCCTAGTATTTTCAAACTAGCTAATAAAGTTAAATATATATAAATGAAAGCTTTTAAAACAAATTATTACCATTTACAAATGAAGACTTTCTAAACAAGCTATTTTGCGTTAAATTCCTCAATTTTTACTTTAATTTAAAATAATCTCCTGTTGCTACTAAAATAGTAGGGATGACGAAGAATGGGGTTAGATTTCACTATGGTTATTGTCCTAAAAATCACATTTCAGTTTCAATGCGCATTGAATATAAGAACTTGAAACCTTGTCTCTTTGAAAAACTTCGTTGCGTTATTCTCTGGTGTTTAACATCCAAAGAATTTACTGCGATCGACAAATTATGACGAATGCAGCTGATCATGATATTGAAATCCTAATGCTCATACGACATATCCCTTCTCTCAGATTCAATTTTGTATATATTGATATTAGTGGCGAAAAATTGACTATTATTTATGTTTTTTAAAACAAGTTACATGAAATTGTGATGGTTATGAACAATGTATCGAAATTTCGTAAACCGTTTACAGCAAATAAAGTGTTTGGGATGTCTTTTATTCCGTTTAGTATTGCTTTGTGATTTCTAAATAGATTTACGAAAGGTTTAAATGGACTTAAAGACACTTTAAAATCGACTTTTCCAAATTAATCGGTTTTGCCCTCAATTTGTCACTATATATGCGTCGTGACCGAACAACTTTCAAATTATGCAAACTTAAATATCATTCCTGACAACTATGGCTCAGTGGAAGAAGATTATTTTTCTCAAAAGCTGAGCTTATAAAATTTTGTGTGTATTTGGCCATACGGTAATTAAAATATGTGTATCTTTAAATCCTTTTTCTGATTTATTTACCTTAACTTCAGCAAAAGCAACAAGATTCCATAAACAACAACCAATTTCTAAATACAAGGTTCCATGGACAACGACCAGTTTCGGAAGACAATATTCCATAGCAAATAAAACTCTAAAGACAAGATTCCATAGCAAATAAAACTCTAAAGACAAGATTTCATAGAAAATAAGACTCTAAAGACAAGATTCCACAGAAAATAAGGCTCCAAAACCAGATTCCATGTACAATAACATGGTTGTAAAGATTCCATGGGCAATAACGAGATTTTAAAGACAATATTCCATGGACAATAAAAGATTCTAAAGAAAATATTCCATATACAGCAAGATTCTTAAGCCAATGTTACATAAACAACAAGTTCCTAAAGATAAGATTCAACAGACAACGTTCAAATTGAAAAAATTTGTAGGCGTCATATTCGACGTTAATGAATTTGTAATCTGTATATCAACATATTATTGTCGTTTAAAATAAAATAGCAAAATACAAAAAAAGATAGATGAAAAACGAAGTATTAAAAACATCTGAACAAAAACAAAGTAAACGTAAAAATTTAATGGATCATAATATGGTTCATAACATGCAGTTCTATATAAAACGATTATCAATGATCAGTATCATACTAGCCTTCTTAATATAAAAAGGACATAGCAAGGGAAAGGAAAGATTTCTGATATATTTTATATCAAGGTTGCAGCAAGCGTCAAAAACTTTAAAGGGCGAATTCGAGGTACTTTAGGCTTTTTTCCTCATCACCAGACAGCTCTTCTCATTTCTGGAAGAAAAAGAAGAGCAAATGGAAATGTAAGAGCTGCAATAATCGAAGATCTGCTCCGCTTTTTCACAAGTTTGAGCTGTTTTTTAGATCGCGATACGATCAAACTATCGTCCATTTACATTTCAAAATTCTCTCTCTTGTTTTCATGAATGAAACATGAGACTCAGGCCTACGTATAACTTTCTTTTTCCGATTGAAATGCTATCAAACGTAAGGTCGAGAAAAGGTCTAAACTTTATCTCCTTGGAGAGAAGAGACAGCCTTATGGAAATACCAAGTTGTTAGGATTTTATTTGTACTAGGTTGGAATTCAGTTATTAGGTTCCATGCTCTGTCAAAAATAAAATCCTTTCCCCAGATATTGCTTCGTATTGCCTTAAAAGATCATATTATGGAAAAATGAGGAAAAGCTTGCTGTGGTGCCGACATACATTTTCTCTTATGTTTTAAAAGCGCCTAGCTTTTCGATGGTGGAGTGATAACAGGCTTGGACACCACATGGATAATCCGGGTCTGGTTCCAAAATGTGCAAGAGCTTGCCATTTTTGTCCACAGATGGGCAGTTCAGGGTTTAATACTCAAGGCGAGAGAGGTTCGGATACTGTAGAAGAATGCAATCCTAGCGTAAAATGAACATGGTTGTTTTTATACCCTAGAATGAAAATTTTTCTGCAATGTATGTTAAATGTTTCTTTGAATATCTCTTACGAGAGAACGAACCTTTTCATTACTTTACTTACAACCCATCATGATATTTAACCAATGTATCCATCCATGCCATTAGACATAAGTGGTAAAATATTGAAGAAATGCAGTAAATCTATCCGTTTAAAATAATATTAATTTAATAATTTACATGTTTAGTTTTATTCACAAATACACGCCAAAATATGAATTAATTCGTATATATCTTTAATGGATTTAGTGCGCCTTTTTGGCGGAGCCTGGAATAAGCCCGAATGCGCACTTTGATATTAAATAAAAGATTAATTTTTATTTCAAAATTCGAAACACAGTCACAAATACCGTTTCCAAATACAAAATAATTAAATTACAATTATACAGTATTCGGAAAATATGAAATAAGAGAAAAAAAATTGGCAGGGTCTAATTTTCGAAATTGGAAGTATTAAGTTTGCATTTCTTGAATACTTAGTGGCAACAACCAAGGAAGCCTGCATAGCGAACATGTAGTGCTTCAATTTTGAGAGCTCACAGCTGTTTCAATTACCATTCATGCTATTTCAACCTTGAGAAGAGAGCGCCGTGGTCAGAGGCCACCTGTCTTATCCCATCTCTTATTGCACAACAATAATGTTCTATTCCAAGAAATTGCTTCAGTTTTTTGGCCCAGTTTTATTGCAGATCCAATTCTTCGTTCACTGATGGTCTCAGTTATCTAACATACAATTTAAATCAGCCTTATTTGAACATTTATCATTGCAACATACACCGCTTATTGATATTAATGTTTGACACCCACGCTTCAGCTCAAACCAGAACTCCCAACATACAGGAGAAAAAGAGATATCGCCCTGGCCCGGAGTCGAACTAGAGTCCTTCCATTAGATACGGAGTGCTTTAACATCTAGGCCACCGAAAGACGGGGCCGATACTCCTTTTCTCCGTATATAAGCTTTTGCTTATTGTCAGTTTCGTATTTAACTTAAATAAGATATCCTCAAATTCTGTCTGTTATTTCACACAAATAATTCCTTCATGATCTTGTTAAGTTATTGTAAAAATGTATCGGCCCATGCGCTTGTAACTCTCTGTTTTGCTTGCATCGTTAAAATATACAGAATATCTAAAAAATATATTTTTCATTTTTATTCATATTCAAAACATAAACACCAAGCGCCCTGTTGAAATGCAGTTTGCACCAAAAGAAAAATATGACTCAAAAGTTTGTCATAAGTGCAACTTCGACAAACACTAATATTGGCTCTTTTAGTTATATAAAGAAAATGTTCAATTAATGACTGATTTTTTACAGATATTGTTGGGCAATACCATTATAGCAATGTATAATAAAAATATATTTTTCTAGAAAAAAACTTTTGAATTAGTTTAACTTAAATTTTATTCCAAAAAAACTTTTTAGTTGTTTTTCGTTTTACATAAAACGTATCTCAATAGACCTCTTGGTTTTGGCGTTATAAGTTTTTCTAAGAAAAATGATCTTTTCAAGGACATATTGTATATTTCATACTCACATGAGGAAGAATTAAAAAACAGTAGAACTCAAAGTATTTTACTTATGGCAAGTTAAGTTTGATTTGATCGAAAGTAAAGATATTATAGTTACATGTTGGAATAAAAAATTTAAGCTAAAAATTATAAATGAAGACCATAAAATGAGTAGTTACCGTTATATGCAGTATAAAAGACAAATGTATCAATTAATAAGGAAGAGAAGGCCATAAAACGAAGTGGCTGGTCAAACTATTTTCTTGCCGCCCACCTAATTAATATAGACACGAGAGTATAAAAACTAGACCTCTGCCATAAAATTTATTACAAAACGAAAATTATTATATACAAAACATAAGAGGATAAATGTTCCTCATTTGATATGACAGGCACATCATTATGTTATAAATATTCATTAATTAATCTCTAAAAACTGCAGTCGTTTAACTTGGCATGACTGCTGTTTTTATTTATTTTATTATACACCGCATATTTTGTATATTATTCCTTTGCTTTATACATATATATATCATAAATAAACTCCATTGCTTTATGCTTTCTATTGAACTATGTATGTTGTAAATTAATTTTAGTGCGCCATTAATATTCGACATAAAGTTTAGTAAAGCCAGAATAATCATAATATATTAATCAATATTTATAAATAAGGTAATATTCGTTACAAAGTTCCGAACTTCCTAAGTAAAAAAATGGTTGTCATTTATTTTCAATACTAAAGCATTAATCTGTTTGACCTCGTTAAATAATTAATGATACATGGAACCAAATAACGATATGAATCTTTGAGTTTGAATTAAGATTTATCTTTAATGCATCTCTGATTTATATTAATGGCAAAAGATGCTTCCTCGATCAGGTCTTATTTATCTTTCACATATCGTGGCCTGAAGCCCTATAGAAATAACAGCCATAGACACTAAAGTCCCAAAAGACGCTTATCGTCCACTAAAAAAATATCGCGGAAACAAGAAAAGGAAGGATTGGGATTGGATTTGAAACTAGAAATCTCTTGGAAAGTGTTTCGGTATCAACAAAGAAAGTCTTTAGAAAATCACTTCAGGGAGGCTTCAAGAAAATGATTTTCAATTTGACATCCGGAAAAATTCGAAAATATTTGTAGTGGATATGGAGTGATCTGTTGGGACTTCCAAGAAGTGGATGAGTATTTAGGAGATAAAGCCCATCATATCATCGTCGAAGAAAATTAATGGGCGGCATGTTCCAATAAATGGTTTAGCTTGCCAATAGCCATTCATCTCACAGCCTAGTATCTGGATCCTAGATTTTATGCCTGCATATGTCTTTCATACAAAAAATATTTTCTAGAAATATATAGATTTTAATACAGTGACAAACATTTATTTGAGTATTCTTCCGCAAGTGTCATAAATAATAAACACTAACTTATTGTAAAATATTTGGAATTTTAAAATATGATATATGAAAGATATGATAAGATACATGAAAGCAAATAATAATAATAAATATATTTGTCGATCCAAGATGCACATTTTTACATTTACAGATACCTTGAATTAGCGCCACATTTAGTGGTTTGACAGGAGACCGTGAAACAAGCTGACAAAATTAGAAACATATGCATATATAGCCGAAAATTTTTTTAATATCATTTACTATAACATAACCTTTAGTCACCATGTGAAAATACCTTAAGACTTCCATTTGCGTAATTATAATAATTTCATATGTCTAATAACTGTAAAAATTAATATCATTTGTACGTTGTGACTTTCTTTCCTTTATTCTTTTAGTCTCCAGTAAATGATAGGGTCTTTACAAGAGATATTTTCTTTAGTCTTGGTTTTCTGCCACTTCCTTAATTTCTTCCGGCGTTTTGCTCTCTCCTTTAATTTAGTCCTCCACGGTTCTTTTTAATGCATTTATTACATAATAAACGAGAGTAATAGTAGCGTAATATAGAGTAAAATAATAAATAAATTATTAATAAAGTAATATAGATTGACAAGTGTAATAGAAAAATAATATGTAGTGACATAATAAACAAGTGTAATATCAAGAAATATAGAGTAAAATAATAAATAAGTTTATTAATAGTAATATGTAGTGACATAATAAACAAGTGTAATATCAAAGTAATATAGAGTAAAATAATAAATAAGTTTATTAGTATAATAATATAAAGTGACATAATAAACAAATGTAATAGAAAAATAATATATAGTGACATAATAAACAAGTGTAATATCAAAGTAATATAGAGTAACATAATAAACAAGTGAAATTGCAAAGCAATATGAAAAGTAATATAGAGCAACATAATGAACAAGTGAAATTGCAAAGAAATATGAAAACTAATATAGAAATATAACAAAAGAAATCGACGCTAAGGCAGACGTCCTATAATTTAAGGTTTCGAATCAACTTCCAAGATTTCCAAAGTGGTCCTTCAAACACGAAAATACACTAGTTTCCATAAATTAAGGGAAAATCACAAAACCAGCAATAGCGCGTTCAAAAGTAGATCAATCTATATAAGATGTGAGTATGTTGTTACATAAAAGATGCGGAACCAAACTACGATATGAAAAATAGTGACGTAGATGTAGAATAGCCATTTGTATGTCAATGGCGTCTCGTCATAGAGGGAAGCATTTTAAGTGGGCATGTAAACATGTTCACTGGACTGAAGATCAATGAAGAGCTGTGCTCTTCACGGATGGATCTAGGTTTAGCTTGCAAAGCGCCAGCAGACATTTGTTGAATTGGAGAGAACCCGGAACGCGTTATTATCTATCGAGCATTCATGAAAGAATGACACAGAGTTCACAGTATCTGTGTTTAGGGTTGTATCTAGTCTTCTTTAGAAATAGTTGGCGATGGTTAATTTAGTTTAATATTGGTTGATTATACTCTAAGCTTGGCGAAGAAAGGCCGAATTTTTATTGCATTTTAAATTTGATTTGGTTTTCATTTCTTTAAAGTTGTTTAGAATTTATATATAAATCGAAAACTACGCAGATTAAATTAGAAACAATTTTTATCAACGTTCTTTAGGCGTAGTAATATTAACACCGATGTTATGATGTAGGTAGATGATGGAACGTCCGTAAAGAAAAGAAAAATACACTTTACATACGTTTGTAAGGAATTAATTGTTGGGTCGTCTGTAGCTCAGTTGATGAGAGCACCTGCTTAGATTGGAGAGCGTCGTGGGATCGCGCCCCACTGAACGCAGAAAGCATTTCTTTGCTTTACGAGCGTTTCATTACCTAACCACGCCATAACATCGGCGTTAATATTACATCTCCTAAAAAACATTGATATATTTTTTTTCTAATTTAATTTGAATTGTTAGTATTTCTTTCCTATGATTATTTCAAATTAAATTCACAATGAGAAAAATGCAAATAATCTCATTATCAAATGCTTAATTATGTAAATATTACATAGAAAAATAATCAGTAAATTCGGAAGTGGTATTATTTCCAATAAAATTTGCCGCTTTGAAATATTTTTTGACACTTGAAACACTATCTTCAATTCATCCGCATAAAAAACTGAAACGTACGGCAACATTTAATATTAAATGAATGTGGTTTTTAGAGTTTCGTATTTTCAATACCTCGCTTTAATAACATTCCAATAAATTGTTTGTGTTGTGGGAATAAAATAATAGATTTCTGGATTCAGAGCAGGAGCGAATAAACCTAATTCAAATGAAATGAATTTTAAGATAAATATTTAATTTCCATTCAAGTGCCTTCCGGAATAAATTAAAGTTCCCTTTTATTAAATTTGAATTTAAGTTCAATGATAATATCGCGAAATTTCTGCTACCGTGAATAAATATTATGTGACAGAAGTAAATTAAAAATCAATCAATGAATCAACCAATTCTTTAATTAATTAATTGCTGAACTTAAGAAAAGTCTCAACTTCAAACTTAGATAAATATTCATTCGTGATATCACATAAAATAGTTTACAATAATTTCTTAATAATCATTAATGATTTAATTTGGAACAGCAAATGGGGAATATTTCTCAAATTATTAATTATTTTCTTATCGTCAAGATCAAAAGCAATATTTGGTTAAACTCTATTAGAAGGTCCTGTGTGAGCATTGCAAGCAGAATATTTCGAAATTTTGAAGACATATCCTTGAAATTTAAAATCGTTTTCAAAAATTCAAAGATATATTTCTGCTTCTTAGATGGGCGAAGCCTTATGATGGCTTCGAACAAACGTATTCACCCTTAACCCGAGATCTGTTCTAGTGCGGCGGTAAAGGACTGCCATTTTTTCTTACCTTAGTAGAGAGTTCGGTACCCTATATAAAAGTAGGCAAAATCCCTCGGAAATAAGTACGCCTGACGTAGCATGTCCTTAACGGTCTTTGCATCGTAAAACGCAAAAAAATGACAAAACATTATTAAGAACATGCATATAAAAGTGTTTTAAATACACCACAGTACCAGACAGTAAACGTCCTTAAAAATTTGATTATGTATTTATAATTAGTACTTGCCTTTATATTCCTTAGGTTCTGATGATGGTTACTGTATTTGTTTGCAGAAACCGTAATATATATTGGGAATAAAAATACAGAAACATTTAATAACTAAATCCATAAATTATATAAATTTTCTGTTTAAAGAATGCTCTTGCGCCATAAAAATACACCCAACCTATTATAGGAAAATGTAGGATCCCACCAAATAGCTTCATTAAACAGAAAATAGGTATAATCACCGTTCCAATTATATTTGTGTTTAAGATGCTAGTTTTGGCATCGTAAACGCAATATAGAAATATAATATATATATATATATATATATATATCATCATCATCATCATCATATTCAACCATTATCTATCCACTGCTGGATGAAGGTCTCTCCAAATGCTTTCCACACAAGTCTATCCTGAGCAATTCGCTTCCACGTCACCCCAACCTGTTTTCTTATTTCATCCACCCATCTAGTTTGAGGACGTTTTCTAGGTCTTCGGTGGTCTCTTGGAATCCAGTTCAGAATTTCTGTTGTCCATCGTTGATCAGTTCTTCTTGCAATATGCCCAGCCCATCGCCATTTCAGCCCTTTTACTTTAACAATGATGTCCTCTACTCTAGTTTGCTCTCTCACCCAAGTGTTTCTTTTTCGATCTCTCCTAGTTATTCCAAGCATGCACCTCTCCATGCTCCTTTGCGTTGTCTGTAACTTTCGTATTGCTCCAACTGTTAGACTCCATGTCTCTGATCCATAAGAGAGGACTGGCAATACACACTGGTTGAAGACCTTTCTTTTTAGACACAAAGGCAATTTCCCCTTCAGGATAAAACTGTTTCTTCCAAATGCACTCCAGCCAAGTTTAATACGTCTGTTGAGTTCTTTCATAATGTTGCCATCCATTGAAATCAGCTGGCCAAGGTAAATATATGAATCAGCAATTTCTAGCTCAATGTTGTCAACTTGTATTTTTGTTTCCTCTACAAAATTATTGAACATGATCTTAGTTTTTTGTAGGTTCATCTTGAGTCCAACTTCTTTACTTCTAGTTGAGAGCTCCTGTACCATGTCTTGGAGTTCTGATGGGTTCGTTGAAAAAATAACAATGTCATCAGCAAACCGCAAATGATTTAAATATTCACCATTTATTTTTATTCCCTTGTTATTCCAATTTATCAGCTGAAAAATCATCTGTAAAGCTGAAGTAAAAAGTTTTGGAGAAATGGTATCTCCCTGCCTCACCCCTTTGCCAAGTTTGATAGTTTTGGTATCTTTATGTAACCGAAATTTTGCACTTGCATTTTTATACACACGTTTCACCATGTCAATGTACACATCCTCAATGTCTGTTGATCTTAAAGAGTTGATGACTGCTGATGTTTTAATAGAGTCAAAGGCCTTCTCATAGTCAATAAATGCAACACACAATGGAAGTTCATATTCATGTGTTCTTTCAATTAATTCTCTTAATACTTGAATATGGTCCACTGTACTGAATCCACTTCGAAATCCAGCTTGTTCTCTTGGTTGAGCTGCATCTAATTTTTTCTGCAGGCGATGTGTTAGCACTTTTGTGAAGATTTTATAAATAGCAGGTAACAAGCTAATTGGTCGGTAATTTTTCAAATCCTCTTTATCACCTTTTTTATGCAAAAGAATTACTGTTGCAGAATCCCATTGGTTTGGTATGTTACCGCTGTTAAGACATTTGGTAAAGAATTTTGCAAGTATGTCTTCTACATATTCTCCAGCTTCTTTTAGGATATCTAATGTAATACCATCATCGCCAGGGGCTCTTCCTTTCTTCATACTTTTTATTGCAAATGAAACTTCTTCTTTTAAGATTTTAGGAGCTGTTCCTTCGACTATTTCAGTGTCTTCGTTTAATCCACTGTTACTTTCATATAGTTTTTTGTAGAATTCTTCAACTCTTCTAAGTATTTCTTCCCTATTTCTTGTTACGGTGCCATCCTCTCCTTTTAATGCAATGATGTGTTTCTTCCCAACAGATAAACTTCCTTTAACAACCCTAAGGCTCTTGTTATTTTCAATGGCCTTCCTTACTAACTCACAATTGAATTTTCTTATGTCTTCTTTCATGCTTTTGCGCAGAGTTTTACAAAGTTCTATGTACTCAATCCTGGAACTGGTATTTCGATTGTCCACCTTCATATCTCTTCGCCTTTTCATGAGCTGTTTCGTCTTCTCAGATAATTTGCTATTGTGCTTTTTACAGGTTACACCACCAATTTCCCCAGCAGTTTCAACTATTGTCTTAACAATGTTTTCATTTGCTTCTGAGATATCACTTTCATCAATAAGTCCTTCCAGTGCAGAAAAGCGATTTTTTAATTCCAACTTGAATGCCTCGGTATTTTCTTTTAATTTCTTTAAATCCACCCTCTTACTTACTTGTTTCCTAATGAGCTTCTGTCGTTCTAATTTAGTATTTAAGTGCATTTTACATCTCACCATTCGATGATCACTTCCAGTATTAAATCTGTTCAGTACACTGCAATCTTCAATAATTGATTTCTTGTTTGCCAGGATATAGTCAATTTCAC
>QLNU02014802.1:105579205-105597212 GCA_006491805.2 Dysdera silvatica
TTGTCTAGTTCCTCTTCCAATTCCTGAAGTTTTGCTTCAGAAGCAAGGGATCGTCCATTAAACGTAGCCAAGGTCAATAACAAACGGCAGCCTGGGCCATTCCAGTGATTCTTAGCACCCCCTGCTTTCATGCCACACTGACCGCTGCCTTGATCAGGAGCACTCCAGCACCTGGAGACTAGGGGCCATGGTTTCTGGTGTGTCAACATAATGGAGGAATTAGCCATAATTTCACCACGCTGGCTAGACGGGTTGGTGAATTAGCCCTCCCCTTCCGCCTTTCTATCCGTGCAGCAAATATTAATTTGCCACATAAATAGAAAGCTCAGCCTGCACCACTTGAAGGCGGGGTAGGACACTAGGTTACTGGCCTGGCCGGTTCCACACATCGTCACATACGTTCAGCGTGTGGGTCTCCTTCCAGTTAGATACCAGCAACCCTTTTGCAGGCCATATATATACAATATAGATATATATACACAATGTGTATACATAAAATACCCAGGGGCGGCTCGAGGTTGATTCTGAACACAGACGCGGATTGATACGGATTGATTTCTACCCCCCACCCCCACCGCCTCCTGAGAAAACAGATCATTTTCACACTGTGGTGAGCTATATATCCTATAAAAGTGGCCAAAAGCCTGTAAAAGAATGTCTCTTAAGATGTCTATAAAAATGGTTCTAAACCTGTCTTTTTTTAAAGAAATTTCTACTATTGGGTAAAAAAAAAAACAATGAACTTAGCTTCATTTTGGCGTCCTCGTGCAAACCGGACCCGGGCGGCCGTTCGGCCCTTAATCTGCCCCTGCCAATATCTATGGTTTTCCTAGGAATCCGAATTTCTCAAGGCCCAGGGCACCATATCCAAGACCCCAGTGGATGTTTGGTCGTTTAAGTTTTTTTACAACGTTAACCATAAAAATTAAACTATATTATTTTTTACTGACTTGGGCTAAGCGCAGCATATGCAAGTAAAAAATCAGTAGTGATGTAATTTTGACAATTTAAAATATCTTTTCTAAATTTTTTGTATATTTACAATTATTCTATTTTTTAAATGCGTCCATAATATCTCTAAATCGAAGACGCAATTCAAATTCTTTCAAAATGAATAGAAACCAGGAATTCAAAACCACAATTTGTTCTGTTTGTTGGCTATTTTTGAAAAGCTGCTTTGATGTTCTGATTGGATTTACTAAGTTTGAAAATCAAAAAAGCATTTGCGTCCCACGCAAAATAGGAAATATTTGTATTAGGTAGTCAAACCAGCTTCTCTATGTAAATGCAATTTTATGGAGACGACGAGGACGTAAAGCTCAGTATTTACTGAAACGTAATATTTTGCTTATATTTTAAGTAAACGTTTTATAATCATGTAAATATTGATGTAGCTAAATCATCACAAACTTTTATCTGTTTGATAATAAATTAAACTTCAATGTAATGAAATACAATTCGCTATAAATTAATACACTTTTATACTAAGTTCCCTAACTTTAAATTAATTTTTCCAAAGCATAATTATCAATTAGCAATAAAAATGTATGGCCTAAAAACAAAAGATTTCAAAAGATAAATGTATACCAATTTATGCTAATTGTTAAAATGCATGGCAAATATTAGATTTTGAATTTAGTTTTAAATTTTTTCTTTAATGCAATACTGCATTTTTAATTTATTTTCTGCATATGTATGCGAATTACATTCCATTATCAGATACATTTCAGTTGGTGTCTGGTACAGATTATTTAATGTAGTTGAACAGAAAGTGGGGAATCAGAAAATTTATTCGTGTTAAGAGTAGTTTCCATTGCCTGTAAATCATGAAGTCGCATTACGAAGTTATTTCTTCCATCTTTGGTTACTGCTTATATATTTTGTTATTATCTATATATACTATCATTAGTATTATCATTATAACGTATAGATGTTTAACAAAATTTATAATAGCATATATGTGCTCCTTTAAATTCTATATTACGTACCTTTCTCGGCAAAAATTTCTTATTTATATTATTTGCCCTTCTCGGAAAAAATTTTCTTGAAAATTATTCTACGCCTCTCCTTGAATCATTGTAATTATCCCGCTGAGCATTTAAAATTACTCAGTTTCAGAGCATCGCTGAAATAAAGGAGGAATTTTCTTGTAAAATTGAATCCGTGAGTGTAAAACATCGCGCTCGAATCACTCCAATCCTCCTTATCAATTTTCCTCCGATTTTAGCAATTTTTATTCGTTTTCAAGAAAGCTCAATCTGAATAGCTACACAATCAGGTTCTATTTTTTAAACTTGTCAATTATATATTCATTTTAACCGCGAATTCTACGGCAGTTTATGCGTTATTCAACTTTGCATAATCCACACCATATGGAATTTCAAAATTCTTTCTCTGAACTAAAAGATTTCTGCGGTATACGAATCATTTTTATACTAAAATGTTGAAGAAATTAAGCGTAAAACACCCGTTCTCATAAAATACACGTTACGGGAAAAAAACTTCCGACTGTCTCATGATGTGAACCAAGGGGTGATGGAAATTAAACGATGAAAAATCGTCCTATTTTGGTTAAAGTTACTTAGTCGGCCCAGCCATCTAGAAGTATCAGAACGAAAGTCATATTCTCTGAAAGATAACATTATTTTGGCCTCTTTTGGAACTCTCTACTCTCTGTTTCGAAGAAGGATTAGAACTCGAAAACCTTGCATCGAGAGACTTGGAAAAGGGGCATTTTGTTCATGTTAAGCGGAGTAATTTTCCAATATCCATTGATTATTAGTTCATGATAAATTTTGACTTAAGCATGGCCGTGTTAAAAGCTGTCAACTTGCAGGAATTCCTAAACAATTTGTGTAGTATCCAGTAAGAAGTTTGAATTAAGCCCGTTCATGTTAACGAAGTTAGATTGTAATATATTAGCAATGAGGATTAGATTGAATTTGCATTTTCTTTATTATATTATTTTTATTATTTTACATTTTTGTTTTATTTTTTTTTATATTTTATAATTTTTATTTTTTATATTTTATAATTTTTATTTTTTATATTTTATAATTTTTTATTTTTTATATTTTATAATTTTTATTTTTATATATTTTATTTTTATATTTTATAATTTTTATTTCTTGTTTATTATATTTCTTGAAATTATATTATCTTCATAAAATAGTTCAGATTAATGACTATCAAAGATAATAAATAAATACAATTTATAATGTATATAGCTAAACTTGAACTGATTATATAATCCATCTACTTTTTACTTGCATATCATAATACAAATACAATTACAATAATACAAATACAATAATACAAATGTACAGAATAAAACCTATTTTATATTCTTCTGTCTTCCCTCACAATTTTTGTAAATCGTGTAGTAAGACCAGAGGAAACATTACATGGAAACATAACTATAAAGAATCCTATAAGCCTACCTCTTTAATTGCTTTCAAGTAATTTCAATTTATTTAGTGTTTTAATTTCCAAAGACAACATGTTCTATGCTTTCTTTTTAGGAATCTACGGTTTTATTTGGTTAAATTGAAATAAAATTTCCATGCTTTCTCTAAAATAACATTTTATGGATAATGCCCCTTCATCAAGAAGTGAATGCAAGTATTGAAGTCATCGATAATAATATTGCAAATTTGCTATTGATAAAAAGTATGATATATAAATAGTAGCAGCAGGATATTAAATATACGAGACATAAATATTTTATTTAAAGAATTTGAAAATTTTAAAACATTATTCGCATTTACATGCAAAATAAATGACAATATTAAAAACTTTAAAATTGTTCATTCAACTGAATTTTAAACGAAGTCATCGTATTAAAATATTGTCTTTCTTGTAAACTATTTTTAAAACATATATGTGCATTTGGTTAAACGCTAATTTATTTGTCGGAAATGCTTTACAAATAATCGTAATAAATTGCTAAATAAATTTTAAGAATATTTTCATCTACAAGGGTATCTGCAGATTTTTATTAGATTGAAACACTTTTCCAAAATTTCAAGTCTCGTTAATAATCTGCATTATTTTCTTATTAAAATTCTACAAGAGCTCCATCGTTATTTATTTTGATTCGATATAATTTTTTTCAGCTTAGTCATGTTTTTAAGAAGCATCAAAACAATCAAACTTTTCCCAATACCTTAGAACGAAAAATATATTACAATTTTGTTTTAAATTCCGTTGTCCCTTCATATGAAACATTTTAAAAGACAATGCTTTCGAACAACTCCGTATAGTTGTAAATTTTTGTTAAAAATGAGGTTCGTGTGGGCTACACATAGACATTTCTTTTCTCTTCTTTGTTAACATGTCCTTCTGTCTTATCTCCATATCTCAATACGCATTTAGCAAAACACACGTCGTTTGTTCATTCTCTTATTCCGAAGAAATGAATATAATAAGACTTTTTCATTCTTTACTATTCTGTACTAGAAGTATCTCATTTTATGGGAGTTATCACATTTGACTCTGCTGTGCCCGGCACTATGACATTTGGTCAGGACGCATTAAGAGATCCCCTAATAGATGTAAGGAGTGTGGTTCGGACGTTTGGCGCCAACTAGATCTTTCCAAAACTCTAAAGTATTTGGCCTGTTTCCAACTGTCACTGCTCGTGCTCTTTCGGGACATTGTTAATGGGTTTTCTCTTCTTTGGGGTATTCGACGGCGACACGACGCATGGCATCAGTGAATATTTCCACGAGAAATCACGATTTCCAAATTATAATCGTCTTTTCGTAATGGGATCTATCTCTGTATTCTTCCTGTTGTTGCTTCTGCGTTGGATCTCCCTAGAACCAGGGCATTAATGGGCTATCTCATATTTGGGACTTTGGAGGGTTCCGTGCATAATACGCTGAGTCATTACTAGATGATTTGATGCCAGAAACACAGCAAGATGCGATTTGTATTGGGTAATTGTACGAAGATTCCTCGAGTTTGCAAATATTTATTTTGCAGCATGGGCTTCAGTGATTTCTCCAAAGAATGCAGGCGAATAATGATGACACCACATTAAATATTAAGGGAGTTCAAAGCAAGCAACCGTAAATTTGAAATCGTAGTTCTACGTGACTGCAATGGCATCCGATGACAGTGATGCAAAATATAAGCAACATGTGACTATGGTTACAAATAATGATAGTAAATAGTTATCATGCAAAACAGAACTGGAATATTATAATAAAATGTCATTTAAATGTAGTAACGCATGGTTGCAGTGACAAGAAATCATTAAAATGCAAAAGAATACATGAAGTAGAAACTAGATTATCCGCATATATATATATGTAATAATTTGGGCAGACCAATTTTCAAATAAGCAAAATTTCGGAAAATACGAAAATTGAATATTCAGCGTAAAAGTTCAAGGAAATTATAATTTTTATTCCAAACAACACGTTTAATTACATATTACAATACTAATATATTGATAATCAAATATATTGCTAAGTATATGGATCAAACAACAATATGTATAATATATTAATATAATATTTATATAAATAAAAAAGTACATGGATGTTAATTAACGTATTAAATTCTTTGGATATACTTTAATGTCTTTGTATATATCCGATATATACAAAATCTATTCATATATTTATATGAGTCCTACATGTACTGTTTCTACTGGATTTCTTTTTTGAGGTTGGAGGAATCTAAAAAATAAATAGGAGCATGTTTGCCCAAAATATTTGATCAATCAATTGTTTATTAAAATGAATAAGTGCAGCAAGCTATTTCGGTTAAATGAAGTTCTGTAGTTACAATTATTCAAGGTTGCTTCAATGGAGATCATATAGTAAAAGTATAGTCCCCGGCGTATATTGCTCCATTTTATGGAGGGAATTAAATTATAAAAGCTCACTAATCAAAATAAGAAAGAGAGAGAGAGAGATAGAGCGAGTAAAAACATAATTTCTAATTTAATCCATTTAATAATACATTTGAAAACAAGATACCAACAGAAAGTTTGATTTGACTTCTGAAAAAGGCGTAATAATTTCTTCGTAAACAAAAATAAATATATCGCTTATTATTTATTAATTTAAATTAAATTTATTTCTGGTGCCGGAAATATAATTACATGGATTTTATGTATATTTCATCCTTGAAAGACTTAATTTAATTTTTGGTTTATTAATCGTAAAAAATAAATTGAGTTTAAGGGTCCTTATATCCCAATTCGCATGCTTTTAAAGTCTTAATATCCCATGTGTATAAATTTAAAATTTTATTAATTTAGTCTTGATCATAATTTTTACATTTGCATTTAAATTGCATTTAATCACTTCTGATGGATTTCTCTTTGATGTACTGCATATTTTTTAATTACTTTACATTTTAAAAATTTTTCGACGGAAATAATGATGTAACATTTATCTCGTAGTGTTTATTTAGTGGTGCTTAGCTTTTGATATTTATCTGATGGTGATTTGAAACAAAATACTTACAATCAAAATAAATTACATGAATTAATAATAAAAATGTAATTGGGAGATAAAGATATTGAACATAGTAGCGATTCAATACAAAATATGTGAAAACATTTCACATAAAATATTAAATTTATTAAACAGTTGTACAATATTAGATCCTTCGTCAGAAGCTTTCTTTAAAATAATATACCCGTTATTTTTCTGGACGTTTGCCACCAAACCTGCATCTTTTCATAAAGGAGCCATGTATCATATATGTTCTACACTATATCCAAGATCCTTGAACATGTTTTTGAAAACTTTCTAACCTGAATTCTTGTAGCTAAAACGACGTTCAACTTCAATTTCCGTACACTTGTTTGAATTCGTTGTTTTATGCGTTTGCTGCTTCCATTATGACAATTTAGTTGGACAACCTACACTATGACTTGAGCAAAGACAGACTGCTACTCTGGTCTCCTGGTTGCATCGCCATCTGTAAATGCGGTACCCCTCTATTGTGGTGCCACTTAAGTTTTGTGTCGAAAATACCACAAGAAACCAATTCGATATTTTTTTGCATCCTTTCGCTCCTTTTTATTTATTTAAATAATCCACATAACATATATTTAGATATCTTAGTTTAAATAAACTTGCGAAATTGGAAATATTTCGTCTACATATTAAGGATGGGCAACGGAAATAATGAAGCAAATATACCTGCTATCGTTTTAATTTTTTATTCTACGAATTTATGAATGACTCAATAAGTGATTGCCTATAAAGTGAATGAGGCCCATGTACATATATTATTTTAAGAAGGTGAATAGAAATAAAAATGGGAAGAGAGATGATTCTGAGGAACGGAAATGATAAAGGGGTATACACAAAAAGGAAGGATTTTTCTACTCTCTAATCAGTAGTCTAAAAATTTTAATTATTTTAGTTGTACTATATCTGAGTGCGGCTAATTAGTATTTAAATGGATTTAAGACGAACACAAATTTTGTTTCATAATGAATAATTGAAAATATTTTTGCAAACTGCCATGTATGTGTAGTCAAACTTGGCTGTAATTGTGTTTAAAAAGCACCGAAATTTTGGCGCTATAACCTGTGCATAATTTTGACATATTATCTAATGCAAAGTGACATCCGAATTTTGACGCAATAACAGAATAGTCGCTCCAACCGTTATTGTTATAACCAAATTCGGTAATTGAACCTTTTTAAAATTACGTTGGAACTTATGAAAATGTATATTTTATTTCTATATAGATTCAAGAGCATTTGTGTGAACAAACTATTCATCTTTATTTGTGTGTAAACATGTTATTAAATGTAAAATTCAGGTCACGACTGAGTTTCTCTCAGTCAAATTTCACATGTTTCACATTAAAACTATGTTTTAGGTAGAAACAAAAAACGAATTTGAATTAGCTGGGGTTAAGCTAGTGAGAGAGATAGGTTTGAACCTTGCCATTTTCTTTTGAATGTACGTTGATTCAAAGGGAAACTCCATAAGAAAAAAAAGAAGAAATGAAAGGATAAATTAAAACGCGATTAAGTTTATGACATTTCATTTTCATGTGATAGTTGTTTACCTTGATTGTTTAGACAAGATAGTTGATGTTGTTTATCTTGATTGTTTAGACAAGATAGTTGATAGTTGTTTATCTTGATTGTTTAGACAAGATAATTGTAGTTGTTTATCTTGATTGTTTAGACAAGATAGTTGATGTTGTTTATCTTGATTGTTTAGACAAGATAGTTGATAGTTGTTTATCTTGATTGTTTAGACAAGATAGTTGATAGTTGTTTATCTTGATTGTTTATACAAGGTAGAAATAAAATACAGGGTACCAGGGAGGAAATTACATAAAAAGGTTAAACACTGGTAAAATAGCAATGAAAAAGATCACTCAAGCTTTCGGACGCATCAGCAGCAGTCCTTCATCAGGAGTAATGACGATGTTATGTTTCTGTCTCTTTTTTATACTTGAAATTTCTGGAAAACCCTTCATCAGAGTAGTCCCGCAGAATGGGAAAACCCAATGAGAACCAATGGGAGGCCTCCAATAGAATCATGGAAGAACCCCAATAGGGACCAATGAGAAACCCATATTGCGGGCTACCTAATTTGGAGGTGTCTCATACATTTCAAAACTCATATATTTCAAAGTCTCATACATTTCATACAAAAGTTAAAGACCCAGTTTCACCAGAAGATCTCACAGGCGCCGTATACCAAATACCATGCAAAGACTGCAACAAACATTACATAGGACAAACAAAAAGAATGATCAAAACAAGAAAAAAAGAACACAAACAAGCACTCGCGAAAGGAGACATAGCCTCACGTCTGGCAGAACACGCTTTACAACACGGACACGAACCCGACTGGGACTCAACAAAAATACTACACCGTCACATCACAAACAAGAATAGTAGACTCTTCTTAGAATCTTGGGAAACTTACAAACTACACGGGAAAGCCATTAATACATCACAACCACTTCCAGAAACTTATAAACAACTCTTACTCTGAAATGTATGAGACATCCCCAAATTAGGTAACCCGCAGTGTGGGTTTCTCATTGGTCCCTATTGGGGTTCTTCCATGATTCTATTGGAGGCCTCCCATTGGTTCCCACTGGGTTTTTCCATTCTGCGGGACTACTCTGATGAAGGGTTTTCCAGAAATTTCAAGTATAAAAAGAGACAGAAACATAACATCGTCATTACTCCTGATGAAGGACTGCTGCTGATGCGTCCGAAAGCTTGAGTGATCTTTTTCATTGCTATTTTACCAGTGTTTAACCTTTTTATGTAATTAAACAAGATAGTTGATGGTTGTTTATCTTGATTGTTTATACAAGATAGTTGATAGTTGTTTATCTTGATTGTTTAGACAGGAGCCTGCATTTTACGTTGATAAAAAATATGTCACACACTCAGCTGGAAAGAAAACCATCTATCTTTAGGTTGTTACCTTCCCAATGATTTAACCGCTGAGCCACTGAACACTGCATTTTGTGGCTATTCTCTGATATATATTTTATTCTCTCTATCGAACACATAGGTTTTCGTATAACTATATAATAGGGATTATAGAACTACAAAATAATATAGTGTTAAAAACTTAACTGTATTTAAATTATCCCTTTAAACACTCCTCTGGATTTTAAGAAATTTCCTTTTGTCAGAATTCAACGTTCTGAGAACTTTTGCTATTTTGGAGAAAGAAATGTGAAACTTAAAAACTGTGCTTGATGTAAAAAGCAGATTTTCGAGGAAAGTAATTATAACTCGATCTCGTTTCTGAAGTGTTTTAATATTTTTTTGTCATTTATAACATATTAATCTTAATTTAGTTTTAACACCGATAATAAAATTAATAGTACTCTAAAACTTTTTGATCCTACATATCCTTTAACGAATTTTTCTGCTAATTATGAGAACTAGGCGCTTACAGAAACCATCATTTCTATTTATAAAAAGTGTGAACTTCCTCTACAGCTTAATTAATTTTTTGCTTTCTGGCTGAACTTTTTTGTGCTTAATTATGCATCTCCAAATTTGCATTTTATAAATGCAGTTACCCTAATTGCAATCAAATATTAATTAACAATTGTATTAAAATTTTCAAAATCTTCAAAAAGATAAAATTCAATATTGCATTAGGAAGTCCCTTAATTACGTTTTTATTTACATGATGCAGGAATCAAAAATATATTAATTTATACACTAATATCATTGATTAAATTAAATTAATCTTAATTATTAATTGATTTTTATTAAATTGAGATTCAGAGAGGCAAAAATTGTAAAAAGCTGAACTTTCTATTTTTTTCTATTTATTTCTTCCTTTCTTCACTTCTCTAAGCATGAGTGCTTCACATCAAAAATATAGGTTTCTTTTAGGTTTCGTCTTTTTATTAAATTCTCTAAGTGAATCTGTCTGACTTTGGAAAAATTCTTTTGAAAATATGAACATTTCTTTTTTATCGTCCATAAAAGTTCGCCTTTTTACAATTTCAATTCATTTAACTAATTAAATTAAATAACAAAGAACTGGAAAAGAATTTAAAGTTGTTTCTTTTGTAGCAAGTTCAACAGTAATTTCAATTGTATATCAAACTTCCATCCATTTCTGGATTTTATACTATAGTATAGGATCTAAGGTGTGTCCCACCGAAATGAAGCCCCCGTGATTGTGTGCCATAACTGGACACGAAACAAACCAATAAGAACGAAACAAATATATTAAGAAAGTCTATATACAAATACATATTTGCAAGGAGTAACTCACTCCCTGCAAATATATATTTGTATATATATTTTCTTAATATATTTGTTTCGTTCTTATTGGTTTGTTTCGTGTCCAGTTACGGCATATAATCACGGTGGCTTTATTTCGGTGAACATACCTTATAGTATAGTATAAATAGTAAAACACATATACACAGAAGGGGATATATGCATGTTATTCAAGCTGGAATTAGGACCTCTACCAAGAATTCAGTTCGCACGATAATACGGAAAAACGAAATTTTTTTTATCAGAATCAGATTCTTATTATAAGTTCGGAAGTTTTGGGGATTACGCGGAAGGGGTGAAAAGCTATTTAAATGAAGTATGAAAAAGGTGCTCGGTTCGTTTATTCTGGACACTGGAATCGGTGACTGCTTTCCTATTGGTCCTAAGCAAAGATACAAAATTAGAAGAGCTTCAAAAGAAGACTGAAAGTGCGTTTTTAATCTGCGTCTATGTATTCCATAGCAAAAAATATTTTAAAATATAAATCTTCGAGTGCTTATTTCTAATTATCCGATAACACATAACAGTCAGAAAAGATTACGCCGCATCTTTCCTGACTGTTATGTATTATCTAAACACTGATTTTTATATATTATCTAAACACTGATTGTTATATATTATCTACATTAAGAGCCTCAATTAATTATAATACGAACTCCTTTTTACATAAGAAAAACGTACAGCCTGTATTTTATGAGCTCTATTAAAAACGAAATATCAATAAAGGATATGCGTATATTCAGTTTTGTTGTTTACGTAAATGTTGAAAATAAACAGGTGGGAATCTATAGAATATAAAATTTGGTAAAATGCCTAAAATAACTAGTATAGAGACTGAGAAATGGACAGTCTATCGAAGCGGAGATTATGGTTTCTGCAAAGTTTTAGGTGTGTGCAAAAGTTCTACCCGTCTTTGGAGATGCAAAGTATATGAGTGTATTTGATGACATGTATGACAATGAAACATGTAGACAGACAGCTTAAAATACCAACGTCGTTTTAAATGTAAATCATTCGTAAAAAAAAACTTCAAGCGGTTTAAAATGGCAAGTGATAAGGAGCATATCAGATATTATTTTTTATGCGAGTTCGATAAGGGTTGTACTGCAACTCTCGCATGCCGAAATCAGTAGCCTATCATGGGAGTGTCATTGCGGTGAAAGCCCCGTACTCAAAATTTTAAGGGGCGCAGAATTTCAATATTGAACTGGTGAAAGGAAGATGCTAACGAGTTTTAACGGGAAAAATATTTGACTTCCCCAGGTGCTGGTAACCCACGCCATACCGCTGACCGAAATATGCGGTAAGTAGATGGAAAGGATGCGGTTGACGATAGCACATGTCGTAGCTGGTTTCCGGAATGCAGACACGGAGACAGAAGCGGTAAAGAACAATCATGTTCCAGACGTCCATCACTGATTTCTGAGCAGATTCTGCACCAAGCTTTATCGAGTGCCCCATATCCAACTACTGAGGAATTAGCTGCCTGTACACAAAACAACAGTTGGAATATGAGTTCAAGCAATTAAGTTCATTACAAAGCTGTTCCACAAAGCTCATTCTGTTACGTATGTGGTTATTACATTAGTCCAAAACAGAAAAAGCATAACATAATACTGGACACAAGTTATTACATAGCTTATATTACTTACTTTGGGGTGCCAAATGGCAACCAGTACAAATCATGGGCTCCACACAACAGCTATGCTTCCTGTAAATTAACTTTGATGGGATGGCTACGAGGATCTCGTGTGTGTGTATGTTCTTTTAATTCGAAATTTTATTTGTCAGCTTTTTGATCGTATACATATCTAGAAATAGGGGTACTATATATGAATACTGTATTTTAATGTTGTGTTTATACCGTGAGTGAATATTTTATTTATATCTTGTATTTATTTTATATGATTCTAGTTTATTGTTTTATTGTATGAAATTTTATTGTGCAATGTTGATACTATTGATTTGTGATTTTATAGGTGGTATGTTCCTAAATATATTTTATTGATAAGATTGGAGCAGCTGTACACTCACGAAATAAATAAATTTGTAAATTTGTAAATAAATTTGCATGCATTTTGGGTTTTGCTGAGGAATAGCCCCAGCAACATAAAAGGAGAGCCAGATCACTTCTGCATTTCTAAACTACTTGATTGTCCAGGCAGTGATTTATGTAAATGTATTTTAGCAATTGTGTATTTTAGTAATTTAGCAATTACTATTTTAACAATGACATGTACGTAAACAACAGTTTGTAAAACTTATAAATATATTGTAAAAAGTTATTGCATGTTATATCATGTTATATGCAGTTTGTCAAAGTAGAGATATATAGTATCTTTCCTTTCTCTCTATGCGATATGTGCAGAAGCACATTTTATATATTTTATTTTATCTCCATAGAACTTATAGCTAGAGAAATTCTGAAGTGATATTCGGAATCAGCATCCAAAATTCATTCCGAATCATCAAAACTCCAAAAACAAAGAATTTTCACACAAAATTGTCTAGTATAATTAATTGTAGTGATATTTCAACATTAATTTATATATATATGTATGTATATATATGAGCAGTATTTTTTATATTTCCTTTAGTAATACGTAAAGGGAGTCTATTTATTTAGGTAACACGTTAAAGTTATTAACAATTAAACATTTTCAAACCAGTTTACTAAATTGTGCTTAATTTTGAACCCAAAGTAATTAAATAAATCGCTTATTTGATTATTTTAAAAAGGGATGAAAGTCTTTTTCGCAAAAATTTATTGGTGTGTTAAATATAAGATACATCTACATAAAAAATAATTTTTAAGTAAAGCATCCGAAGCAATGCGATTAATGAAAAATTTCCATCTTGGCTAGCAAACTTAATTATCATTTACATTAGCATTTGAGAAGCAGCCCTTAAAAGTATATAGAAAAAGTTGAAGGCAGACGTTTCGAAGCTATCGCAGCTTCATCTTCAGTGCGAAAATTGTTGAAATGTTGGAATATTATTTGAGCGTTACATATTCTGCGGGTAGATTGTGGAATTCATTTAACGCGTTACGATGGCTATTGTGCATAACGTGTTAAATGAATATCACGATCTACCCACAGATTATGTAGCGCTTAAATAATATTTCAACATTTCAACAATTTTCGCACTGTCGATGAAGCTACGGAAACTTCGAAACGTCGGCCTTCAACTTGCTCTATGTACTTTTAATGGCTGCTTCTCAAAATGCTAATGTATTTGTTTCTAACACCAGTCGTAATTTATTTAATTTATTTCGCGTAAATTATCTTTATTTATTAATAATAAAATAAAATAAAAATTTATAAATTATCGCTTTGCATTTTCTAACTGACATCAAGAGTTAAATTTTAGTATTAAGAGAACTGGTAAATCTATTTTAATGTTCAGAACTAAAATTAAAATGTCACGGTATTAATTTTTTCAAAAAACGAAATGTGTGAATTTTCAAACTTTTTGAACATACAAATGCATAAAAACGTATTTACAAGCAAACAAATACTTCCACGACATTATATTTCATTTAGCACTAAATGAAAGAGTGGAGCAAACTGGGAAACATAAACAGTATAAAAGAGCCTTCAAAGAGAATGTATTTCAACATTCTTTATTTTCCCTTCATGATGAGAGAATTGGGTAAAATATTAGAACACGTTACCACCGCAAATAAAATGATTTGGCGCGGACGATTTGAACGCGCAAATGGTTTGAACGGAAGTCGTTGGCGGGAAACCGGCGCCGTGTTCCAAAATTTAACCGAGAATTGTTTTCAGCTTTAGATAACTTTCAGCTAATGATGTCATACTGTCCTTACCACATTTCTCTTCTATTATATAGTAGTCAATATATGATAAATGCTGTATGTTTTTCAAAAATAAAAATGTGCTGTACAATTACTTCCGAATTTAATATAGCGCACCTGAGTAAAGCCATGGTATTTTGGGACATGTTTAAAATTTGAAAAAGCATGATGTTTTATATATCATATTAAAACTAATAAATTATATCATTTTAATCTTTCAAGTCTTTTCAAAATAATGCGTTGTATTATTTAATTAACAGTACCGAAATTGAAAAAAACATTGAAAACTCCGTTACGGAAGATTGGTTGGTTGGTTTGTTTGTGGTTTTACAGCTCAAAGACTATGATAGTCATGCTGCACCGGAACCTACTGTTTTCCGAGGAATCCGAACCTCTTATGGCCTAGGGAACCAAACCCCGGACTACAGTGAGCAGTGCGATCTTTTATGAGATCTCTGAGTAAGCGTTCTTTGTACACTGTTGGGAGTCGAACCCGGATTAACGGCGCACTAGGCGAACGCGTTACCACACTGCGCCACCGCATAGCTACCTTTACGAAAGGACATCAATTCATATTTTTTTCTGTCCTTCCGTAACAGTACGCATTTTTCAAAGTGCATTTTTTTTTACACTTCAGGAAAATTTTCATACCATTTCAGTTAAAAGTAGTATTAGGCCCTTTTCTTAAAATGACTTACGAAAAACACTTCAGTTTAATATTTTGAAATTGTAGAAAACATTTGAATACCATGGCTTTACCCACATCTTTTCCTATTTTATACGTACCTTCTTTTAGAAGTATGAGAATATGGTATTTCTAAATTTGCGTCAAAGGTGCAAGTCTTCAAATACTCAGCTAAAAATTAAAATTCTAATAATAAGAAAAGGATGTCAAATTCGCCTAAAATTGACGAAACAATTCTGGTTTGAAAATAACTAAGATACGATAATATTCTGGGAGAAAAGTAATGTATGTGCTACGTGCTAATCAAAACAAAAATTCTCTGATATTAAGGAATATCCCCTGCTTCGTTGGCACCACACACTTTTTAACAAATCGTACCATTCAATAATTCAATGGCAACTTAAAAAGAAGTAAAATTAACGATATCCTAAAAGTGACAATACATCCATTTCTTGGTTTTAAATATACTAAATTACCTGATGGATAAATTGAATCGCAAAATATAAAATTAAATTAAAATTTTATTACTTTATCTGAAATTTTGGTAACTAAGGAGGAACAAAGTAAAGTTGAGTGGTATGGAGTATTAGATGCAGATGATTGGCTCCCATTTGAAGCATTGAAGTGATATTCAATGGTTTATCTTTTAATAAATTCAGAAATTAGAAACGGGAATTTTGCTAGCTTAGCAAAATATTTGGCAGTGTTCCTTAAGCTGAAATAATTCACCATCGCATTCGATTAATAATTTAAATAGTCTTTGACGATCAGAACAATGGGAAGTGTATTTGATTTTAATTTAGAATGGGAATAAACTTTGCCCTAATTTAGTGATAATTAAATTGTTTGCTGTGATAACCTAAAGGAATTTTTAATCAAATATTAAAATGCATAGATTGCTTTTAAATCTACATTTAATTAAAACCTTCGATCCCTGTATGATAATCCACTTAATAATGGAACGTACTCAAACATACAGTATTTGTTGATGTGTAGTAATATTTTCATATGTAGAAATTTTCGATATATAGAAGTGTTAGTTAATACGTGATTCGAAGTTCTCGTTCACTGCATAGAAAAATCTTCATTCATGTAAAAAAAATGAAATCTTCAATTTTGATTTACGAATGTCTTACTCTATAATACATTTAATTATTCTTTAATTAATGCAATTAATCAACATTTATTAGCGTTTCACCATCTAATCACGCTATAACATCGGCGTTGGTATCACTAAGCTAATAAACTTTGACTAATATTGTTTAATTTAATCAGCGTAGTGTTCGATTTATATAAAACTAATACACTATGTTTCAAGTACAATAGCTAGTTTGATCTCATACGTATGTAGCCAAATATATGTTGGATACAAGTAAAATCTACGTGGCACCATATGAAGTATATTAAATAATATTGTCTACATTACAGAAAGTAGATTTGTTGGTCATTGGCGGAAATGTTCTACTCAACAATCAAAAACTGCGATCTATTACATTTATATGACCCCGATGATCTCGAAGTCCAATATTTTATAAAAAATATCGATATACCGAAGTTTTTCTCTATATAATATATATTTCAGCTTTTAAAAGGTGATTATACTTTCAATATGTTTTTCAACATGTTTTTTGATTAATAAACACTCAAATTTCTTAATTAATTAGCAACAGACATTCTAAAGTTATTGAAAAATAAATAGAATAAAAATAGTAATGAAGAATTTAACCTTTAATCTGTTTTGTTTTTGAAACGGTATTAATTTAGATATGATATTCAGCGATGTAATTCCTTTTGACAAAAAAAAAAGGAATTTGACATATTCCTTTTTACTTTATTGTGATGCTTGTTATGATGATTAACAATTCATCAATATTCGACAAAACCGCGTTTTGCTACACGACTATGAAAAATTCATCTGCAAATACCGGCGTAGTTAGTCCACGATTTTAGAGATAGTTATGCCCCTGGCAAATGCTGTAGATATTCGATTGTAATTTTAGATTTAACGGAGTGGGCTAAATATTTTCTAAAGTGGGGAGATAAGCCATTTCTAGCTGCCTGATTATGCCAATGTTTGCCATTTAATTTAAGCCATTATCAACGTTATTATATACCACGAGTGACATATTATCGACATCATTATGAATGGCTCTATTCTCAAATAATATCATCATGCTAAATTTCGAAGAATCGGAAGGAAAGAAATCAAAAATATTTTATCTCTAACACCAGAAACTACTGATTTAATGGTACGTTTTACACGAATATAAATCAATGAAACCCTCAGTGATTTTAATATTAGATTACTGATTTGATTTCTTACCAGAAAAGCAACGCAGAGCTCCGTTGATGAAAATTATTTTCAAGTAAACATAGTGTGAGTATAAACGGGGTAAATTATTGACAGTTGGATTACCAAACAAAATGATTAAACCAATAAGGTAAATCTATTATAAGTTACGTTAAGCTATAACTATATCAAGTTTATGATATGTTAAGCTGTATCTATATTATAATAACGATCCAAAAGCAAAAAATTGTTTCTCTACTCTCAGTAGTAGAAAATCATGAAATAGTTTCACAACTCCAGAATTTAGTACTGCTCCATTTTCTATGGTAACTTTTTAAAGGTTAATTAAAAATATATCAATTAATGATTATAAAGCGTGACGTGAGATCTTTGCCAATAACTTTAGTTTTGAATAATATAATTCCCTTATAAATTATATTTTTTATA
>QLNU02014802.1:105597312-105630043 GCA_006491805.2 Dysdera silvatica
AAATCTATGAGATGAAGATACTTTTTCTCTGTGTATATGTTCATACTTGAAATCCATATTTGGGAGTAAGTTTACTGTAAATGTGTATGATCTATTTTATGGTTACCAAACTTACTATTCAGATACTTTTTTTTCTTTTCAAAAATGTGCTTTTCAGTGGCAAATATGTCTCAAAATATTTTCTGCAAATCTTGTAAAGTTACGCCTCCGGATGGGGAATCTTTGAACTTTTGTGTTATGGCGGGAAATTCACTACATATTTTTACTTTTTCAGGACCAAGAAATATAATACAAGGAAGGAATCCGGTGAGGGCGAAAGAAATCCATTGTGCAAAAATTTTAAGACCCATTCATTCTTTAGCTCAGGTTACTTGGATATTGGGTTCAGATCTTGCATGTCTTTTGGGCGAAATATAAAAAAAATTGTATTCCTCATACCAATACTTCTTTTCCCAATATTACCTTATGAATAAGAATTTTGAAAAACCCTTTAGTATATAAACATACTTATCTACTCTTACACAAACAAAAATTATCTTGTATAAACTTAATATTTTTGATTGAGGAGCAACGTCTGAATATTTCCATAAATAGTACAAAAAAAATATATATATATATATCATCATCATCATCATATTCAACCATTATCTATCCACTGCTGGATGAAGGTCTCTCCAAATGCTTTCCACACAAGTCTATCCTGGGCCATTCGTTTCCACGTCACCCCAACCTCTTTTCTTATTTCATCCACCCATCTAGTTTGAGGACGTTTTCTAGGTCTTCGGTGGTCTCTTGGAATCCAGTTCAGAATTTCTGTTGTCCATCGTTGATCAGTTCTTCTTGCAATATGCCCAGCCCATCGCCATTTCAGCCCTTTTATCTTTGAAAGTTTCGCTGTATGAAAAGCTTTCCATACCAAAAGCAACGAGGATTCACAACAACTTAGGTATGTATGAATTTTTGAGACAAGAATGTCCGAAATATAGAACTTCAAATGCGTTTTGTTTCGTCGTTTAATATAATATTCCTATTCCATATTAAATATCTAGTAGAAAAAAGTGCACTCTTTTAAATTTACAATAATATTTCCCATAAACGATTTCTCCTTTAAAAGATTAATCATAAATTCAGGCAACACCGGTGCATAACATAAGCGTAATGCATTAATAGCATTAATGACATAGACTCCAAAGAATATCTGGCCATTTCGTTGAAAGGGGAGATAATTGTTTCACTTACTAAGTATGTAAAACATCCCTACATTATAAGAATAGATTAGTGACATTTTAAGGAGATAGCCGGAGGAAAATGAATTTTTCGGAGCCCAAACGGTAATGTTCCATTTAATTTTACACGCAATAACTTCCTTCCAAACAACTTAATAGAACGTTGAAAAGCAAATTTACGTTTTATGAAAATTTCAAATTGAATTTATTACAAAATATACTTAAATTTAATTTTAGCATTTCATTAAAAGCGTCTTGTGCTGTTACCGTATCTCGTTGATGGCGATGCTTAACTCTTATCCGATATGGCAAGGGGGCGGAAAGTATATTCGAAGGAAAAAGTACACCAAACCAAACTATTGATTTAATCATTACTTCCGAAGGAAAGTGCACTTCAATTCAAATTGCCTTAGTATAAAGAGTACCTATGCACATAATTTTTTGTCGACTTTCCATATGATGGCGTTGGTGGATTTATTTATGCTGTGAAGTTACTTCAAGGGATTCATGCATTTTCGGAAGAATTTTTAGATGCAACATAATATATGTAAATCGTGACACATTTGCCACCATCGAAGCACAATGGAATTCTAGATTTTGCGTAGATGGTTCGAAATATCCAAGAAATAATATTCCAAGTATATTTTTAAAATATTGCAGTATATTAAACGTTACGTTGAATAATAGAAAATTTGGTACAATTGTAATCAATTACTGGAGGATTTGCGCTATGTAAACATTAAATTTTGTAATTATAGATCATTTGGTGAATTTTACTTTAATATTAAATTATTATTATCATTATTGTTGTTGTTGTTGTTGTTGTTGGTGGTGGTGGTTTTAAGCTCTATATGTAATAAAGTCCCAGATTTTCGTTATTCCAAACCATAGAAGAAGACATGGCGTGTTAGAAAATTCACTAAGTATGTATATAATTCTATTTAATTAATAACTTACTTTGGATTTTGGAATTTGGAAAAAAGCCGTTCCGTAAGAATTGTGTATAATGAAGTGAAACTAATACTTTGCTTTACTTTCGAGCCTAGGTTAAAGAAAAATAGAATATAAGATTTCTATCATTATTGAAGAGGTCCTTTTAGGTAAACGCACTCGTAATTTGAAAACGTTTACAAGAATGTCAAAAGATTTGTTAAATGGAAAGAATATCGAAAAAATAATGAGAAATATATACGTTTAATTTCATTTCTGCATGGGCTGCTATAGGCTACTTAAATTTGTGCTCAACTTTTCTCCAAATGGCAGGAGATGAGAACTTTCCATCAATGAATAGCTCCTTTATTTTCAATCGAGGGGTATTAGGACAAAAAAGAAGTGGAACATTCATCAACACGTCAAACAACGAAAACGAGACTCGTATCACCACTGCATTCATAAGTCCCTACATCCCAACATGAGTAAAAATGTAACAAATTCCTATATAGTTATGTATACATTTATCAACGTTATAACGATTGAATATGCCCAAACTAAAATATATATAGTAGAAGTATATGTAAATTTTATACTTATATGTAAATTTCACACTTCTCAAACCTTACAAGTAAATATACTTAAATCGTTTTAGAACTTTACCAATAAGATTGTCTGCATCATCATTTGTCCATTTATCTCTCAGCAGCTAAGAAGATTGCCTTATCATAAATTCAATATCTTCCTGCACCAAACATTTTCAAGTAACATAATGGGTTACATTCATTTTATTAGAGGACAAGCAATCACTTTTAATGTCACAGAGTTATACCATTTGAATTCAACAACATGAATATTACTGATAGTTTTCTTCAACATCTTCGCTTTTCATAGAGATGACTAGGGATTTTAATTGGAAGATGCTAAAGAACTATCGAGAATTGGTTGAGATTTGATAAAGAATAGATAAATTGGAAGCTCTTTTGTTATGAAAAAATGGTTTTGCGATAGCAAGTTCATTAATATTCATTACTCTAAAACGAGGGACAATTTTTAAAACCATTTTTCGATTTTTGACGTACTTAAATAATCACCCGTTCCTTCGATGGTATTCCGCGCGATCAATCATCTGTAGAGACAAAAGGGATCTCTTAAGGAGCCATTTTGGTCGCCTTTGAATTGGTTTTCATTTTGATCCCCTGACACCAGAGATGATTCTGCCTGGAAAATATGATTCCTGTGATTCCTGTTCTACACGACGCTAGAGTAACCTCCCTACACATATGTTAGTTTTTGAAACGTATTGTTTCTTAACATGTGCTTTAAAACGTAAGTAATTTTTCTGCATATATTTCTTGAAATGCATTAAAAGTGTGAGTTTACTTTTCTATGTAAATCGGCGTGTGAATTAAATTTAAAACTACATTGATTAAAAAATTCATTGTGATTCATTTCTATTTGCGGAAACGTATTTTATGAAATATTACTTGATTGGCGAATAAACGTAAAGTATGGTAAAATTTTCATCATCAGAATGTTATAGTGGTTAATTATAATTATAAAATAATACAGTAAACTGTCGCAAGAACGTTCAAAAAAAGTACATCTAACTAAAGAATATTTTCGTTTAATGGCCGTATGTTTTGGTCCCGGAAAATTCTTTACAGTGTTAACGTATTTCTGAATAAGTACCTCATATTCTTATCAATGTTTATCTTGGTTCTTCTTTTCTCACAAATATGTTTTAGCAACGGAAGCTTTGTTTAATTTTAGTAACAGAAGAAGACCTTTGGATCAAATTAATGATGTAAAAGAAAAACTAGCTGATTAACATGAAGACACATTGGCTCATAGAAGAGGACGAACTATCCTCTCGCACCTCCTCCATGTTTCGAAATAACTAGTGATGCTCAAAATGTCCTTCGTAGGTATATTATCTCATCTGAAACCAACTCATTTCAATTTCTTGAAGAAAATAGAAGAAAATATTTTATAAATGCGAACGAAAGAAAGCAATGGACTCCCTTGGATTTCTGTTTCTTTTATAGAAAATATGATTCATGTCCATTCATCAATCATCACACATCTCAAGTTTGTATTCTTTTGGTTTTAAAGTTTTTACTGGTTGTTAGGAAAATTACTTTATTACTACAGAAATTAATAGCACAACAAGAAGCAGAATATATTAAAGTGCGATTTTGACAAAAGCAAAAACAACTTAAAGAATATTTTTAATCCAAATGTTTACAAGGATATGAGTCAAAGCTACACAGAAATAATTAAAATGTATGTTAATATATTAGTGTTATAGAACCTAGTGTTTCAAAGCTACGTTCTATGTCGTCAATATTACTATTTGATACATTTATGTCGGTATACAATAAAGTTTTCAAATGAACTATAACCCTCATAATTACCACCACTACAGCTAAAACTTTGAACTACAGATGGCAGGAAATCGGCTATTGATGGTACAACCTTCGGGAAACCATAGAATCCTGTAATAAGAGTTAATAAAGGTTGAAACTATATAATGAAAGAATCTTTGAATTATTTATTCCCCTATCGCAAACTACATTTCTATATATATCGCTTCGCGTTTACGTGTTACAATTTTTTGTAATATAAAAGTGCTTTGTAGAGCGCTCCGTCCTAAAATATAAGCTATTTTCATCAAGCAACCAGAAACCTAAGCAAAATAGCTAATAAAAATTTGGTTTAATTACTTGTAGTAATTAGCCAGTATTATGTCGTGTCATGGTAATGGAATGATTAGTGTGGTATCAACAGAAATGGAAAACATATGAAGAGACAGTAATTTTCATACTAAATGAAACGCATAATTTTACTACAGAAGCAATCTTGAATAAATGTTAAGATGGTTACTTAAAATATATTAATGTAGATTTGTCAGGAAGAAATTTAAGGCCAAGTTAAATCTTAGTAAAAATAGAAGTTACGTAGATTAAGAGAATGTAAAAACAATGCTAATATTTAAAAAAAATAAAACGCAGGCCCGATCTGTTGTAAGCGCGAGTTTTGTTAAAATAATTTCATATTGTGAGAAGATACTTTAAATATTTAAACGTATTTCCAAGGAGGGAAAAAGATAGTTCAAATTTTTCCATTGTTCCTGTTGGGAAAAAGCATAAAATTGCAAGTGTGTATTTTTCTGAAATATATACATATGTCATCAATTAGAATATGCCTTTTTTTTCAATGATCATTGCAGCATGGGTGACACCTGGCGTTCCGTGGACGTTTTATTAGTAGTTCCTTTATTTAATTATTGCGCGATCTAAAACTAAAACTTTTTAACACTTGAAAAGAGTTGATGAAATTTTTAAGATACCACATTTGCATCATTGGATATATCGTAAATACAATACTTACGTTGTGCAGGATTGTAGTCTACGCGTTGTATTTATTTAAAATTTAAAAGAAATTTTCAAATATTTAAAAATATATTCGGCACATTTTTCCGCCGAAACACAAAACACGAAATCTTTCACAAAAAAATGATTTTTTACTGCATCTTTTTTATATAATAACAAATACATATACAGCTACCTGTTTCAACCTGAATTAAAGAAACGTTGATCGGAACCTTTGTAGGAATTTCTATTTCCGGGTGAAACGAAATCCAAAAACAACTCCGAAAATAATATATTTGAACCAATATTATGATATGATTATGTACATAAAACCCTATGCTTGATTCTGTTTCTCTGCAAAAGTTTGCAGTAAGAAAACAAATGCTATAATATGTATCGAAAATAGATTGGATCACTTTCGTTATTAATCAGATATTCAAGCGTGGTCGATTTTATGTGTGCACAGAGATTTCGATCCAACAGTATCTGCCGAAATGATTTGCAAATGCTTCGTTTGGGTCACTATATTTATAAGTGGTATTTCGATTCCATGGTGACATGTAGGGCATACGCATTCAGCATAAATTATACTTCAAGTTTTAGTTTCGTCCAATGTTCTAGCAACATGAAATGACCTTTTCCTGCATCGGAAATATGCATCGTTGATCGGGAGATGCAGAAGTACGCAATGCTTGTGCATCGTTGATCGGGAGATGCGCAAGTACGCAATGCTATTTCGTGAGTTAGGCGTATTAAATGAATTTTGAACCCATGATGGCTTTATCCTGCAGCTCTCATCTGTCTGCTATTTGAAGGTCTTTGCAATTCAGGTGGGCTGCAGGATTACAAGAATTAGGATTGGGAAATGGCGAAGTGTCCGTTAAACAGAGATGTCTCTTATTATGCAGTTTCTATTGAGCAGGTTTTACTATACGTCGTTTCGATAATGATTTACCTATGTCCTGTTTAACATCACCTGTCGTCAAAAGGGATAGAATTTGAGATAACGACTTTGACTTTTCCACCATTTATTATATATTTATTAGTAATTCGTGACATCTTTTCACACTAGACGATTCCTAGGCCTTGGTAGATACCGGGCCCAATGCTGGATTAAGGTTTTTATGGACCCTAGGCAGAAAAGTTCAAATGGGTCCCCCGAAAGAAGGTGTAGGACCTGTGTAATCGCTGGACTTCTAGCGAAAATTAAAAGATAAAATTTTAACGGTTGTGAAATTCCATGTTTAAAGTGGAGACATTTAATATTGTAAAGCATCAGTAGATTAAAAGAAAAAAAAAGAATTAGAAAATGGAAAGCGTTTTGATTGCTATATCTGTGGACGTCCGTAAGTTTACAAAGGGAATGCACGTGATTGTCTTACATACAGGCACGTGGACTAACTAAGAGAGGAGGGGTCCAAATCCCAAAATGGTAATTGTATAAAGCAGAGAATTTTCAAATGGTATGATGAATGATGATCCAGCTGTGGATATGCAAACCTAGAAATATACAAAAATTTCTGATTCAAAATTAAGATTAAAATAACTCTTAATTAACACGAGGCTCCTTCGGTGGCCCACAAAATCGCAAGTGCCTACTTGGCCTATGCATAAATCCGGCACTGACAGGATCCTATAGAGACGTAGAGGGGAACTTTGTCCTCTACTGTGTCTTTAATTCGGGTTGGATTACAATGGTACTCTGAATATGCGCTATATTCTCTATGAGCTTCTTCTATGAGCTTCTTCTATGAGCTTCTTCTATGAGCTTCTCTATGAGTTTCTTCTATGAGCTTCTCTATGAACTTCTTCTATGAGCTTCTTTATGAGCTTCTTCTATGAGCTTCTTTATGAGCTTATTCTATGAGCTTCTCTATAAGCTTCTTCTATGAGCTTCTCTATGGGCTTCTCTATGGGCTCCTATGAATATTCTTTACGCGCCCTTTTACTGGGTTCGATTCCCTTGCCAATAGGGGTTCGGATTCCTCGGAAAATTGCAAGTCCCAGACTTACATGACGTTGGTTGTCATTGCGCTGTTGGAAAACACACATTATTGAAAATGCAGAAATGGTTTTGTTTTGGATCTTTTGCAAATTAAATTTTGAATGTTTAAATTGATATTTTAAGCACTGTGGTATCATTAAAACCTGCGAGAGGGACCGAACTAGTTATAACATTCATTTCTTGCTATTACAAACCGTGATGTCACCATACATCTATCAGTTCTGTGCCATTTTTCATTCTATTACACCTCGTTCGGCGTCGGATGACCTTGTTCTCCTTGCATCATAAAAATTAACCCTCCAATCAGAAAATGGCAATGCAAAGAGCAATGAAGATTATTATCTCGTTGTTGAGAGCTAGCTCTCGCTCTCCTGAATTTCAACTTCCAACTCTCTTTTATCTGTTTTTCATTCACTAATCCTCACTCCCTGTACTCTATACAACACTCTCCCGGAAAAACAGAGCTGCCTCCGGCAGCCGCCTTTCCTATCACCTTCTTTCCACACAATAAACTTATTTCATGAATTCTCATCGTTTTTACGAGGGGCTTACAGTCGTTTCACAGCACTCTTGAGCCTATAATCTCTATTCGCCATTTGTCGAACTAGAATGTTGTCATGCAATGGCACAGTTGTATCATGTTGTTTGTTTACCATGAAAATAAACGTGGTTTAATTCTAACAAGCACACACTGCTTGACGTCTTATCTTCAGACCCGGGTTGCAGGGGTTGATCCCTTAGACCGGTGGTTCTCAACCTCTTTCGAGTTGCCACCCACTTTTATAGTAACCAAGTAATTCGCGACCCCCTTTATAGTAACCAAAAGATCTGCGACCCCTCTGTCCGCCGCCGACACATTTGTATAATAAAAGCATTTTTAACAAAGTAAAGAAAACACATTAGATATAAAATTATATTATATCAATTATAATATATATATTACATTAATTATGTAAATTATATTAATTAAATATATTAATTTATATTACAGATATAAAGTTAACAACCATTAGTAAAATATTGCAATGTGTGTAGCCATGTTGTTGTAAAAGCGTTGGAAACATTTGGTATGAAATTCCTTACAAAAATAATTGCAACTAAAAATAGTTGCGGCCATTCTCCAGAAACCTGTTCACGACCCCCAGGTTGGGAACCACTGCCTTAGACGAAAGTGGTTTGCAGTCCCTAAAAACTCTACTTCCTGGTTCGGAACGATCATAGTCTATACTATATAATACAACCCCTTTGTAGTTAGTTCACAGGAGATAGACCTTGTTCTATAATAGCAGTTTCGAACGTAAGATATCAATCTTTGATATATCGATGAGAATAGGCTAGCCAAGGGAGATTTTGGGGGTTGTAACCCCCATTGCAATGAAATTTTGTATATTTAACATAGGAATATATGAGTTGTAGCTCTGTAACCCCTCCCGTTAAGCCTATAACTTCGGTTATGAACATTCTGCTTACGCCTATGTCGCTGAATAACTTGTTTACGAGAGAAAATTAATATGAGATAAAATAAGGATGAGTGTTGTGTCAAACTATTTAGAAAATTTTGAATGTTTCAGCTGGCAGTATGTGTTTCCTGAAATTACAGTTCCAATTATGTGTCTGCCTTTTCCAACATCATCCTATACTTATTACCGTTGAATAACTTGCGAAACACTTTTCTGTTGAACGTTCTTCTTTCATAATGAATAACTGTCATTGGTGTTATTAAATAGAAGTTTCTGAAATGCTTGTTGGCAGAAGCAACAAAGAACCTGCTATTTTATAGAACAACAATGATACTGTAATATTTAATATAATATTGTTAGGTAAAATTTATATGCAACGGTTACGTTTATTGACACATATATTAAAGAAACATCGTTAACCATTTTTTTTAAATTGGATTCTAACGTTTCTGCGATGGTGGATGTTTTGAAAAAAGAACGTTAGGCTAGCTGGAGGAGGCGATGTGGGAACTTTATTTGAAAAGGACTTTTCAGTTTGTGAGTAATTTGGGAAATGGAACTTATTTCGACATCGCCAAAATCTGTAATTCAAAAGCATCAACTGTGAAAGCTGCTGAAATTATTATGAAAATACAAGATAAAGACACAGAAATAGAAATTTGGCCAAAATTATTTGATTCACATATTCTTCTGGCCGAAGGAATCATTGTAATGAAGAATAATTCCCACGTTATAATTTCACCATTGCTGAATCAGTCGTGGAAATGTTGCTTCAAAAATAAGCCCTTTCAACAGAGTATGCTTGTTATTAAATGTGATAAACCCTCGATTTGGGATATGCTCAAAGGAATCGAATATTTACATTCGCATGAACTTTGCCATCTGGATTTAAAGACCGACAACGTTCTCATAATTTATGAAGATAAGTTGTTGTCAGCAATTTTTTTTTGTTATGACATCAGGGACTGATAGTATAAGTAACATACGGATCAAAGCAGCAGCCACTTTCTTCCGCATATAGATCAGCCGAATCTTCAGCGACACTTGGATAAATCGACCAGCATTCGATATTTGGGCCTGTGGAATACCAGACAACAAGTTACAGACAACACTAAGGAGCATGGAGAGATTCAGGCTTGGAATAACTAGGAGAGATCGAAAAACAAACACATGGGTGAAAGATAGACGGAGCAGACAGGAGTAGAGGATGTCATTATTGAAATAATATATATTGAAATGTCGATATACAACAGTATGTATAAAAAATGGTAATATGTATATTGAAATGTCGATATACAACAGTATGTATAAAAAATGGCTATATATATATTGAAATGTCGATATACAACAGTATGTATAAAAAAATGGCCATATATATATTGAAATGGCGATGAGCTGGGCATGTCGCATCAACGATGGACAACCTAAATTCTCAAGTGGATTCCAAGAGACAACCAAAGACGTAGGAAACGTCTTCAAACCGTATGTGTGGATGAAATAAGAAAACAGGTTCTGGTGTCATGGAATGGAAGCGAATTACTCAAGATAGACTTGTGTGGAAAACATTTGGAGAGACCTACATTCAGAAGTGGTTAGATAATCGTTTGCTATGATGATTATATATGTGGATGGAGGTTGAAATCACCTCAACATTGCAATGAAATTTTGTATATTTAACATAGGAATATGTGAGTTGTAGCTCTGTAACCCCCCATTGAGCCTGTAACCCCCAACTTATGAAATTTCTGCTTACGCTTATGCTGCATACGCTGTAGAAGTTGAAGTTACATTACATACATACATTTAGTTACATTAATAATTTAAAATAAAGGGGTTTCAGTAGGGTTCGTAATACTTTTGATCAAGGCTGTGTTTTAAAACTGTATCAAACTGACTTTTGAAGTGTGGTTTTGTAGATTAAATTATCTAATTTATCTATTAATATATATTAAACTTTTGTTTGGAAATATTCTATGCGGCAGTTTCGAACACAAGTTCTGGTTAAATTGATAAACATCCAGCCAGAAAGGCATTTCCCCATATCCAGTGTATTAGGGACCTCTTGTTTTCCAAGAAGGCCAGAGAAAAGAAGACTTGTTCCAAACAAGGAATTGCTTACAATGATTCTTTTTCCTTCTTTTCTCGCAAAATGAAGAAACGAAGCAAACTCGAACATGCAAGATCGAAATATAAGAACCTTCAAAAATGAATATCTCTGGGGATTCCTTACTCTCATTCCGCTGTGACAGAACTGAAATTCTACTAAACTCTCGTTCAATTTCAAAGAAACTCCAATTGATGTTGTCACACCGTTCTTCACGATGTTTTCCTCCTTCTGAAAATGATTGTTTCAATGGGTGCTAGATACCTTCTTCCCTGCTAAAATAAAAATATCTGAAATATTGCAGAATTTTAGCTTGGAATGTCAGTCTTTTCATGTCTCGGATATACTCCCAAGTAAGTAAAATCATATGAGTAGAGATGTAACAGAAATAGAGGCCGTCAGTTTCTTTAAGTGTCTAAAAAAATGTCTCCAACAACTCAAAATCTTTCGGGAAACTAATCAACATATTTTAGTATAAAGATCGGTAACCTACTGGACACCTGTTACATGTGGCGTGAACACCATATTTTAACGGCCTGCGGAATTGTTTAAAAGTAAAAATGTGGTTCCAAATGTGTTTTCTAAAACTGAAAAGGCTTATTGCACTTTTTTTCAACCCAAGTGCATTCCTATTTCCAAGTCACTTGAAGAGGAATATTGGTGGATATATAAATAGGAAAAGTTTACAAACTGTAAATCTACATTCAGACTGACTTTGTGAACGACCATTAGTTCTATCTGAATTAACTAGGTAGTGTTCTATGTGGCGTGATTGTAACGTAGGTTCGATTCCAATAGTATTGTATAACTCATGCCACATACTACTCATCGTCGTTCGGAGTTTAGTTTCTTGGGCAATAGAAATTCGAATTCCTCCGAAAAACTGAATGTACTAGCACAACTTCACCATATCCGTCCTTGCGCCCGTCAAATGCAAACAAACCACAAAAGTTCATTGACCCCCAAAAGTTTCCTAAAGTAACCTTAAAAGCTCTAAGAATGAAAAGGTGATCTACAATACTATACGCGATGAGAGCACACAAAAAGAAATACAACTACATTGAGTTACCATGCAAATATGTCAATATCCAAAAGAACTAATTATTTGGCCTTGCATTCATAAGCATAGACTTATATAAATACGTGGGGCCCCATCTTCCCCAATTATTTGAAATAATTTACATTTTTACATATGTCGTAACGTATAAATTTGTGTAATATGTGCTTGAGCCCTCAGTAAGTTTATAAACTCTACATTGATGCCTACAGTGAGGCAGTGCTTACGTCTTCACTTAGCATGATATTAACACGGTTTTATTCCCAATAGTGTCAAACCGCTCCAAATAAAATTACCAGCACTGTTGAACACTCTACCCTGGACTGTGCTCCTCACTGTGTTGCTTACGGTGTTCCGAGGGATGGTGCCCTTGACCTCAAGAGAATCACATTCCTCGGGAAAATGTAGGCATATATCCATATCATGGCGTAGAGGTAATGGTTTCCTTTATCGTACCATTAACCCTAGTTTAATCCCTGATGGTATTATAGAATGAGCTCCTTTTCTTCTCTGCCAGAAGTGTTTCGGGAAAGGAATATTCCATGCTCTGATTGGTTGTTTTCAGCCTGATCTATGAGGGTGTGGCTTAGAATGATGACGTCATCACATTTCAACTATTCAGGCATAACTCGAAGTCTATCCAAACGGACAGCGAGAGGATTATCCCGAAGCGGGGGGAATCTGGAAGGTCTCCCCCCACTTATCCTTCCCTAATACAGGTAAGAGTAATTTGTTTTCAGGTGTGTATTTTGTAAAAAGTAAATACTAACTTTGTAAAAAATTTTTGTATATAGGCCGCACCCTCAGGTTTAAAGCAACCAATCATAGCCATGCATGCCTTCAGGTTTAAAGCAACTAATCATAGCATGGAATATTCCTCTCCCCAAATGCACTTATTTGTGCCCACCGTATTCCGGGGTGTAGTAACCTCGGCACAGAGGTTCGGATTCCTCGGGAAACTTTAGGTTTGACCGCAGAATGACATTTGCTTTTCTTATGAAGTAAGGAATTTAAAAATATATTAAATTTCCTAAACATCGATGGGAAAGTTCGATGGCTGTTATGGGCGAACCTACGTCGTATTAACGTTTCAGGAATTCTACATGGAACACTTCGTTCTGAGCTCCTGTTGTTCCTTTTTCCACCATTCGTACAAATTTCGCGCGCGCGTGTATACTAATAGTTATATTCCATTTATGACTTCCAACACCTTGCGTTTTCTTAGTAGTTTTGTGGCCAGTGCTGTGCTCTGCGCCGGAAAGGGGAAACATGTGGGTCATAAGCTCCATCAACTTCTGACCTCCGAAAATTACAATAATATTCACATCAACTATCATTATCAACCCACTGCTAGATGGAGATGTCTCTGTCATCACACATGTACGTAGCACAGAGGAACAAACTCAGAGGATTTGACCTTCAGCTCTTCACACTGGCTGGATATATTGGCCAACTAGATCTACAGTTTGGCGAAGGATCCGAACCTCGGCAGCAGAGCAAACACGAGACCTTAAGCAGCGTAGTCACATTGTATAGAACACCGTATTGTAACACCGTTACGCATCAAGTATGGACCGCACTCCATAACATAACAGCGTAACATTTTCGCGTCCCACCAGTTGTTGGTTTTTCTCCGTCGCATCAGAGTAATGCCACGGGACTAAGTTGCACCCCCATGTTCGTATAGGTAGACCGGCTTATGAAACACAGTCAGTGTAGGCTGGATATCGGCATGAACCGATGGGACGCAGTGATATTACGCACTGATGATAAGCGGCCCGTAACGCCCTCGCGTAACACGGGATGTTACGCGACGATCTTCTGTTACGATGTCCTGTTGCATGTCTGTACGTACCCTTACGTTACGACTGGATTCGTTGCGTCACCCTCCCATGAAGTAAACCTTCTCCTGGCTGCTGCAAATTTTTGTCAGCTAACTGGAGACGCCAATTTAGCGGAAGACAAGTGTCAGCCATATATATATAGGCATTTTATTATTATTTTATATTAAAATTGTAGCCCTCTAGATCCCTCCCATATAAATTTTCTCTATTGCTATGACCTTTCACTTCTAACCACGTTCGTATTTTGACAGTTTTTTTTATTTAGGCTACATAAGACAATCATCCATTTTTTTATAGATTTTTATTGTCTGACTAGCAACTGTTTTTCCGCACCTGTAAAGTTTAAGAACACAACGTTTCGAGATCCAAGTACTCTTTGTCAAATGAAGACACAATCTGAATATTTGTTCACTTTAAGAAAATAATAGCCATGCTTTCAATTTCGTTTTCGTGCCATTCAAAGCCGGTAATCAAATCCCATTACCGTTCTCTCATTATAGATCAAGAGTTACCTTCCTCGGCCTGTTTTTGCGCAGCATGACCCTTGCTGTCCTTCGAGCTTAAAAAGTTAAACTAATCTCCATAAAATTTCATAACGGTCATATATCGGAGGTTCCATTTCTAACGATATTATGAATAACCTTGGTATAAAATCATTTCCAATTACATAATTTATCCCCCCAGAAAGCAATTCAGCGGAAGGAGTTCTATTCACATTAAGGTCAAAGTTAAAGGTTATTTTTATTCCCATTAAGTTGGACAGGGGATAAGCATTAAAGATGAGTTCAGGCTCATTTTTTGAGGCCCAAGCCCGAAGACTTGTAATTTGCGCCCGTCCGTGCCCGAAATACTTCTTGCGAATTTGAGCTCAAGCCCGAAACTTCAAATAAATCTTTAGCGCTTTAACGTTTGATTTAAATTAAAAAAAAAATGTTGAACCACATTATTTAATTTTCTTTGAATTTTTATATGTACGGTTTTCTTCAATCCTTCAAAGCAAACCACATAATTGTATTTTTTGTAGAATTTCAATATAGAACAGTCAGTTTTTGGCTTCACTTGCATCTGTCTGATAAGCCCGGCTAGACACGTTTCATCCCTTGTAAGCATAGGTCCTGTTAAGCCACTTGCCCACCCCAAAATCATCATCTGGTATTTGGATATAAAAATATAAATATTCAAACTTAATTTATTTATTTTTTTGTAAATTTAGATGTATATAATTTTTTTTTTTAAATATAATTTTTCTTACAAATATGTTTTTGTCAATTCTGATATTTATATAACCATTCGACTTTGAATATTTATTTTTCCTTTCTTTTATTTTCAACTGAGTGACATCTTTAAGTCATTTCATCGTGTATCACCTCGTTCGGTGCAGAATGACGCTTGCTGTCCTGCGCAAAAAAAAAAAAAAAATTACCATTTTATCGCCAGGGACATTTCTGCGGTCCATTCCATTGATATTGTTTTTATTCAAGAATGACGCCGTAATTCAAAAGAGGTTGTAACTTATTTTCAGTAGCCTTTCTCCCTAGCTCACGGACCCGTTAATCTACTAATTAAAAGCTATGCTTTAACAAAGCGTTTTACACTTCGCTAACCTTTAGCCAGCAGCATTTCCACAACGTGGTTTACCTGAAACACGGTTTTCAACCAGATTGTTACTTCGCATAAAATTATATCTACAACACTGTTTTTTTTTAATTCATTCAATTAAAAAAGCAGACATCCGTTGGAGAAACCCTGCTAAGAAAGCATTATTTTGCGGATTAGTTCAATGTTTAAAGCGTAAGGAAAGCAGAAGATATGTTGCGCAAACTTACTTTACAATATGGACATTTCTTTATTTGCTAAAACGTTTTGTAAGATATGTCTCCAAGTTTATTAAATCTATTAATTTTATACATTTGTTCATTTCTAAAATTTTCCGTTATAAGTGTAAATCCATTTTTACTTGATGGTTTTAAAAACTTAACTTTTTGTTTTTAAAATCTGCGTTCGAGATTGCCCAGAGCATCGAAGGCGAGGCAATTCGAATTCGAGACCAGCAATTCGAATCAACATCAAAATTACGAAACGAAAAAATAACTCTTCATTTGACCTCAGTATTACTCGAAGTGTAGCCCATGACAGTGGTACTCGAAGTGTGGTCCATAGCAGCGTATCAAGTGGTTCGCAGAATCTTCAGGAAACATCGGAAACCACATTTATGAAATAACCTATTTTAAAAACATACGGCTTGAAAAATTGTCCATCCGCAACTATTAAGGTGTCGATATAGACAATATCTAAACGTGACACTCTCATGAATGTTTAGGTAATTTAATATTTTTTTGGGATCTAAAATCCCAATAATGGATGCTTTTAATAATGATACGTTGAACGAAATTATATTTATTGCAAGTGGATGATGATTCGTAGGGACTAATATTATTAACCGGAGTTGGCGATCTCACTTTGAGACAATATTTTTCAATTTTCTCTCTTATAAAGTCAGAGACAGCCACCTCCCATTTCCTTGTGATCAACTATGAGCAATGGAAAGTTTAGGGTGGTCCGTGGGGAACACAAAGTTTAAGAAACATTGATCTTCCTCAGTGGTTCTTCAACAGTGGTCCACGGACCCCTGGTTGTCTGTGAGGTCCTTCCAGTTTTCCACAAAAGTTTGTAAAAATACTAAGACAAGAACATCTACCCTTCAATGCTAAGAATGAATTATGAGGGAATGATGAATTCCTTTCTTGAATGGTGAAAAATCGGCAAAGAAACATTAGAAATATCTTTGTATGATGCAAATTCCTGGATTTAAACTTTGAGGTAATTCTTGGTGGGCCCGCCAGTGCGAGTGATCTCTGAAGGGTGGAGGGTCCACCGTCTAGGAAAGTTAAAGAACAGCTAATATACCCTAAAGATCTCCTCAGCAGCCTATGCTAATAAATTGGAATGGACAAGGAAGAGTGTTGGAATCAATGAAAGAGTTTTTTCCTTGAATTTATGAACCAAGGATAGCAAGGTTTACGTTGCCTTCAGACGTAAAAGTCAAGAAACAGATTTTTAGGGCTGCCAACTTTTTCTAAACCTGCTAAATAACGCAATTTTTATGATGCGAGAGCTCTCCAAGTAATTCTGATTGCCGCCTCCTTGGGCTCGCTACAATGGATTCGACGTCCACAAAGCTTGGCTTTGTGCAAATGTATATCCGTTTACAGGTCACATTAAGGTCTGTCCCAGATATATCATGGCGAAATCTGTTGTCATTAAATACATAAGTGCAAAACACAAATGCCGAAGGTTTTTAAAACTTGATCCATACATTGTACTTGAAAAAGAGTTTGGAAATTCTGGCATCTAATCCGTTATTTTCGATTGCTTTTACGGTAAAAGGACATCAAAGATTATGCTATATCAGAAGCACATCTTAGACATGATTGAACGATGATTCAAGAAACATTCCGTGGAAGGTACATACAACGTGCTTCTCAAAGTGATAATAATGAGAGATTAGAAATGTTGGTATTGTTACGAAAGAAGGCATTAGGACGACACATTATTTTAGCGGGATATGAACAATTTATTAGTTTTATTCTCTTCACCCTCAGGTGGCGTAGATAACTTCCGGTACAATGTGTATCGTTGGTTGTGGATAGGTTTACGTGTTTGGGCAAATGTATAGATACACAGATTGGTAAAAACTGTAATTCTCTTGTTAACAGAAAAAGAGAAACTGCGAAGAATATTGCAGAATAATTAATTGCTAGTATTGCACTATTATATTGTATTACAAAACTAAAAAAGAATGTATTATTAATTTAATATCCAGCTGTTGAATACTCGAGCTTCATCAGCAACTGAGACTAGCAGGTGGAGACGTCTTATAGTGAAATTCGCTACAAAGATAATACTCGGTTGTCTACTATGCCGAAAATCCAAGTTTATGTCTAAGTAATGTTGAAGACCTGTTGTTCTTTCCTGTTAAACTGTGGTTCGGTGTTTGATTGCCCTAATTCATCAAAAAAATTAAGTCTTGTCGCAACACGTTCTTTCTTGTTCTTGCGCCATTAAGTGAACAAAAAAATTTGGTTACTTTGTATGCATTATGAACCCTACACAATAAACATTCTATTAAAACTTAATGCTAGGCATTAGTTTTGAACTGTATGGAATATTCATGAAATTTAATCCCACTTTCGAAAACTTCAACCATTTCCGAAATGAATGATTATAAATGACACTGCGTGATAAAAGCAATATGTAAATTGAAATTACGCAAAATTTCATTTTTAAAATTCATCTGCTGACGATGTCGTTTCGAGATGCAGTGGCTATCATCCTAACAAAAAACTAAGTTCAAATTTCTTACGTCTATACTGCAGATAAAAGACATTCTCTCTCCCCTTCCTTTGACATCATATGGTCAAAAATAATTAAAATTTTGTGACTAAAATAATTTTTTTGTGTGATTTCAATTTCTATTTGTGATATATTTATGTTTAGTCCATTTAGAACTTTAAGTGTTTCGAACCTTGCTTCATTATTTTATTTCGACAGACGTCCGAATTTTTGGTTGATTATAGGATTACGGATACGATTATTATTCGGTTGAGCTTTATGAGTCCTGTCGTCTTACTTTACTATCCCGGATTCGGGAAAGGGCTTCCTTTTTTCGTGTTATTCTTTCTCGGATAGGGGCAGCACGAACTATTCCCCCTTTGAAGGATAATGATCCCGGTCTGATTCGGGGGATCTTGAGAGAGCTAATCTCTTTGTGGCAGTTTTTAATCGTACATTTGTGGAGGATTCTATCCGACCGGCCGTTTCTATCAGAGAAGATGCCAGTGAAGTTTCATCCTACTTTTCTCTGCATGTTATTAGTATGACAATTGATTCTTTACCACGGGGTTCTTCGCATGAGCCTGATGGTATTCCATCGGTTTTTTATAAACGATTAAAGAGTGAATTTTCTGAGTGCTCGTCAATTTTGTTTAGGCAGTGCCATGTGAATGGATGTTTACCTGATGGTTGGCGTGAGGCGGTTGTAGTACCAATTTTTAAAAAAGGTGATCCTTCCGACCCGGATAATTATGGACCAATTTCCTTGATGAACATTGTTGCCAAGTTGTTGAAGAAGTATATTTTATGTTTTTTTATTGCCTTTTTTTGATCCAGAATGGTATCATTCCATGTGAGCAATTTGGCTTTCTTCCTGGTCCTTCTTCGACTATTCAAATGTTGCAGGCAATTAACACGTGGACCTTGGCTGTGGACCAGGGTCTCTCAGTCAACGTTGTTTGTTTTGATTATTAACGTGCTTTTGATCGTGTACCACGGTCGATTCTTTTTCTGAAACTTGATATGTTCGGGGTTCCGCCTAAGTTATTGGAGCTTATTGTGGCCATTTCCTCTTGTAGGCCTTATCGTGTTAGGGTAGGTTCCAAGCGTTCGGTTCTTGTTGATGTCCCGAGTGGGGTTGGCCATGGTTCAGTTTCCGGTCCACTTTTATTTGTTGCTTTTTGCTACGATGGTACCTCGATCTTGCGGCCAGTTTCGTCGTCTCTCTAGGCGGATGATGTTCGTTTTTTTTAGAGTTATTCGATCTCTAGATGATTGTTACACTTTACAGTAGGCTTGTGATAGACTTTATGCATGAAGTGTAAGGAATAGGTCATCCATTTCCATGACCAAATCGAAGACTTTACATCTTGGATACGGTAATCCCCGGTGTTTCTGCTGTTTTGGTAGTGTTCCTCTTGGTGGTGCTGACTCGCATTGTGATCTGGGCATTGCTGTGTCATCCAACTTAGGATTTGGTGACCATTTTGAGTCCATTGTTGCTAGGGCAACTAACGTTTCATACCTTCTGCATCGGGCCTTTGGTAGGTGCGATTGTAATGCGTTAATGAACGCTTTTTTGGCATTTGTTGTTCCTCTTTTGGAACACGCCTCTCCCGTCTTGTCTCCTCACGCTGTTGGTTTGATTTAGCTTCTTGAGAAACCTTTGTGGTGTTTTATTAAGTTTTTGCCTGGTTGTTTTATCTTATCGTAAGCACTTGGCGGCACTTGGTTATCACTCGATGGAATGGCGTAGGCTTATGAGTGACCCTTCAGTTTGGTACAGGGTTATTTATGGACCTAATAGGACAGAAAAAACAACGTTTTAGAAGCGTATTTATGTCAAGATTGAGTTCGAGCTACGCGTTTCGGGCGATAAAAGTTCGCCCTTCTTCGGGAGTGAACACGTGGAATATCGTCAACAAACGAGGTTGATTCGCGGATGTAACTAGAGTTGAGTTATTAAGTGAAATGTTGACTTCCAAACACAGGACGTCAAGTACTACGTGGTTTTTGTGGTGCGGCCACTCCTCCCAGAAATTACCAAATTGTGGAAAAGTTGGCTGTCTGTTGGTAGAGGTGGCAATTATGGTGGGACTATGGATTAATATCAGAAGGAGTTAGGTGGAGTACATTTCGCCAAGCTGAGCTGAAGGAAGGAGTTGAGCTGTGGTCATTCACAATGGAATCACGAAACATGTTAATGAAGAAAGCTTCGGCGAAGTCCAGTTCAAGTGGTGAATGAGGTTGGTGGATGATACGAGCGTCAAAAAAGTTAAAGCGATGGTTGTGTTCGTGGCTGTGAACAGCAATGGATGAGGGCACGTTTTGTCAGTCCTATGTAGGAAAGTCCGAACTGGCAAAAAATTTGATACACGCCCCAGCGTTGGAGTGTGGAAATGTTATCTTTGAGTCTAGAGGGCAAAATCTTGTTAATAGGCGAGAAGGTAACTTTGAATTTGGCTTGCCGAAGGACTTTGGCAATGGCGGAGCTAAGTTTGGGCACGTAAGGGAGTGTTACGAAGCCAATGTAATTATTTGAAGATATTCGACTAAGAGATGTACTGTAAGAACGTTTTGAGAATTTGAAAACGGCAGCATCGATAATGCTGGGACAGTACCCACGGATGCGAGCGATGGTCTTAAGCAAAGAAATTTCATCAGATAAGGAGTCCGTTGACGAACAGAACTGTAGAGCCCGGAAGACATAGGTGTAGAAGGCGGACATGTTTTGTTGATACGGATGGAAAGAAAGATTATGTGGAGGGAGAGCAACGCTGAAAGGCTTGCGGTACACCGAAGTATCGAAATAGTTATGATGTTTATTAATCTGTATATCCAAAAAGTGAAGGGAATCATCTTCTTCAATTGCGAGGGAGAAATTAAGCGCAGGATCCAAAGTATTGATGGTGGGAAGGAGTGTTGAGATTTGATCTGGAGGACTGTCCCACATAATAAAAATGTCATCCATGTAGCGATCCCAGAGTTTAAACTTGATAGAGTTGAGGAGATTGGATTCAAAGAAATGCATATATATGTCACAAAGGATTGATGAAAGTGGGTTACTCATAGCTAAGCCACTGGTTTGTTGTAATGTTGTCCGTTGAAGACAAATGCACTAGAGTTGACACAGATTGAGGTGAGATTGATAATTTCAGCAATTTCTGGTTGTGTAAAGTGGAATTCAGCTGGCTGGCTGGCTGGCTGGCTGGCTAGCCGGCCCTCCCTACCTACCTACCTATCTACCCACCCATCCATCCATCCATCCATCCATCAATCAATGAATCAATCATCCTATGACCGTTGAAATAAAAGAGGCAAAACAAATTCCAGATGAAGATTTTTCTGTATCATTCTTCGTCCGCCTCCTAAATTTTCAGACTCTGCAAGCAAAACAACGTGCGATAGATAATAACTAAAGTAGCACATAGATTTAATTCGTATGTTTTATGTTTATAAAGAAAATATTTGAATCAAAAATTACAGAAAATTGACAACCGGAATTTTTGTTAATCCTCGAAACATTATAATAAATTGTAGATAACATTTGATGTATATCATCATTAAATGTGCAAAGGTAGTTTTAAGAAATTATATAACACGGACATCGCAAAAGATTTACTTACTTTATGTTAATAGTCGGGTAACAAAATAAACATCCATGATTTTGCGACAGCAAGTTGGCACGTGGAACAAAATGGCAGCATCACTTTGGCAAAACGTCCTAAAAAGTCTACCGACCCCTACCTATATAAGTTCAAAACTGTGAATCAACTGTTAATATCACCTAATGTTAGAATTTTATTTGTAGTATAAGACGTTATGGTTGTGACGTATTTACTTAGCTGTATTTATACAACCGAGCAATTATTTTCGGTTGATAAGTAAGTAAATAGTTTTTGGAAACAGATTAATAATGGTTAGCTAAAAATAAAACAGTAAATAATAACTAATATTTGTCCACAATACGGTAAAGTTTGTTTCATCTTTATTTTATTATGATTTCTTCCACGTTCTCTTTAATAAATTCGTACGAAAATCCCCTTCGTGTTACGTACTCTTACAGTATACAGGATATTAGTATACAGTATGTAGTACACAGTATATGTATATAGTATACATTATAAGCATACGGTAGACATTACACAGTATATGTATATAGTATACATTATAAGCATACGGTAGACATTACACAGTATAAATATATACAGTATACATTATATGTATACAGTATACATTATATGTATACAGTATATAATACACAATATAAGCATACAGTATACACTACACAATATAAGTATACAGTATACATTACACAATATAAGTATACAGTATAGACTACACATTATAAGTATACAGTATATACTACACAATATAAGTATACAGTATACACTACACTATATAAGAATAAAATATACACTTCACAATATAAGTATAAAATATACACTGCACAGTATAAGTATACAGTATACACTACACGATATAAGTATAGATTATACACTATAATCTATACTTATATCGTGTATAATCTATACTTATATAGATTATACACTATAAGTATACGGTATATACTATACATTATAAATATAGGGTGTACACTGTACACTATAAATATACAGTATAAAGTACATAATATACAGTATACGGATACAACTTATATAGATGCAGTATAAGAATATGTATAAGAGCACACTGTGAAATTTAAGTATATTATAAAAATGCATAAAACCCGTTTCCTAGATAAAGAATTTTATTCTTTCGAAAAAAAGGGCTAAAAGTTACGTATTATTTCAAAATTTGCATTTCTGTCTAAGTTTTTTCCAGGAGTAATTTAACTAACACCTTCGAAAACTAGAAATGGAACCAAAATGCATGTATGTGTGTAAAGCAGGAAGTGTTCTAGATGAAAATTGTAGCGCGCTACTCTCAAATTGCATTCCAAGATTCAACTACCCATAGATTGAAAGGGAGAGAAACAGAGCAAGAAATAATTTTCCAAGCTTATAAAAATGTCAACGATTTTCCTTTCCCCTCACTTTTCTGGACAGATTTTTAGGTCCGGTGCGTGTCGATTAATGAGGGGGCTTTTCTGCATTAATATCAATATCCTATGCTTACGGAATTTTGTTGGTTCTTTATAATATCCTCATTTCTTATATAAATGTATAAAGCTAGAAAATTTAAAAAACACACAATAATACTAAAATGCATTTCACGAAAACGAAACTCTATACTTCAGGAATTATTAAAATAAGATAAATTATATTAATTGTTAAAAAAGCAGAGCAGGGTTTACATCACAGCAGCACTTTAAAATGCAAGTCAAAATTAATTTATATCAATCAAGATACGACGAAACATTTGCATAGCAGAATGCGAATATGGGATCTCCTCTCAGAACATCGTCATAAGAACAAGAGCGATTGCAATTAGAGTCCCTAGAATCCTAGGCGGACGCATCAACCACCATTTTGTTATACAAGTCATAGTTCAATTACCTTGGCGATAAAGGTTTTACGCATTGGCGCAATGATCGCTATTTTGGCATAAAAATAATCAAAAATCCGCGAATATCCGACTATTGTAAACATTGGCGCAACTTTCAAAATGTCGCCAATAAAAACAATTTGCAACCACGATCACGTGATACAATGGCAACAAAATAGCGGACATGAGCCAGTTCCCTTTTTTAGGAGCCTTAATTATAATGAAAAGAGTGTAAACTGACGTCACTTCTCGAGCATGCGCAGTAGATAATAGCACGTCTATTAGTAATACACAAGAATGTGACAATGTTTTACTGCGCAAGGACAGCAAAGGACATGCTGCAGCATGATATTAAATTTTCCGAGAAAATGAAACCTCTGCGGCCATGGGAATCAAACCCCGAGCTACGATGGGTAGGAAAGCGGAAGATGTCCCCCGATACAATTGGAAATCGAACCCAGGTTAATGGTGCGATAGGCGGAGGCGTTAACGCTACATCGCAGCAGCACATTGGACTTAGGTTTTTCTGAGGAATTTTTTTAAAACAATGGGAATCATCCCTCGGACCACAGTAAGATGAAAATATATAATTGTCTTTTCAAAGTTATATGTGAATGAATGAATGAATATCTTTATACTCATTCCTCCACCCCTAATTAACCATTTGGTAATAAGAACTGATTGTCTGATTTTGTAAAAATATTCGCCCATTTCAGTTTAGATACGCCATACGAATATTATCGCTAATAATTATCGCTAAAATTATCACATTTCTCCCTTTTTGCGTAATAAATACTTTATTTAAAAAAAATTCTATAAAAGAATTTCGAATACTGGTATTAACGAAACTGACAAGTGCTTAGAAAAAAATTTAGTGTTATCTAAAACATGAACGGTCTCTGTTTACCTGAAATTTTTCGTACAAGAAAGTGTACGTTCTTCTTTCCTAGTCATAGGCGTCTTCTACTGGTGCCAAATGGAAAAGCGAAGCAAACTGGAAAATGCAAGATCAAAATATAAGAACTTTCAAGAACGAATATCCCGAGAGATTCCTTGCTCTCGTTCTGTCGTCCTAGAACTGACATTCCATTCTAAAATCTCATTCAATTTCAAAGAAACTTCAATTGATGTTGTCATACCTTCCTTAACACGTTTCTTTACCATAAAAATGACTACTATTCAATAGGTGTTAGATATCTTCTTTTCTTCGAAAGTAAAAACACGAAAAATATTCTAAAAGAAGAGTTTATAAATCCGCTTTTCCATATTTCGAATATACTTCCTTTTTCAAATAGGTTGATTGATTGATTGATTGGCTTTTCAAATAGGCAAAATTATGTTTGTAATCATAAAATGGAAATGGTGGCCATGAATATTTTAGTTTAAGCTTTGCCTTTATATGCTCTTCCAATTCTAACCTAACTCTTAATATGTAAAAGCTAATATATTTCTTTTTCCGTATTTCATTTCTTTTTCATGTACCTCACAATATGCATCAAATTGGGTTGGATAAATATTATAATTATTAATTTTGAAACAGAATGTTTGCTTCACGTTTACACTACAATATTCTTCCGTATCCACAATTTCAAAATAACAGAAAAAAGCGCTGTTGAAGAGAAGACGACGGTAATTTGTATGTTTTTAATTTTGTGAAATATTTACTGGAAAACCATTGGGCCGTCCTTGAACAAAACAGGTGTTAATACGTAAGACCAGATTGAAAGAGATTACTCTAATAAAGAAAAACTTAAGAGTTCAATAGAGAAATACGTGATTGGAAGAGTTTACTCTAATAAAGAAAGATGTTATTGGAAGAGTTTACTCTAATAGAGAAAGATTTTATTGAAAGAACTTACTCTAATAAAGAAAGATTTTATTGAAGAAATTACTCTAATAAAGAAAGATTTTATTGAAGAACTTACTCCAATAAAGAAAGTTTTTATTGAAGAACTTACTCTAATAACGAAAGATTTCATTGAAGAAACTTATTCTAATGAAGAAATAAGTGTTTGGAAGAGTTTACTCTAAAGGTAGAGTTATACGAAATAGATGAAAATATGAGGTGTTTTAGATAGCACAATATTTTGAAGCTCAAAATTCATTACTAAACATATTATATTGCTTACCATGAATTGATTTCTCTAATTTTTCCTAAAATTCCTTTATACATATATACATATAAAAAAATATGCATTTGAATTGTAATCTTCAAAAGGAATTTAAAGAAGATTTTTATACCTAAATAAATTAAAATCTTCAAAACGACTTCCAGAGCTATTTATTATTAACTCTTTCTTTTGTGTGTCATATAAAATGTTGAGATTAAAGAACTTTTAAGATATTTGCTTCGTTGTATTCAAACAATCTTTGTAATTATTCATAACTGACAAGAAAGGTAAGCTCTTGCTTAAAAGAGTTTACAAAGGGCTACCGGATCGAAAGTAATTAATTATTCATACATACTTTTAAAGTATAATAGCCCACTAGGAGATTTTAATGCATTCCAAAATTGTACGGAAATATATTCCTTGAAGCAAAGGCTTTACTATTCCAGAAAAATATGGCTAAAATTACGCACAAAATAATTTTTTAATCTGCAACAAAGCTCTACTTCGAAATTCTTCAACCTAAATTGTAGGAAGTAGAGCTAAATTGTATTTAGCGAGGGACGAACTTGCTAAATGAATATAACCTGAAAATGGTAGAGTCGAGCCTATTCTCAACAATTAAATTGTATTTGGAGATTTATATTTTAATAAATTTTGAGAGCCGTCTCTCAAGTGGAAATTTTCCGGGTTTAGCCAAATATTTCAATAATTTATTTAAGCTAAAATAATCTAGCAGAATATTTAATCATTCAGTTTCACGTTTCTCAGTAAATGAAAGTAGTGAAAGGTTATTTCATTTTAATCTTGGGTGGTATGTGTGTTTTTAATCTTTAGATTTAATAAAGGAATTTCCAATTAATTTCTAATATCCCGGAATTAGGTTTAGATACTGTTAAACGGAGTGACTTTGTCCGCCGAGGTGAAATTTCCCATTTTTCAAGAAAATGTTTTGATCCGCAACAGTGACGTCACATTTGGACTCTGAGGTGAGGTTTCGGCCCCTGTGAGAGATCTAGGGTATTAAGAAGGCAATTAGATGTCAGAACAGATCCCATTTCATATTTATACCGGTTCTGTACGTTCGTTTTTTTGTTTTTTTTTGGTTCATTAAAACAAGGTTTTTTACACTATTTCAAACTTTGACTTGTGGAGTATAAACCAAGAATCGGTCAGTTTCGAAATTTAATATTACTTATTCCTAACATGTCAATAGTAAGATATACGCCGAGTTTGAATTTTCAAGGGTTACTGAAACGCGCTTATTTTAATAGACAACGTCACACCGCTATCCGTAGCACTTTTGGGGTGACTTTGTCCAATCAAAAACTGACTAAATAGTTCAAAAATGTATTATAAAACGCTAAATGTTGATCAGATAAATATCGAAAGACGAAGAGAACACAATATTATAAGCATATTGTAAACTATGTAAAGATGAATATGATTTTTCTGTCCACGACTCGTAAGGAGATGAGAGAGAGGATTATAAAACGGTGAAGATAAGAAAAATGACTCAAACAACTCACTAATGAGCAAGAGAGCGAGTTTTTTTTGTTCAAAACACAATGCATAGGCTAAAGGAAGCCTTAAGAAAAGTCGAACTATCCGGAACGTCGTCTTATCCGGCGATGAAATTAGGGAAACTCTATTCCACGTTCAACCATCTCATTCTAATGATTAATCATCAATCCTTACAATATTCTCCACAAATTATGGAAAAAATGAAAAAAACAAGATTGGTCGTCTAAAAAAACAGGATACAGGAAAAATTCCCGGATCTTACTGCGAAAGTGACGATAAAACGGGATATCGTATATTAATAAGTTGCATTATTAGCCGCAGTCGCACAACGTCTTAATATAGAATTTTCCAGAATGCGTAGTTCCATTGTGTAATGAGATTTTGAAAAAAAAAAAAAAGAAAAGATAGGAGACAGTTCTTTCGTAGACATTTTTGAAAAAGGTAGGAAAATATTATTTATTTGAAATATAATACTCCTGTGTAGGATATCTATATTTTAACGCAGTAAACAAATACTTTAGACATATAAAATATCAGATGAAAATATTTCTTTTATGTTTGTAAATATCACGTACCAAAAGTGCATGCTCTCTTTCATCTGGGACAGAATTGATGATTGAAGAGAATCTCGAAGACACTGTATATTTATATGCACCAAGCTTGTTCCATTCCTCTTATTATAAATATGGTTAATTTTTATGTAATGGGCATTTATTCGTAGATGAGTCAAGGTGAGGAGGGGAGAAAGAGATGGGGGGAGAAGAGGAGAGGGAGATGTGAATCGAAGAATAAAGCTCTTTTTTTATGAATTAAAGATAAAAGAATATAATTTAGAAATTCCTTGTTAAATATGTTCAAATTATATCAGTGATTTGTGGATTTATTGAATTTAGTTCTATACCAAGAACTCCTGAAATGCTTACAGAAATTTGAAATTTTAATTAAAATAATAACAAGACTCCTTAATAGTAATACATGCTTTTTGCGCAGTTTGCTTTGATGTTATTGAAAGGCATTTTATAAATTGATTTTTAAAAAATCTGAATTTTGAAATGGAGGCTTATTCTCAAAAGATTCCGAATAACGATTTTCTGAAAGGGCTCATTACGTGCCGTACGTTTTCGCTGAATTTTATTTTATTGAAGAAATATATTTTTTTTGTAAGCCACACAGATTATTTTTCGTTAGCTTTAAATTTATCGAGAAATAGGAAATTAAAATACAGACACGCTTGTTTGATTTGAATGGAAATTTGCATTCAAGAAGATCACGATGACGTATGAAGATGGTAAAAGCTTTGTAGTAATTCTACAGACTCTGTTTCTGATGTGTTACAAAACTTTGTAGATTATTATGGAGACTTTTTAGGCATTTCTGTGGAATGTCTACATGGCAAAAAAAAACAATAGTTTTTATTTGAAGGATAAATAAATTGTCCAGACTGTCAAAACCCACCAAATTTATAATAAGCTAACGGACTTTAAGTGAGGACGGATCGTCGATCTTAGCAAGGCTGGGTGATTAACTTTACGTTTGAGGGCACATATTGGCCAAAATAACACTATGAGTTGAAGGTGTGTCCAGAAAGTTGTGAGGCAGACGTCCGTAATATCATAATCTATGCCACGGGGATTGATTTCTTCCACAGTCACTTTTGACTTACACAGTCAGAGGATGATAACTATCATGAGTTCATCCATCTCCCGCAAACGATTTCTAATCGCCTCGCAAACCTGAAATTGCATGCGCATCGGCCATTGTGCTGCACGTCACTGACCCAAAGTAATAACCGTTCTGTGACCTGTAAGCTTGGGTATAAGTTGACTAACAAGACAATCCAGGTAATCGTATCAATCAGCAACAGGCTCGAACACATGGTGTTATTTGATGATCAATTAAATTACCGAAAACGGTCCAATTTGGTATGTATTGCCAACGATATGACAACTCGCTAATATACTGATGACATCTTGGAAACTGTGGCACTCACCGTGGTAACTATGGTGATGATGCTTTATTTCTACGATAATGCTCGTCTACGGACAGGACAAAGCTCACGGAAGGATCTGCAATGTACTAATAAGTGACCATGGCCTTTCAGATTTCCAGGTTTATCAAAACAAATTCTATGAAACATCGTGGGACGTCATCTCTTGACTGCAACACACTCGGCAGACAACTACAAATTCTTTCCAGCAAGTTGTGTGAGCATGCCGAGAAATACTAACAGTACTCTAAGACTTTGTGCAATGAAAGTGCAATTTAATAAAACGATGGGTAGTGCAATGCACCTCTATTGAAAGAGACATTTCATAATATTTCCCATAATTCCATATTTAACAATATTGTTAAATTCAAAATTTAGCTCCTCTACTACGACAGAATCAAAAATGATGCAAATAAGAACTTAATAACTTTGAATTATCACTCACATCATTATAATAGAAGAGATAAAAACAAATTAACTGAAAAATTTGTTAAAAATAACTATGTGGCAAGAAATATTAATGTAGTTGGAGCAGAATTATGGAAAAAGTTACCTGTTTCCTTGACATTTGTGTTTCGTTTCATGTTTTTTTAAAAAAAAGCAAAAGCTGCTTTTTTGGTGAACACCTAAGCTTTTTGTTGTGTTTTTTTATTAATTATATTCGCTTGTTACTATTTGCATAATAGGTAGTTATTTAAATATACAGAAATATAAAGATATAATGGACAAGGCGAGCGGTGAATGGAAGGACAAATGGCATTGAAGACTAGTCAGATAGTTAAAATAACCATCCATTTTCTCACTGCCACAGCCACGGGAAAATAGTTGAGGTCTATAGAAAGAAAACAAATATGAAAAAAATCAATTTATTATAAACATATGTGGTGCTTTTTCTCTGTAGAGATTCAAGTTTATTTATATATTGCAAATAAAAATTTTAAAGACGGCAAAAGGAATTGATGGAGATAATGTTCACAAAATATCTATTATATACCCCCGTATGTATACATTCAGTTGCCGAAATAAACTGCTTGATTGATTGATAATAATAATAAGAGTTTTTGAGAAAGAAATACGTGTTTTCTTCTGAAAATATTCTTTTGCCCTATTTAATACATATCAGTCTTATTCATTAGAATCAATTTATTTATTTAATAATTTATTAGAATTATTTAATAATTTATTAAGTGTTAATAATTTATTAGAATTATTTAATAATTTATTAAGGTATTTAATAATTTATTAGAATTATTTAATAATTTATTAGAATTGTTAATAATTATTAATTATTTAATAATTTATTAGAATTATTTAATAATTTATTAGAATTATTTAATGATTTATTAGAATCAATTACTCAGTAGAATCTCAAGTTCCATTCCTGGTATTGTAATTTCAATTTTACATGGTGTATTTATAATGTCATGATTATCCTTTACTATTACATAATGTGCTATTAAATGGAGATGCATCTCAGAACCTTTTCGATAAATCTCATAAAGTTATATCACATGGAATCTTTGGACATTGTTCAAAAGAAGAATTGGCTGTGTATTTTTGCTTCTTTTTAAAATAAAGTAACATTATCCAAGAAACGAAGCCTGTGTAAAGAAATCCGCTGCCTAAAGGATTTGACAACTGTATCGTCTTTACCGTGGTTACTTGGATATTGCGACTTTTTAATGTGAAACATGAAAAGAAATAATCATTTTCAGCCAATACTTCTGTATTCCAAACCAATATTTCTTTCCTCAATCCTCTCTTTTGAAGAGAAATATTGAGAAATCGTTAAACGAGCTTATCTGTTGAAGGACGTCATGTATTAAGCAACATCCGATTTACATAATAGTTGACTGGAGTACAGAAAAACAGCGTTTGAAAAGATTTTTAAATAATAAAAAATGTCTAGGAGATGATCCAATAATATCTCCTATACAGATAACAGACGAGACAAAATCAATAAATAGATTGAACTCGCTTTTGAAGTTGAAAACAACACGATTCCTGTTGGTTTACGACGAAAAGCTTGTTTTTAAATTCCTCATGCATAGTAATAACTCCTAGTTTTTTTAGTGTGATGAATTATTAAAGACTGAACAAAAAATTATATTAATTTTTGCAAAATGTCTAAGGTTTTTAGGCGCTCATGAAGATTTATTTAAGTCCGCTCTAGTCAGTGCGAAGTTTAAGAATATCTTTCTTTACTTCTAAGTAGGAATAGTAAAATAATGTTAAATAAAGTATTTAATCACTATTTAAAAATAATACGTAAATTATAAATAATCAGCAAATTTCTAAATATGATGTTAAAATTCTTCATATATATACTGATATGTCCACTTTAATTAAAATGGCCACAAACATCAATGTCAATTAACAACGAAATGTGGAACAGTTGCAAAACGTGCATATAAAATAATAATAATTAAAATTATACATATGACGATACAATATTTAATGGCTGTAAGTACGATAATTAATATGACAAGAAAGCTTATATGTAAAAATATAACCATAGTAATGCAACATTTTAAATATAGCAATATTAATAGATTTGACTTATTTTCTACAATACAGGCACACGAGAATTTAAGATTTAATTAGAGGAATTAAGAATTTAAGAGAAAAAATCCAAGGGTGTCATATCTGGGCTACGAGGTGGCCATTCCACGAACCCACGACGGCCAATCCACCTTCTTGGAAACTTGTTATGTTGAAAAAGAATGACATCCGTTCGGTGACTGAGTGGGCGAGCCATTTCTTCAAAACGTGTTCATATAAAAATGAATACTTTTTGTGAGGACGCGTGGGTGATTTCAAACAACTATTATTGCCATGGAAATATTTTTATTTGAGTTTTTGAGGATTAAAATATTGATATTTTTAAACGATCCTTGAAACTTTACATATTGGATTAATACGAAATTTAAAATTGTTACTGATAGAACACACATTGCTTTACATTCTACAATTTTCGTTATTTGTCTACGACCTTACTAGCGTGAGCAAAACCCAGGAGAATAAAGGTCGATTTTGAACTTTGCGGACACGTAGTTGGTGCTACGGGCATCATAGCGCCATACTGCAAACATCATTATTTTTTTCTCAACGAGACCTTCAAAAGAAGGTATTACTCGTTCGTATTTGCCATTTGAAATTTTGGAGTTGGCCCCCGTGGGGCGCCCCCTGGTGCTGAGGGTGAGTCGCGACACAGAACAAAAATTATTTCCTTTTCAACAAGCAACTTTCCCAAAAGGACGTTTATCTGTCTGAACCCACCAAAAAATTAACAG
>QLNU02014802.1:105630143-105655499 GCA_006491805.2 Dysdera silvatica
GATTTTATTGAAGAAATTACTCTAATAAAGAAAGATTTTATTGAAGAACTTACTCCAATAAAGAAAGTTTTTATTGAAGAACTTACTCTAATAACGAAAGATTTCATTGAAGAAACTTATTCTAATGAAGAAATAAGTGTTTGGAAGAGTTTACTCTAAAGGTAGAGTTATACGAAATAGATGAAAATATGAGGTGTTTTAGATAGCACAATATTTTGAAGCTCAAAATTCATTACTAAACATATTATATTGCTTACCATGAATTGATTTCTCTAATTTTTCCTAAAATTCCTTTATACATATATACATATAAAAAAATATGCATTTGAATTGTAATCTTCAAAAGGAATTTAAAGAAGATTTTTATACCTAAATAAATTAAAATCTTCAAAACGACTTCCAGAGCTATTTATTATTAACTCTTTCTTTTGTGTGTCATATAAAATGTTGAGATTAAAGAACTTTTAAGATATTTGCTTCGTTGTATTCAAACAATCTTTGTAATTATTCATAACTGACAAGAAAGGTAAGCTCTTGCTTAAAAGAGTTTACAAAGGGCTACCGGATCGAAAGTAATTAATTATTCATACATACTTTTAAAGTATAATAGCCCACTAGGAAATTTTAATGCATTCCAAAAATGTACGGAAATATATTCCTTGAAGCAAAGGCTTTACTATTCCAGAAAAATATGGCTAAAATTACGCACAAAATAATTTTTTAATCTGCAACAAAGCTCTACTTCGAAATTCTTCAACCTAAATTGTAGGAAGTAGAGCTAAATTGTATTTAGCGAGGGACGAACTTGCTAAATGAATATAACCTGAAAATGGTAGAGTCGAGCCTATTCTCAACAATTAAATTGTATTTGGAGATTTATATTTTAATAAATTTTGAGAGCCGTCTCTCAAGTGGAAATTTTCCGGGTTTAGCCAAATATTTCAATAATTTATTTAAGCTAAAATAATCTAGCAGAATATTTAATCATTCAGTTTCACGTTTCTCAGTAAATGAAAGTAGTGAAAGGTTATTTCATTTTAATCTTGGGTGGTATGTGTGTTTTTAATCTTTAGATTTAATAAAGGAATTTCCAATTAATTTCTAATATCCCGGAATTAGGTTTAGATACTGTTAAACGGAGTGACTTTGTCCGCCGAGGTGAAATTTCCCATTTTTCAAGAAAATGTTTTGATCCGCAACAGTGACGTCACATTTGGACTCTGAGGTGAGGTTTCGGCCCCTGTGAGAGATCTAGGGTATTAAGAAGGCAATTAGATGTCAGAACAGATCCCATTTCATATTTATACCGGTTCTGTACGTTCGTTTTTTTGTTTTTTTTTGGTTCATTAAAACAAGGTTTTTTACACTATTTCAAACTTTGACTTGTGGAGTATAAACCAAGAATCGGTCAGTTTCGAAATTTAATATTACTTATTCCTAACATGTCAATAGTAAGATATACGCCGAGTTTGAATTTTCAAGGGTTACTGAAACGCGCTTATTTTAATAGACAACGTCACACCGCTATCCGTAGCACTTTTGGGGTGACTTTGTCCAATCAAAAACTGACTAAATAGTTCAAAAATGTATTATAAAACGCTAAATGTTGATCAGATAAATATCGAAAGACGAAGAGAACACAATATTATAAGCATATTGTAAACTATGTAAAGATGAATATGATTTTTCTGTCCACGACTCGTAAGGAGATGAGAGAGAGGATTATAAAACGGTGAAGATAAGAAAAATGACTCAAACAACTCACTAATGAGCAAGAGAGCGAGTTTTTTTTGTTCAAAACACAATGCATAGGCTAAAGGAAGCCTTAAGAAAAGTCGAACTATCCGGAACGTCGTCTTATCCGGCGATGAAATTAGGGAAACTCTATTCCACGTTCAACCATCTCATTCTAATGATTAATCATCAATCCTTACAATATTCTCCACAAATTATGGAAAAAATGAAAAAAACAAGATTGGTCGTCTAAAAAAACAGGATACAGGAAAAATTCCCGGATCTTACTGCGAAAGTGACGATAAAACGGGATATCGTATATTAATAAGTTGCATTATTAGCCGCAGTCGCACAACGTCTTAATATAGAATTTTCCAGAATGCGTAGTTCCATTGTGTAATGAGATTTTGAAAAAAAAAAAAAAGAAAAGATAGGAGACAGTTCTTTCGTAGACATTTTTGAAAAAGGTAGGAAAATATTATTTATTTGAAATATAATACTCCTGTGTAGGATATCTATATTTTAACGCAGTAAACAAATACTTTAGACATATAAAATATCAGATGAAAATATTTCTTTTATGTTTGTAAATATCACGTACCAAAAGTGCATGCTCTCTTTCATCTGGGACAGAATTGATGATTGAAGAGAATCTCGAAGACACTGTATATTTATATGCACCAAGCTTGTTCCATTCCTCTTATTATAAATATGGTTAATTTTTATGTAATGGGCATTTATTCGTAGATGAGTCAAGGTGAGGAGGGGAGAAAGAGATGGGGGGAGAAGAGGAGAGGGAGATGTGAATCGAAGAATAAAGCTCTTTTTTTATGAATTAAAGATAAAAGAATATAATTTAGAAATTCCTTGTTAAATATGTTCAAATTATATCAGTGATTTGTGGATTTATTGAATTTAGTTCTATACCAAGAACTCCTGAAATGCTTACAGAAATTTGAAATTTTAATTAAAATAATAACAAGACTCCTTAATAGTAATACATGCTTTTTGCGCAGTTTGCTTTGATGTTATTGAAAGGCATTTTATAAATTGATTTTTAAAAAATCTGAATTTTGAAATGGAGGCTTATTCTCAAAAGATTCCGAATAACGATTTTCTGAAAGGGCTCATTACGTGCCGTACGTTTTCGCTGAATTTTATTTTATTGAAGAAATATATTTTTTTTGTAAGCCACACAGATTATTTTTCGTTAGCTTTAAATTTATCGAGAAATAGGAAATTAAAATACAGACACGCTTGTTTGATTTGAATGGAAATTTGCATTCAAGAAGATCACGATGACGTATGAAGATGGTAAAAGCTTTGTAGTAATTCTACAGACTCTGTTTCTGATGTGTTACAAAACTTTGTAGATTATTATGGAGACTTTTTAGGCATTTCTGTGGAATGTCTACATGGCAAAAAAAAACAATAGTTTTTATTTGAAGGATAAATAAATTGTCCAGACTGTCAAAACCCACCAAATTTATAATAAGCTAACGGACTTTAAGTGAGGACGGATCGTCGATCTTAGCAAGGCTGGGTGATTAACTTTACGTTTGAGGGCACATATTGGCCAAAATAACACTATGAGTTGAAGGTGTGTCCAGAAAGTTGTGAGGCAGACGTCCGTAATATCATAATCTATGCCACGGGGATTGATTTCTTCCACAGTCACTTTTGACTTACACAGTCAGAGGATGATAACTATCATGAGTTCATCCATCTCCCGCAAACAATTTCTAATCGCCTCGCAAACCTGAAATTGCATGCGCATCGGCCATTGTGCTGCACGTCACTGACCCAAAGTAATAACCGTTCTGTGACCTGTAAGCTTGGGTATAAGTTGACTAACAAGACAATCCAGGTAATCGTATCAATCAGCAACAGGCTCGAACACATGGTGTTATTTGATGATCAATTAAATTACCGAAAACGGTCCAATTTGGTATGTATTGCCAACGATATGACAACTCGCTAATATACTGATGACATCTTGGAAACTGTGGCACTCACCGTGGTAACTATGGTGATGATGCTTTATTTCTACGATAATGCTCGTCTACGGACAGGACAAAGCTCACGGAAGGATCTGCAATGTACTAATAAGTGACCATGGCCTTTCAGATTTCCAGGTTTATCAAAACAAATTCTATGAAACATCGTGGGACGTCATCTCTTGACTGCAACACACTCGGCAGACAACTACAAATTCTTTCCAGCAAGTTGTGTGAGCATGCCGAGAAATACTAACAGTACTCTAAGACTTTGTGCAATGAAAGTGCAATTTAATAAAACGATGGGTAGTGCAATGCACCTCTATTGAAAGAGACATTTCATAATATTTCCCATAATTCCATATTTAACAATATTGCTAAATTCAAAATTTTGCTCCTCTACTACGACAGACTCAAAAAAGATACAAATAATGACTTAATAACTTTGAATTATCACTCACATCATTATAATAGAAGAGATAAAAACAAATTAACTGAAAAATTTGTTAAAAATAACTATGTGGCAAGAAATATTAATGTAGTTGGAGCAGAATTATGGAAAAAGTTACCTGTTTCCTTGACATTTGTGTTTCGTTTCATGTTTTTTTAAAAAAAAGCAAAAGCTGCTTTTTTGGTGAACACCTAAGCTTTTTGTTGTGTTTTTTTATTAATTATATTCGCTTGTTACTATTTGCATAATAGGTAGTTATTTAAATATACAGAAATATAAAGATATAATGGACAAGGCGAGCGGTGAATGGAAGGACAAATGGCATTGAAGACTAGTCAGATAGTTAAAATAACCATCCATTTTCTCACTGCCACAGCCACGGGAAAATAGTTGAGGTCTATAGAAAGAAAACAAATATGAAAAAAATCAATTTATTATAAACATATGTGGTGCTTTTTCTCTGTAGAGATTCAAGTTTATTTATATATTGCAAATAAAAATTTTAAAGACGGCAAAAGGAATTGATGCAGATAATGTTCACAAAATATCTATTATATACCCCCGTATGTATACATTCAGTTGCCGAAATAAACTGCTTGATTGATTGATAATAATAATAAGAGTTTTTGAGAAAGAAATACGTGTTTTCTTCTGAAAATATTCTTTTGCCCTATTTAATACATATCAGTCTTATTCATTAGAATCAATTTATTTATTTAATAATTTATTAGAATTATTTAATAATTAGAATTATTTAATAATTTATTAGAATTATTTAATAATTTATTAGAATATTTAATAATTTATTAATTATTTAATAATTTATTAAATTAATTTATTGGAATTATTTAATAATTTATTAGAATTATTTAATAATTTATTAGAATTATTTAATGATTTATTAGAATCAATTACTCAGTAGAATCTCAAGTTCCATTCCTGGTATTGTAATTTCAATTTTACATGGTGTATTTATAATGTCATGATTATCCTTTACTATTACATAATGTGCTATTAAATGGAGATGCATCTCAGAACCTTTTCGATAAATCTCATAAAGTTATATCACATGGAATCTTTGGACATTGTTCAAAAGAAGAATTGGCTGTGTATTTTTGCTTCTTTTTAAAATAAAGTAACATTATCCAAGAAACGAAGCCTGTGTAAAGAAATCCGCTGCCTAAAGGATTTGACAACTGTATCGTCTTTACCGTGGTTACTTGGATATTGCGACTTTTTAATGTGAAACATGAAAAGAAATAATCATTTTCAGCCAATACTTCTGTATTCCAAACCAATATTTCTTTCCTCAATCCTCTCTTTTGAAGAGAAATATTGAGAAATCGTTAAACGAGCTTATCTGTTGAAGGACGTCATGTATTAAGCAACATCCGATTTACATAATAGTTGACTGGAGTACAGAAAAACAGCGTTTGAAAAGATTTTTAAATAATAAAAAATGTCTAGGAGATGATCCAATAATATCTCCTATACAGATAACAGACGAGACAAAATCAATAAATAGATTGAACTCGCTTTTGAAGTTGAAAACAACACGATTCCTGTTGGTTTACGACGAAAAGCTTGTTTTTAAATTCCTCATGCATAGTAATAACTCCTAGTTTTTTTAGTGTGATGAATTATTAAAGACTGAACAAAAAATTATATTAATTTTTGCAAAATGTCTAAGGTTTTTAGGCGCTCATGAAGATTTATTTAAGTCCGCTCTAGTCAGTGCGAAGTTTAAGAATATCTTTCTTTACTTCTAAGTAGGAATAGTAAAATAATGTTAAATAAAGTATTTAATCACTATTTAAAAATAATACGTAAATTATAAATAATCAGCAAATTTCTAAATATGATGTTAAAATTCTTCATATATATACTGATATGTCCACTTTAATTAAAATGGCCACAAACATCAATGTCAATTAACAACGAAATGTGGAACAGTTGCAAAACGTGCATATAAAATAATAATAATTAAAATTATACATATGACGATACAATATTTAATGGCTGTAAGTACGATAATTAATATGACAAGAAAGCTTATATGTAAAAATATAACCATAGTAATGCAACATTTTAAATATAGCAATATTAATAGATTTGACTTATTTTCTACAATACAGGCACACGAGAATTTAAGATTTAATTAAAGAAATTAAAATTTAAGAGAAATAATCCAAGGGTGTTATATCTGGGCTACGAGGTGGCCATTCCACGAACCCACGACGGCCAAACCATCTTCTTGGAAACTTGTTATGTTGAAAAAGAATGACATCCGTTCGGTGCCTGAGTGGACGAGTCATTTCTTCAAAGTGTGTTTGTATAAAAAGGAATACTTTTTGTGAGAACACGTGCGTGATTTTAAACAGCTATTGTTGCTATGGAAATATTTTTATTTCAAACAGCTATTGTTGCTATGGAAATAATTTTATTTCAAATAGCTATTGTTGCTATGAAAATATTTTTATTTGAGTTTCTGAGGGTTAGAGTATTGATATTTTTAAGCGAGCCTTAAAACTTTCTACATTAGGATAAGACGAAATCTAAAAGTTTTGCCGATAGAACACATATTGCTTTACATTCTATAGTTTTCGGCATTTGCCTACGACCTTACTAGCGTGAGCAAAAGCCAGGAGAATAAATGTCGATTTTGAATTTTGCGGACACATCGTTGGTGCTATGAGTGTCGAAACGCCATACTGTAAATATCATTATTTTTTTCTCGACGAGACCTTTAAAACAGTGTATTACTCGATGGGGGGTTACCATTTGAAATTTTCGAGTTGCCCCCCGTAGGGCGCCTCCTGGTGCTGCTGGTGAGTCGCAACACAGGACAAAAGTTAGTTCCTTTTCAACAAGCAACTTTCCCGAAACGACGTTTATCTGCCTGAACCCACCAAAAAATTAACAGTGGGGGGACTGACTTTTGAATCACCCCGTATATAAACAGATTGAGCAATATCTTATATATGAACATGTGTCCCGACCTTATGTATGTATGTATGGATGGATGGATGCATGCATGCTGGAATACTAATTCAATTAACGGTGGTTATTTTAAGAGCATTGTAAATAGTATTTCAGTCTAAAGGATGGCAGAACATAAAGAAATCCTTTTTGTGTCTCATTTCTAAAGAGTTCAAGATATACTTAACGTAATTTCAAGTTTGAGAAATATCGGTTCCAGAAAATTATGACGTGGAAAATTTTGAACTACAAAAGTGTTTGATGTAATGGTCATTAGATATTATAAAGGGATCCTCGCCTCAGTATCAAAATTATTTTTTCGTTTTATTTGTTTTGGTTTACTACTGTAAACCATTTAAAAGATTGCACGGATATTTTTATTTCTCGCTTTCTTTGTAGTGTAGATTGCACTCATGAATGACTGAAATAATAATAAATATGAATCAGATACTTTTGCCATAAAAAATCGAACGTTCAAAAATATTTATATTGGTGTTAATAAAGCCGCACAGGTTTTAATTTTTATTATCAAATTGTTATGACTTCAGTTCTCAAAAATGTAGCTGGAAATATAATGAATTTATTATAAAGTGATTCAGCAAAAATAAGAGGAAAATATTGTAGGCATTGAAAATGAGATTACAGAAAGTTTATTTTAAAATTATTGTATGAGATCGGACTGGAAATAATTGTGAATATCAGTGGACTGTATAAAATAACGCACTTGTTTAAAACTCTCTGATAGCAGGTTAGTTTCCAACATGGAATCTTACATACGCCGCTCTACAGGGCAGACGCTTCATGTCTCAACACTGTGAGAGTTCACGCAGCTAGTTACATAATTTTTAAAGAAGTGAACACGCTTATTGGCTTTTATACAAATTAGCATTTTTTAGCAGTCAATGACCATTAGTAAAATATATAAAAACAGTATTACCAGCATATATAAATCTCACAGTTGATAAACTTTTAAATCAACCTTTTTAATAGGGGGCTCTAAATCTAACGATGATGAAACTACTTTTCATAGCGGGTACTCTGCAGTGGAGGTAGCGTGACTTCCAAAGTCAGCCATCTCCAATTTTTTCACATCACCCCGTGATTAAAACAGCGCCAATTCACGCCCATATCAGCATTATCACAACCATGATGATGTGTACATTAATGATGACCTTTTTATTCATGTGGGGATGATAAACATTTGAAGATAGTCCACTTTTGAATGCAGACAGTACGAACTGGTACTTTGGAGAAAATATGTGTAAACGTGAAGTCATTTGCACACTGTTATATGAGTGAGCTTAATATGTATATCTGTACATATTAAGCTCACTCATATAACAGTGAGCTTAATATGTATATATATAGCTCAGTAATCTTACACTCTACGTATCTCAAGCTTAGCTCAGAATGAAACTAAATTACTAATTAAATTTGGTTGGGTTATAGACAGAAGGAGCAAAAAGAACTAATTAATACTTGAAAATTAATAAAAAGGACTTATTAAGCAACATATATATGTAGCATAGTAAGTCTTATAAAACAAGAATATTTGAGATAATTATAATCATATTGCATAAAAAGAATGCAGAGCCATTTCATATATTTGATGGTTAACTATCAATCAAAATAAAAATGTATCTGAAAGCTTAATTAAAGCTTAGCCGAAAGCTACAGAGTTAAAAGCATCTACTTGATGAATAACTTAGATGAGTGTTTCCCAACTTTTTTGATTCACGCCGGACTTCGTGCATGGGAATTTTTCTACAGTGCTCTTCATGTATTAGAATTTTTCCATAACACTGTTCATGCATTAAGATTATTCCACGGCGCCCAAAGTTAGAATATAGGCATACCTAATAACTTAAGGGAACAACTGTTCATTAGATGACCTTCTTATCATAGTATCAACAACTTGATTTTCCAATTCTGAAACCACATTAGCAATACAAATGAGGTTCCTCTACAAATATTCTCTGGATGCCCTGAGACAATTTAAGACGCCTCCATGATAATATTTACCTCGACAAAATATTTAGTAGACCATGATAGTCAAGCTAGGAAATACTGATTTAAATACTGTATACAGAAGGTGAATCAAGTATCAATTTTAAGTCTTTATGAAATAGTCTCTAATTTTTTTTATTTCGAGTCAAGAAAACATTTGAGTATACGACAAGTGTTTTGAAATTTTACTCACGGAGTCACATTCATTGGCTTTAGTTCATTCGTAGCTAATTGTGAGGATGGTTTTCCAGCAACAAATTTAGTTTTTTCTCGTAAAGAAATAGCAAAAATGATGATAAGAGGTGTTTTCATTTTCTTTGCGGACAAGCCATTGCTGTCGATGTCGGAGAGCGCTATCAGTTCAATTCATCAGCCTGAATATTATTAATCGCCTTTTCACAGCATCCTTACATCTCAGAGAGAGAGAGATGACTAGGGTTTTAATTGAAAGAACATGAAAAACTATAGAGAAACAGTTGTGAGATGATAAAGATTAGATGGATTGGGTGGATTGGAAGTATTTCCGTCAGGATAAGGTGGACTTGAGGGCGAACAAGTTTAACGTTCATTACTTTAAAACCAGCAGCAAGCTTTAAAATCACTCTCTGGATTTCTGACATCATTAAATAATCATCCGTTCCTTCGAAGGCAGGGTGCATGATCAATCATTTGAAGAGACAAAGAACAGGCACTTAAGAAGCCATTTTCGGCCTTAGAATTCATTTTGTCCTATTCCCTTGACACCTGAGATAAGAAGTATTCACTTTTCTACAGGACGCTAAAACATCCTAAAGGCATTCCGATTTTTGAAGTGCTTTGTTTCCGAATATGCTCTAAGGGATATGGGAAGTTTTCTTCACTTATTTTTCTGAACCTAAGCTAAATGTTCTGTTTCACATTTTTACATACATGAATATTTTTGGATAAGAAAACACCACTATGCAACGTAGCTCCCTTGGAAATTTACCCACTTTTAATACAGGTCTTTCAGATGGCGTATTTTTAGTGAAAAGTAGCTCATTAAGTCTAACGGTCATCATTTTCACAAACCATAAAATTTGTAAAGCTTTCTACATTTTGATTAAAATTATAATACCAAACCTCAGACTCGAAATCAAAGACACGTGGCGAATGGGAAGGGTTAACATTGGATCATTAATTCTGTTCGCCATTGGCTTTGCATCAACCACACTAGCGTAGCAATCCAAAACTCATGGATGCGTGCTCAAGTGTCTTTTAGGTAGATTGTGTAATGCGGCCTAAAATAAAATAATGTGTTTTTATACATGATGGGGACTTGAGCTCCGGAGACTCCGTTTCTGCAACCCTCACCACACTGAACAGGAATCTGGAAATGCTTGAAATTGACTCCAACGCTTATATTGAACTGCGAAAGGCAACAACCTTAAACATTTGCTGAACAATCAGGAAATTCTCAATCACATCAACCGATTAGCTTACGAAAGGAAGCCTTAAGTACTCGGCACCGATCGGCTTAAGCATATGTCCCCAAGTGCGAGAACATATATACGCTACCATAAGGTTAATAATTAAACTTTAATTTGATTATTATTACTTTTTTTTCGCCAAACTTTAGTTTAGGCGAAATTCATCTTTTTTCTTTACCTGTCCTATTAAAGTTTTTGTTTACGCAGCACAGATATCTTTTAAAGATAATATGCTTTTAAATCTGAAGAAGTCCACGCTGACTTAAATGATTCTCTATTATGTAGAAACGTGCAATGTATAAAAAGTATCATTTAAATAAAATAATGTTCCATAGAATTATACAATACACTAAAATATATATATAACTATATCTGAAATATATATTTACTCAGCAGAAGTAACTAACGTAAAATTTACTTTAAATATTTGGCCCTGCGGTGGCGCAGTGTGGTAACGCGTTCTCCTATTGCGCGGCTAATCCGGGTTCGACTCCCAGCAGTGCAAAAAGAACGCTTACTCAGAGATCTCATAAAGATCGCACTGCTCACTGTAGTCCGGGGTTTGGTTCCCTAGGCCTTAAGAGGTTCGGATTCCTCGGAAAACAGTAGGTCCCGGCGCAGCATGACCACTGTAGTCTTTGAGCCGTAAAACCAAAAAACAAACAAACAAACAAACTTTAAATATTTATTGAACCCAAAGACTATATGACTTATGATACATATGTAATAAATTTTGCAAATGCATAATTCACAGTACACTTTGCTGAATGGTATCATGCAGTATTCATTCATTCATATATATAATATTTATTTATTATATTTAGCCTTGCATAATTCAAAGTACGTATTTTAAAATTTTACGGACCTTAAACTTTACTTATAAATTTTGGATTTTACATTCAAAATGTATTTCTTCTAAGGTACAAAATTGTCATTATACATTCTAAAATGGTTTCAGTAGTGTTTGAAACTATTTTCCTTTCAGAAATTCCATGGATCGAAAGTAGAAATGTCATGTTCCGCCCCAAGAGAACTCGCAACTAATTTTCTCATCGCCTCTCTTTTTTATTAACTTACTGAAACTTCTTCTAAATTCTAGACTACAGTTTCACTTATTTGTGTGGTTCTTTTCAGATAATAAAGTTACTATTCATAGTTTAAAAATATACTCCATTATTTTCTAGATCTCTACGCATTTTACCTTACGTTTCATATTATTGAATTTTTTAAAAAGAATGAATTAAAACGCAGAAATTATGTAAGCTATTTTAATAATTAATACACCGTCATTTAATTATAAAACAGCATATACATATTTATAATATGCATTAAAATTATATTAAAAACGCAAATTATAATCGAGTAATATCGATATCCAGCGCATTTATCCTGTAAATAATGATTAACGATTAATAACGAAAGATTCACAATCACTAATGACATATTTGGTCCACTAATATGATATTATGCTCGTATAATTATGCTTCTACATGTAAGCCGTCTAAGGGTCAAATAATACATGTATTCCCACTAGACGAAGAAACAAAGTTAAACCAATGGAAATATAAAAAGCAGAATTTAATATGTCAAATTTTGTTACTAATACAGGGTTTGTCCCAGAAGTTCCCGGAATGATTTTTTGTAGTTGGCAACGCTGGCTGACGGGGCGGAGAAGTTGGTGGGGGATCTGAGCTTGGAAACGAGACCGGTATCAGTCGCCTGCGGGCAGTTGTTGAGGCAGGGTCACGCTCCGCGCAGAGGTATCTACTGCACCCTCGTCGATCAAAAAATGGACCAGTTTTTGGAGCAGCGTTATGCAATCAAATTTTGTGTGAAACTGGGTAAAAACGGGGCGGAGACACTCGAAATGCTTCGGAAAGCCTACGGTGACGGGGCGATGAAAAAAAGCCAAACTTTCATGTGGCACAAGCGGTTCCGGGAAGGTCGGGAGTCCGTCAACGACGACGACCGCTCTGGACGCCCGTCGACATCACAAACGGACGACTCGGTGCAAAAAGTGCGTCAAGTTTTGGACAATGACCGACGATTAAGTGTTCGGGTGATTGCAGAGGAGTGTGGAATACCCAAAACAATCGTTCATCGCATTTTAACGGAGGATCTTCAAATGAGGAAAGTCTGCTCGAAAATGGTGCCAAAAGTCCTGACGAGTGAGATGAAGGAGCAGCGTTTGTTGAAGTGCCAGGAATTGCATGAACGCTACGAAACGGACCCAGAATTTTTGGACAGAGTGATCACAGGGGACGAGACGTGGATTTTTCAGTACGATCCCGAATCAAAGCGCCAGAGCAGCGAGTGGCACACCAAGGAGTCTCCTCGCCCGAAAAAAGCAAGGATGAGCAAATCGCGAATCAAGGCAATGCTCATTGTGTTTTTTGACAGAAAAGGTGTAGTTCACAGTGAATTCGTGCCACAAGGACAAACAGTCAACAAGGAGTTTTACTGTGAAGTGCTCAAACGGTTGCGCAACAGGGTTCGACGCGTCCGAAACGAAATTCGCGACAATTGGATCTTGCACCATGACAACGCGTCAACCCACACCGCGCTCATTGTCTCCGAGTTGCTGGCCAAAATGGGTGTGGCAACGCTGCCCCAGCCGCCGTACAGCCCCGATCTGGCACCAGCGGATTTCTTTTTGTTCCCAAGGATCAAAAGAACCCTGAAAGGAACTCGGCATGGGACGCTGGAGGCGGTAAAAGCAGCCGCGACGACCTCACTGAAGGAGATTCCCGTTGACGACTTCCAGGGCGCCTTCAATGATTGGGTGAAGCGTTGGCAACGGTGCATCGAAGCAGGGGGAGAATACTTTGAAAAGTTCTGAAAAGATTGTAAACTGATATTGAATAAATGATTTAAAAAAAAATCATTCCCGGAACTTTTAGGACAAACCCTGTACGTATTTACACTTATCCTTATAAGAGTCACATTACTAAATAGGTATAATCGCGAAGTAAAACAGTCCGAAACTTTTAATGACAGACTTTATACTAGGACCTTTATACTAGAAATGAGCATCGATAGCCGATGTTTTCAAATCATCGATGTTTTTACCATCAATGGTGGAAACATTGATGGTGAATTTCGATGTTTTGAAACCATTGTTTTTTACACCATCGCTGTTTTGAAACCATTGATGTTTTCACCATCACTGTTTTGAAACCATCGGCAGTGAGTGACCGATGTTTTAGGAGTATCGATGTTTTTATTGCAATGTCGATTTTTTTAATGCAAAAGATTTATTATTTAATCTTAGATATCGACGATTTAAATTCCTAGTTTTAATAAAATCATCAAGGATCGCAGATTTACAACAGCTTGTGTTTAGTCTAAGGCAGGGTGGTTCAACCTGTGGCCCTCGGCAACATTTAAGGAAAAATATACGAAAGTCTGATAAATAAAAGTGTGCTTGTTAATATATATTTAATTATTTACACAAATTTTTATAGATTTAACGATCTCTTCTATATATGCTCATTTACTCACGCAAAAAATATCGAAATCAACAAATATAAAAAATATAATTACAATAATTTTGAAGTACCCTTTGAGTACGTGCATGAAAAACAATATAGATGTTAACACGGATGAATATACATCTGTTTTTGTATTAAATTTGTTTAATAATTAAATCTTCATGTGCGTATTTGTTTACATATTTAATTAAATATAAATATTCTGCATATTAAATGTATTGTGAAGACTTTGTGAAGACGATATTGAAATTTAATTCAATGTGTGGCCCATGAATTGTGTGTTGAAGTACTCGGGCGGCCTATTTGGCATGAAAATTTGGACCACCCTGCTCCAAGGTTTAACAGACTGAGGTATCGGGAATCGGTAAGCCTGCGCATTAAATAGCTCTCACATGTAATTAGGTCCATATTGCAGGGGATCTCTTATCTGGGGTGTACTACAAACGTAGAAGTGTAGTGAATTGACTCCATTTGAAAGAAACAATTATCTGTTGCTTTTTAGAACGATCACATTCTTTCAATTGTGTAGTCGTTATTGAAAAAAAAAACTACTGCCGCTTTTGGCGGGAAATTATACTGTATAATATAAATAGTTAATATCCTTTCATTTTATGAATGATTCTATGTTGTGATTTTAAATTTTATATTTTTTTAATATATAACTCGATTTTTTTCTATAACGGTATACCAGGAGGCATTTCTGCAAACAACTAGTCACCTATATCTCAATGTACTATCATAGAATATATTCGCTAGTTCGTTGTAATTTATTTTAATATAAAAATAAAGACTAAACTGTGTTATTTTTTCTGAAATAAATTAGCATTTTTTTATATTTATTTCGTAATATCGGACTTACATTTCCTCATTGGTCATAAAACATATTCATTTTTTTCGGTAAATAATATATATGAAATTGGAATATCGATGTTTTATGGTTATAAACATCAATGTTTAGAAACCCAGGTTTTATATTATTTTTGTAATAAGGAGAAATAGAAAAATATTTTCAAAATAGGGATGATTTTAGGTTAATTTGTTTTTAAAACAACAATGATTTTAGGTTATATCTATTTTTTTCTAAAACGACAATGATTTTAGGTTATAAACAAAAGTTTTTAAAACATCAATATAGCATGAAATAAATATCGATGTTTAAGACCGATATTTTTCAAACATCGATGATATTTCATCGACGAAATGGCTGTTTTCCTATGGATGCCCATCTCTACTTAAAACGAAATCTGAAGCACATTACGTAAAGCATAATTTCGCTTTTAGGTTTTAGAAAGACAGGTCAGGAGAAATTTATGCGTGTAAACATAAATTGGACATTACTATTGCCGTGTAAGCGCCCGTGAAATTAATTTCCCCTCTGTTTATATATGTATTTAATAATTTACTTTTATTCCCGAAAGGGACTACATATTTGGTTTGCTAAATTATTAATTCGCTTCATCACAAAATGACTTGTTTTTGCACTTCCATTACGCTTATTATATGTCCTTTTAATCGACGATTATTGTAGTGACAAAAGAATTTGCAACAAATTTCATCAAAAAATTATAGGCGTTGGTCCTTCAATAATAAATGTTTTATTATGTGAAGCAACATACTAAAATATCACAAGTATTGCTGCCTACTTTTTGCTTATTGCAAACTGGAAATAGAATTTTAATTATTTTGTAATTACTGTAGTTGGAAAATATATTCTGATGCATCTTTATTTTTGATATATAAATATTTATTCTTTAATTTTGTTTGCAAGCAGTACATGATGTCATTTCTTTATTTGTACATTCCTATTATTACATATCGAGTGATTTTCATCATTACCATTGGATATTATTGACATTATATTTATCAAAATATAAATACGTATAATATTTCTTTTGCGCTTTGAATCGTTATTTCACTTGTTTTGTTTTTACACTAATTGATTAAATATGGTAGCTGTGATCCTACTGAATGTAGAATTTAAGTTTTGCGTAAATGCTATATACGATTGTGCTATTAAAATTATTGTGTGTATCGGTTTGTGCGAAGGAAAGAAACTGATACAAGTAGTTTGTCCGTAAAGGCATAATTATTGACTTATATTGACAAATTGTTTATGGAAGTAGGCTATATTGATATAATGTATGTTTTCATATGTTATTGTAGGTTTAGAACATATAGAAAGCGAAGCTATAGTTTTGATATGGCATGCCTATAATTTTGCAAACTTTCTCCTCTCCTCTTCCCTCTTCTTTCTGCCTACTGACTGTCTAATCCATTATTTTTGCCACTTAGAAATTATTTGAGAAAAACGAAACGCAATTTAAACCACATCATCATGATTTCTAAAAAAAAGGCTAGTAATGATATTGAGGCTTGTGTTCAGTTGAGATAAAGATTTGTGAGGAAGTTTTGAAACAGATTTTGTTTTATAATATATTGGTCTCAATTACATATAGCTCTGAAATTTGATAAGCGAATGTAGATGCGTGCAGGGGTGGACTGGGCCGCCGACCCTCCGGCCATTGGGCCGGTGCGCCCTCATGGGCCATAGGACTCGCACCTTCGAATGGAAAAGACGTCCGTACTCCGAAAATCCAAGGAATGCGCCCTTTGAGAGGACCTTGTTCACCCCTAGGTGGGTGTAAATGTGTACACAATTACTAGGAAACGTTATCTTGTATTCAAATGTTATATTTTTTAGGCAGTTTGCATTATTGTAAAAAAATATTTTATTTACAGATTTACAAACAATTATTTTAATTATGAATTATTTGTCAGGTAAGAATTAAATCTGATTTTCTTAGCTGCAAGCACAATAAGATTCAAACGTTACGCAAAAATATGCATGTCACTTCTTGTTCAGTCCATTATACTTCATAGTTTCTGACAATGAATGTTATCACGCCCTAAAAATTTGTAAACAAAATTTGTGACATTTTGTTTATAAAAGATTTGAATGGCAAAAGAGACATCCATTTACTGATATCGTCTCTTGTCTGTCATATACGTAATGATTATTAATGAACATCGTCAATTGAGCATTTTTTTGCTATTTACTAAACTACTCAAATACTATCTATTGGTTCTTAGAAAAGGGTTTGGGACGCATATTTTTTTATATTTCGTTCCAAAAGGATGAAAGAACAGAATCCAATATTCAAGTAACAGGAGCTAAACAAGAAATACGTCTCAAAATTCTTTCAAATTTCAGTGGATTTGTTACGCATTCGCTCCTCTTGTATTATATTCCTTCGTCTGAGGAAAAGGAAGACAAAAATATACAGCGTATTACCTTGCCTAAAGCGATTGTTCAAATATCCGAAGACGCAAGTTTGTAAGATTTATAAAATATATGTTGCTGTGTATTTTTCTATAAAACCTAAATTTTTAGGGATAAAAAACCAAAGAAGTCAATATTTGGTTTAGCGAATGAGAGAGAGAGAACACATACGGTTTTAGGAAGGTTATTCTAAATATCCTATATAATCTAAAAGTTCAAATTTTCCAGGAATTGAAATTAAACAAGGTTCATATTATCCAAATTACTCTCCATTTGACGAAGGCATTAATCTTTAAATCAGCACCAATTTATATGGCACATATAAATAATAAGTATAGATATTATATACTGTAATTGATTGAATTGTTAGTTTAAAAGTTTAAAAATTAAATTAGAACAATAATGAGTCTTATTTAATTTAGCTACTTTGGAAACTAAATATTTGGTTACGTGATTACGTCATTTTAATACGTCATTAATCTTCAGAAGTACATTCCATACAATTTCTTATAGTAGCCTTGCTCATTGTGTTTTTCTTATGAATACTCATCATTTTGTAAATCTTCGCAATAAACAATAATAATGCATAATGAAGAAAAGGAAGATAAAAATTGTGAAATGTACTTTTATGTTGCGTTTTATTTTATTAGTGAACAAAATTCTGGAAAAATAAAAAAAATTATATTTCATATCAGTCTATTCGATTAATCATTTAATAACCCACTTTTAATTTGTCAAATATTTGCAATTTTTGACTACAAATACAGCTATGTAGAAGGGCGGCTCGAAAAAATCGAAGTATCTTAGATCTCTTTGCGATAGTGCAGAAAAGTTTTGAACTCCCATCATTAAATGTATGCAAAATCTTATAACTCTGAACTGATATCTTTTGTTGCCTCAATGTTCCGAAAGTTGTGAAGATTGGGCTAAAAATGCTTAAAATTCAAAATGAATAAATAATCACAGATTTTGTTGATCCGTTTGCGGTAATGTTTAAAAGTTACTATTTTTTAACAACAACATCTGTACAAAATTTTAGAATTATAGATTGATATCTTCTACCGCCTCAACGGCACCGAATTTTAGAAATTGAAGGCAAATTTTTAAAGAAATACACGTTACACTTACCTCATTTTAATGCGAAAAGAAAATTTATTCTATCTTCTAGATATACAAATTAAAAACGCATTATTGCTTGTAATCTTTTTTGGACTCAAATTTTGGCATGTGTTTTCTGGATTCTAGTGTTGCTCTAATAAATCCATCCCTATTCTGTGGTCCAACTGTTTTTTCAGAGGCTTCAGTGATTAGTTTTACAATTCGCTCAACTACTTGTGTGTGTGAAGGATATTTAATAAAGCCCCAGCCTTCGATTGGCACACCGCCCTGTATCATCTTCAGAAGTTCATGAGAACTGATCTCTCCAAGAACTGGATGCGTTGTCATATAATAAGTTTGCCAGTCAATGAGATCTACGTGGTCTGTAGCTCCAAAGCTAACAGCAGGAATAACGAACCTGCGAACACAATTTCCATCTGAGCCATTTTTCCTTGCCTTGATAATCCGCCTAGCTGCAAGCGTCCTAATATGGCATCTCTCATCAGTTAACATGGCCAAAAGCATGTTTTCTGGAGTCGCAAAGTAAGCGCTGCGAGAAGTTACTGGTTCGATTATGTCAGGATACTTCTTAGTCAAGTACCGAGATGAGCTGATGAAATGCCACAGGTGTCTAGCACCGTCCTTTATGGAATGATGAATCTTAATTCGAAACCACTCTTAAAATGAACACAACCAAAGTTAGCAACTCATTTGATGGGTCCGATGTAGATATGTAAAACCTCAGTATTCGATTGGCAGTTGTTAGCCAGAGGGCCAAATTCAACGTTCCTGGTTAATGCGTAGCTAGCTAGATCTGAAGAACAAACGCCAGAACTCATCGCGGTTCAAATGTTTAAGAAGTATTTCTGATTAGAACTTAGGGCGGTGGGATCAATTCCTGGCAAGCCACATTCGATATTATTAAAAGAAACAAGTGGTAGCTTTTTGCATTCTTTCAGGTTCGTCCAATGTCTCCGGTATAAGACGTGGGACCAGAAGACTTTCCGCATATGTACTCAAATAGGTGTCGTAATAACAACTCGTTGAAATGAAGTAAGCAGACAATCCATTGGATTGATCTCTGAAGTTTCAATTCAAGCCTGCGAATTACACCATTAAACGCTCCTGTGTTTACGAACGTGCCTTTATACGCGAGAACAATAAGGTTGCTAAAATCATCCAATAAAGCATTGGTTACGTATTCGTAAATGCTGTTGGATATATCAAGACTAGATATTCTTTCTGGTGTAACATGCCCCATGTACGTGGACCCAGGCTCTGATACAATACAGTTATGCACTTCTACAATTGTTCTTTGGAACTGCTTGTTCTTGAGTATTTCGGTTGTTAAAGTTTTGTCATGCCGTCCATCAAAATAAAGGTCCGATATTGTAGGACGATTCTCATTTGATTTTGAGACCAATTCTTTTTTAATTCTTGATTTTTCCCTCGATATTTTACTTTTGTCTGTGACGAGGCTGGTGTCTGATTCAGATATTAAACCCAAATCTTGCATAACACTCGATGCAATAGCAGCCGTGGCTCTGTTGGACACACCATATCTGTGACTGACAAGAGCTGTTTTATCCAGTTTCAAACGCATTTGCATATTCAAAATGGGCTGCTGAAGAAATTTGCTTGCAAATATTGTGTAAGACACGTCTTTGGTGCTTTCCTAGTATTCCTCCGTTTCTATCTCCATCACGTCTTCTATTTCAGTTTTCCCTTCATTTTCCACTGAATAGTAGCTTGAATTAGAAGACGCCTTTTCTGCAGAACGAATAGTATCCTGTTCCTTTCGCATTTGGCATTCCTTGAGCCATTTTGTTTCTGGAACATCAACAGTTCCGATGAATATTTTTCTTTCAGTTCTTTGGTCAATAAGGAACGCCTGTTCGTTTTCAGGAACTTTGCTTTCTTTCAGACAGGTACACTCCGAAAAAATCGCGCATTTGCAAGCAGATATATGAAATAGTTTTTTTGCTTCCATCTTAAAGTTCTCAACATTTTCTCGAGTAGGCTTGTTTTTTTGACACGTTTGTAATTTTCATGATTGATCGATGTTTTCCATGGCATGCGTGTATTATATCACAAATACATTCATGTGAGATTGAAGGATTGGATGCATCGAGATATAAATGTTCAATCTTCAAAGCAACAGTTTCTACAAAAACTGAAAAATATGGTTCTTTGTTTCCGTCACTTTCGTAATCGATACGCCATCTCTCGTGAGCGCAACATCTTGTAATGTCCTTATGCGTTGGGAGCATACGTAAAAATCCTTCAGTGCTCCAAAAATAGGGCATTGCGACATCTCAACATCTGCCGACGTGAAAACTTTGACTGCGAGTCCCTTTGACTACGTGGTAGCAAGTTCGATGTCCGATAAAGGAAAGCATAACTTTTTTTCAAATTTTAATGCTCCGCTTAAGGACTGATCTGTGGTTCTGAGAAATGATGCGATATACATACAGAAAAGAGACGGTTGAAGGCAGCAAAATGGCAATACATAACCCAAGTTGGGGTCGCGCTTAAAAAGCCTATAAAGAAGATTTTTTGATGTTACGAGTGAAAAAATAATACGTTTTAATATCCCATTGGGAGGCCCGAGTCATTTGTTACCTTCCCTCCTTTCGTCACTGCTTATGGTTGAGGCATTTTAAGTAGCCCCATCGACAAAACAGCTTCCTGCTTTCAATACAGGCCAGGAAGTATGAATCCAAATATGGTAACGTGATATTCTTTTCTTTTGATTTAAATATTCTGCCTAATAAAATGCAGTATTTTTCAGTTAAATGCAGAGCTTCGTTTATAGAAAAGAAAAAATTATTCAAGAAGAGGAATTTTTATGAACAGCGTAAATAAAACAATACTTTGCATTCCACACAAAGTACCAAGCACGATTCCTGAAAAGGTAAAGCTATTTTCTTTTTCTTTATTTTAATTTTCCCATCAATAAATGCACTCTGTCTGTGAAATTGTCTGCGAATAGTAATAATCTTCTGTGAAATTGAACGACAAACATGGAGAAAGGTAAAAGACTTTCAAGAGCAAGCATTTTAAGTCATTTTTACAGGCCATGATACATTAACTCCTTCATTAGGATCAGTTGAACCACCAGCCGATTGTATGCACTTTGTGCATATAAATGCAAATTATAAATACAATTGTAATATATTTGCATTGGAATAAGCTGCTATAAATGAAATTGCTGTCGCGAGGATACAAATAAATGTCTAATGTTATCGAATTCTGAAGCAAATTGTTAATTACATATATGCTAAACAACATGTGGCAGCTGAGGTCTGGGAGACAAAATTGGACGCGTCTAAATCCGGATTAGTTTAAAACGTGGTTTTAGTGTAGCTGTCATCTCCTCGCTTTCACGTAATACAGTTTTGAGGTTTGTAATTGTCAACCTGTGTGCATAACTATATATATGTTAGCGCCGAAGAGAAGAAGAAGAAAACGAGACAACCACGAGATAGAACGTGAAAGTAAGAATCAAGAATACAAAAGTAAACAGAACGAGTATTTGAATGTAGGAAAAAGAAAAAGAAAGTTTTATTTTTGTTAATGATGTTTTAAAGCTGCCGTTCTGGTGATTTTCCCCCTAAGTGGATCACAACGGTTAACACGCACACACACACGCATATATATATAATTGTGTTTTTGTACATCGTAGAATATGAAGTACAATTTTTAGTGCCCAAAAACAGAATTTTTCAAAATATCTAATGACTATACTGTGCTTATCACAAATAAAAAGTACCTGCTTCCAAAAACTACTCTGTATTATAAGCTGTTAGCCTTTCCATGGCTCGAGATAGTAATAACTCATCAATTTGAATGAGAGCATACTACGCTGGATTCGTTTAGCTTAAATAATTCTAGTATTGCCGATATGATTTGGTAAGCTAGTATTATGCTTCTATTTATCTCTCTGCTTACCTCTATTTACCTTATCTCTATTATTTATCTATCTATGTTATGCTTATCTCTATATATCTCTCTGATAAACTGAGAAATAAATCACTGAATACAGTGTCATTAAAATGAATGGTACTGCATCGCTTTTAGCCTAATTATTTTCATGTGTATCTCGTTTTGCTTCTACACCTCTCGAGCTTTTCATTTTTTTTAAATTTAGCTCAATTAAGTGCAAACGAAGGGTAACAGCGGAAACTTAAAAATTCTCAAGTAACAATTAAACCTGGTGTAATTTTTTTCTATAATTTTAAAATACCTCCCCTTATCGAATCATAAAATACAAAAAGCAAAGTTTTGCTAAAGCGCAGGAGAAAATATGAAACATGTGTGAAGGAAAACAAAATTAATGCGAACAGTTCCATTAAATTGTATGGAGCTTTCGTAAAATGCCAATCGCGTTTTATTAGAGCTGTGCATTTAATTTAAAATCAAAGCTTATTGCATTAAACCATTCTCGGACCCATAGAATAAAAATATATTAGCCAAAATATAAAATCAATTTCTTATTCATGTACCCATTGAATTTATTGAAAATATTGTTTATGGCATTAATTAGTTTTTGAAAAATTTTGCTTATAAAAGAAGCTTTGATATTTTAATACTTCTGCCTTTTTTTATAACATCTTTCCTTCTTATGCATTTTACATGGGTTTTGTTATTTTGGAAATAATATTCTTCCTAGGGGATATTGGATTTTTCCTTACTTTCTTAAAAATTTCGAAACCAATATTTGCTCTATTTCTACTCACCTCCCTTCGCATTTTCGTTCAAGATAATGCTCTGGACTGTGAAAAACAGCAATATTCAAAAGCTATAGAAGTGAGCCCAAAATATTTGAGCATTTCTACTTTATAGAGGAGAAAAGTTAGCTACCATATATGGAAATAAAAGTAGAGATAGAAAGTCTCTGTATGGCAATTCTAACTTGAAGTTCGCTGAAGGTAAATGAGATTCTAGTGAGATTTCAATTCTGTCACGACAGAACAGGAGTAAGGAATCTCCAGGGATATGCGTTTCCGAAAAAGTTCAATTTTGCTCAGACTGTTCCAAGATTTCTCTGCCATTTTATCCCATACAAACAGTAGACAATAGTTGAAGAAGTCTAGTTTGTATGCTCATCTAAAAAATGGAATAATTATGGTATTATCATATCCTGTTCATCAGCAAATTTACTGAAGCTCGTATTCTGAGTTTTAATAAGTAAGAACAAATCTTTGGTAATAAAGAATTCTTCAATTGAGTATACATGGAGTAGGTTATGGAACACGTAGTAACCTAAAAAACCAGTCTATGGATACCAGAATATTTGAAAATCTTCTGCAGGATGTTGAATGACTATATGTATAGCCGGGGTTCTGCTGGTGCCACTCATGGAGATATTTGGATAACATACTGTTGAGTCTCATAATGGCGAAAAGATAACACATTTACCTACTGTGAAGAAATTTTGGGCTCTACCCATGCCTGTATTGTGTGTATCTTGTATTCCTTATCAGTATTCAATAATTCGATGTCTTATGACTTAAGAGGTTCGGCACTGTGGGAAAACTTGTAGAATAGGGGTCGAATTACCGCATAGACAAACAAGACAAATGTCTGTGGCCCAGTACAACGAAGACTTAAGCCTACTTCAAAATCTCGGTTAACAGAACCTTCCCTAAATCATTACTTTCATCGCGGCGTAAACTTTTGCCACGTTTTCTACGAATTTTAGAGTTTTTGCATGCACCTTGCATGAAAATACGATAACTGTACCATCTTTATCTCTAAAGCCTAAAATTTAAATTTCACAACGTAATTAGCGAGAGATCGAATATAGCAGTTTTATTGATCTCAAGATTTTAGTGATATACAGGGTTTGTCCCAAAAGTTCCAGGCATGATTTTTTTAAAATCATTTATTCAATATCAGTTTACAATCTTTTCAGAACTTTTCAAAGTATTCTCCCCCTGCTTCGATGCACCGTTGCCAACGCTTCACCCAATCATTGAAGGCGCCCTGGAAGTCGTCAACGGGAATCTCCTTCAGTGAGGTCGTCGCGGCTGCATTTACCGCCTCCAGCGTCCCATGCCGAGCTCCTTTTAGAGTTCTTTTGATCCTTGGGAACAAAAAGAAATCCGCTGGTGCCAGATCAGGGCTGTACGGCGTCTGGGGCAGCGTTGCCACACCCATTTTGGCCAGTAACTGGGAGACAATGAGCGCGGTGTGGGTTGACGCGTTGTCATGGTGCAAGATCCAATTGTCGCGAATTTCGTTTCGGACGCGTCGAACCCTATTGCGCAACCGTTTGAGAACTTCACAATAAAACTCCTTATTGCCTGTTTGTCCTTGTGACACGAATTCACTGTGAACCACACCTTTTCTGTCAAAAAACACAATGAGCATTGCCTTGCTTCGTGATTTGCTCATCCTTGCTTTTTTCGGGCGAGGATACTCCTTGGTGTGCCGCTCGCTGCTCTGGCGCTTTAATTTGTGATCGTACTGAAAAATCCATGTCTCGTCTCCTGTGATCACTCTGTCCAAAAATTCTGGGTCCGTTTCATAGCGTTCATGCAATTCCTGGCACTTCAATAAACGCTGCTCCTTCATCTCACTCGTCAGGACTTTTGGCACCATTTTCGAGCAGACTTTCCTCATTTGAAGATCCTCCGTTAAAATGCGATGAACGAATGTTTTGGGTATTCCACACTCCTCTGCAATCATCCGAACACTTAATCGTCGGTCATTGTCCAAAACTTGACGCACTTTTTACACCGAGTCGTCCGTTTGTGATGTCGACGGGCGTCCAGAGCGGTCGTCGTCGTTGACGGACTCCCGACCTTCCGGAACCGCTTGTGCCACATAAAAGTTTGGCTTTTTTTCATCGCCCCGTCACCGTAGG
>QLNU02014802.1:105655599-105676141 GCA_006491805.2 Dysdera silvatica
CTTCAGGAATTGGAAGAAGAACTTGACAAGATCAAATGGGACATTGTAGGACTCAGTGAAGTTAGAAGAAAAGGTGAAGAGTTGGTGGAACTGAAAAGCGGACATTTGTTTTATTATAGTGATATTGATAGTTATTGATAAAAGAGATCGAAAAAGAAACACTTGGGTGAGAGAGAAAACTAGAGTAGATGACATCATTGTTAAAGTAAAGTTGCTTAATTGGCGATTGGATGGGCATATTGCAAGAAGAACTGATCAACGATGGACAACAGAAATTCTGAACTGGATTCCAAGAGACCACCGAAGACCTAGAAAACGTCCTCAAAGTCGATGGGTGGATGAAATAAGAAAACAGGTTGGGGTGACGTGGGAGTGAATTGTTCAGGATAGACTTGTGTGGAAAGCATTTGGAGAGACCTTCATCCAGCAGTGGATAGATAATGGTTGAATATGATGATGATATATATATACACACACATCTTGAGTCCAGCTTCTTTACTTCTAGCTGAAAGCTCTTGTACCCATGACTTGGAATTCTGACGAGTCTGTTGAAAAAATAACTATGTTATCAGCAAAGCGCAGATGATTTAAATATTCACCATATATTTTATTCCCTTGTTATTCCAATTTATCTGCTGAAAAATCATCTGTAAAGCTGAAGTAAAAAGTTTTGGAGAAAAGATATCTCCCTGCCTCACACCAATTCCTGAAGTTTTGCTTCAGAAGCCAGGGATCGTCCATTATACGTAGCCAAAGTCAGTAACAATCGACAACCTGGGCCATTCCAGTGATTCTTAGCACCCCCTGTTTTCATGCCACGCTGTCCCCTGCCTTGATCAGGAACACTCCAGCACTTGGAGACTAGGGGTCATGGTTTTTGGTGTACAAGCATAGTGGAAGAATTAGCCATCATTTCACCACGCTGGCTAGACGGGTTGATGAACTAGCCCTCCCCCTTTCCATCCGTGCAGCAAACATTTATTTGCCGCATGGATAGAAAGCCCGGCCTGCACCACTTGAAGGCGGGGTAGGGCACTGGGTTATTAGCCGGACTGGTTCCACACATCGTCACATACGTTCAGCGTGTGGGTCTCCTTCCAGTTAGATACCAGTAACCCTTTTGCAGGCCGTATATGTATAAATAAATAAATATAGCTGTCGAAATGTCCTTCTAGTCTTCTAGATATTTCAAACCCCTTGTATGAGACAATTTTATATATATATATATATATGGCCTGCAAAAGGGTTGCTGGTATCTAACTGGAAGGAGACCCACACGCTGAACGTATGTGACGATGTGTGGAACCGGCCGGGCCAGTAACCTAGTGTCCTACCCCGCCTTCAAGTGGTGCAGGCTGGGCTTTCTATCCAAGAGGCAAATTAATATTTGCTGCACGGATGGAAAGGCGGAAGGGGAGGGCTAATTCACCAACCCGTCTAGCCAGCGTGGTGAAATGATGGCTAATTCCTCCAATATGCTAATACACCAAAAACCATGGCCCCTAGTCTCCAGGTGCTGGAGTGCTCCTGATCAAGGCAGCGGTCAGCGTGGCATGAAAGCAGGGGGTGCTAAGAATCACTGGAATGGCCCAGGCTGCCGTTTGTTATTGACCTTGGCAACGTATAATGGACGATCCCTTGCTTCTGAAGCAAAACTTCAAGAATTGGAAGAAGAACTTGACAAGATCAAATGGGACATTGTAGGACTCAGTGAAGTTAGAAGAAAAGGTGAAGAGTTGGTGGAACTTAAAAGTGGACATTTGTTTTATTATAGAGGAACGGAAACTGGAAGAACAAGTGGTGTTGGCTTCTTAATCAACAAAAGAATTAAAGACTACCTTCTTGAAGTCGAAAGCACGTCAGATCGAGCAGCGAGGCTCGTTGTTCAACTAACCCAGCGATACCAACTTCAGATAGTACAGGCATATGCACCAACATCAAGCCATACCGACGAGGAGGTTGAGGAATTCTATGAAGAAATCAAACAGCTACATACCAAGGGGAAACAACACATCAAGCTCATCATGGGAGATTTTAATGCAAGAATTGGACAACAGGAACAAGGAGAGACATCGGTTGGTAAATACGGATACGGGGAAAGGAATGAACGTGGCGATCAACTCATAGAATTTGCCGAAGCTGAAAATCTTAGCATCATGAATTCATTTTTTAAGAAGAAACTACAAAGAAAATGGACATGGAAACACCCCAATGGAGGAACCAGCGAAATTGACTATATACTGGCAAACAAGAAATCAATTATTGAAGATTGCAGCGTACTGAACAGATTTAATACTGGAAGTGATCATCGAATGGTGAGATGTAAAATGCACTTAAATACTAAACTAGAAAGGCAGAAGCTCATTAGGAAACAAGTATGTAAGAGGGTGGATTTAAAGAAATTAAAAGAAAATACCGAGGCATTCAAGTTGGAATTAAAAAATCGCTTTTCTGCACTGGAAGGACTTATTGAAGAAGTTGACATCTCAGAAGCAAATGAAAACATTGTTAAGACAATAATTGAAACTGCTGGGGAAATTGGTGGTGTAATATGTAAAAAGCAGAATAGCAAATTATCTGAGAAGACGAAACAACTCATGAAAAGGCGAAGACTTATGAAGGTGGACAATCAAAATACCAGTCGCAAGATCGAGTATGTAGAACTTTGCAAAACTTTGCGCAAAAACATGAAAGAAGATATAAGAAAATTCAATTGTGAGTTAGTAAGGAAGGCCATTGAAAGCAACAAGAGCCTTAGGGTTGTTAAAGGGAGTTTGTCTATTGGGAAGAAACACATCATTGCATTAAAAGGAGAGGATGGCACTGTAACAAGAAATAGGGAAGAAATACTTAGAAGAGTTGAAGAATTCTACAGAAAGCTGTATGAGGGAAACAGTGGATTAAACGAAGACTCTGAGATAGTCGAAGGAACAGCTCCTAAAATCTTAAAAGAAGAAGTAGCATTTGCAATAAAAAGTATGAAGAAAGGAAGATCCCCTGGCGATGATGGCATTACATTAGATATCTTAAAAGAAGCTGGAGAACATGTAGAAGACATACTCGCAAAATTCTTTACCAAATGCCTCAACAGTGGTAACATACCAAACCAATGGGATTCTGCAACAGTAATTCTTTTGCATAAAAAAGGTGATAAAGAGGATTTAAAAAATTACCGACCAATTAGCTTGTTACCTGCTATTTATAAAATCTTCACAAAAGTGCTAACACATCGCCTGCAGAAAAAATTAGATGCAGCTCAACCAAGAGAACAAGCTGGATTTCGAAGTGGATTCAGTACAGTGGACCATATTCAAGTATTAAGAGAATTAATTGAAAGAACACATGAATATGAACTTCCATTGTGTGTGGCATTTATTGACTATGAGAAGGCCTTTGACTCTATTAAAACATCAGCAGTCATCAACTCTTTAAGATCAGCAGACATCGAGGATGTGTACATTGACATGGTGAAACGTGTGTATAAAAATGCAAGTGCAAAATTTCGGTTACATAAAGATACCAAAACTATCAAAATTGGTAAAGGTGTGAGGCAGGGAGATACCATTTCTCCAAAACTTTTTACTTCAGCTTTACAGATGATTTTTCAGCAAATAAATTGGAATAACAGGGGAATAAAAATAAATGGTGAATATTTAAATCATTTGCGGTTTGCTGATGACATTGTTATTTTTTCAACGAACCCATCAGAACTCCAAGACATGGTACAGGAGCTCTCAACTAGAAGTAAAGAAGTTGGACTCAAGATGAACCTACAAAAAACTAAGATCATGTTCAATAATTTCGTAGAGGAAACAAAAATACAAGTTGACAACATTGAGCTAGAAATTGCTGATTCATATATTTACCTTGGCCAGCTGATTTCAATGGATGGCAACATTATGAAAGAACTCAACAGACGTATTAAACTTGGCTGGAGTGCATTTGGAAGAAACAGTTTTATCCTGAAGGGGAAATTGCCTTTGTGTCTAAAAAGAAAGGTCTTCAACCAGTGTGTATTGCCAGTCCTCTCTTATGGATCAGAGACATGGAGTCTAACAGTTGGAGCAATACGAAAGTTACAGACAACGCAAAGGAGCATGGAGAGGTGCATGCTTGGAATAACTAGGAGAGATCGAAAAAGAAACACTTGGGTGAGAGAGCAAACTAGAGTAGAGGACATCATTGTTAAAGTAAAAGGGCTGAAATGGCGATGGGCTGGGCATATTGCAAGAAGAACTGATCAACGATGGACAACAGAAATTCTGAACTGGATTCCAAGAGACCACCGAAGACCTAGAAAACGTCCTCAAACTAGATGGGTGGATGAAATAAGAAAACAGGTTGGGGTGACGTGGAAGCGAATTGCTCAGGATAGACTTGTGTGGAAAGCATTTGGAGAGACCTTCATCCAGCAGTGGATAGATAATGGTTGAATATGATGATGATGATGATGATGATGATGATATATATATGATGATGATGATGATGATATATATATATATATGAAATCAACTTATAGATGAAATGTTGAATCAGCAATTTCTAGCTCAATGTTGTCAACTTGTATTTTTGTTTCCTCTACAAAATTATTGAACATGATCTTAGTTTTTTGTAGGTTCATCTTGAGTCCAACTTCTTCACTTCTAGTTGAGAGCTCTTGTACCATGTCTTGGAGTTCTAATGGGTCCGTTGAAAAAATAACAATGTCATCAGCAAACCGCAGATGATTTAAATATTCACCATTTATTTTTATTCCCTTGTTATTCCAATTTATCAGCTGAAAAATCATCTGTAAAGCAGAAGTAAAAAGTTTTGGAGAAATGGTATCTCCCTGCCTCACCCCTTTGCCAAGTTTGATAGTTTTGGTATCTTTATGTAACCGAAATTTTGCACTTGCATTTTTATACACACGTTTCACCATGTCAATGTACACATCCTCAATGTCTGTTGATCTTAAAGAGTTGATGACTGCTGATGTTTTTATAGAGTCAAAGGCCTTCTCATAGTCAATAAATGCAACACACAATGGAAGTTCATATTCATGTGTTCTTTCAATTAATTCTCTTAATACTTGAATATGGTCCACTGTACTGAATCCACTTCGAAATCCAGCTTGTTCTCTTGGTTGAGCTGCATCTAATTTTTTCTGCAGGCGATGTGTTAGAACTTTTGTGAAGATTTTATAAATAGCAGGTAACAAGCTAATTGGTCGGTAATTTTTCAAATCCTCTTTATCACCTTTTTTATGCAAAAGAATTACTGTTGCAGAATCCCATTGGTTTGGTATGTTACCGCTGTTAAGACATTTGGTAAAGAATTTTGCAAGTATGTCTTCTACATATTCTCCAGCTTCTTTTAGGATATCTAATGTAATACCATCATCACCAGGGGCTCTTCCTTTCTTCATATTTTTTATTGCAAATGAAACTTCTTCTTTTAAGATTTTAGGAGCTGTTCCTTCGACTATTTCAGTGTCTTCGTTTAATCCACTGTTACTTTCATATAGTTTTTTGTAGAATTCTTCAACTCTTCTAAGTATTTCTTCCCTATTTCTTGTTACGGTGCCATCCTCTCCTTTTAATGCAATGATGTGTTTCTTCCCAACAGATAAACTTCCTTTAACAACCCTAAGGCTCTTGTTATTTTCAATGGCTTTCCTTACTAGCTCACAGTTGAATTTTCTTATGTCTTCTTTCATGCTTTTGCGCAGAGTTTTACAAAGTTCTATGTACTCAATCCTGGAACTGGTATTTCGATTGTCCACCTTCATATCTCTTCGCCTTTTCATGAGCTGTTTCGTCTTCTCAGATAATTTGCTATTGTGCTTTTTACAGGTTACACCACCAATTTCCCCAGCAGTTTCAACTATTGTCTTAACAATGTTTTCATTTGCTTCTGAGATATCACTTTCATCAATAAGTCCTTCCAGTGCAGAAAAGCGATTTTTTAATTCCAACTTGAATGCCTCGGTATTTACTTTCAGTTTCATTAGATCCACCCTCTTACTTACTTGTTTCCTAATGAGCTTCTGTCGTTCTAATTTAGTATTTAAGTGCACTTTACATCTCACCATTCGATGATCACTTCCAGTATTAAATCTGTTCAGTACACTGCAATCTTCAATAATTGATTTCTTGTTTGCCAGGATATAGTCAATTTCACTAGTTCCCCCATTTGGGTGTTTCCATGTCCATTTTCTTTGCGGTTTCTTCTTAAAAAATGAATTCATGATGCTAAGGTTTTCAGCTTCTGCAAATTCGATGAGTTGATCGCCACGTTCATTCCTTTCCCCATATCCGTATTTACCAACCGATGTCTCTCCTTGTTCCTGTTGTCCAATTCTTGCATTGAAATCCCCCATGATGAGCTTGATATGTTGTTTCCCTTTGGTGTGTAACTCTTTGATTTCTTCATAAAATTCTTCAACCTCTTCGTCGGTATGGCTTGATGTTGGTGCATATACCTGTACTATTTGAAGTTGGTATCGCTGGGTTAGTTGAACAACAAGCCTCGCTGCTCGATCTGATGTACTTTCAACTTCCAGAAGACAGTCTTTAATTCTTTTGTTGATTAAGAAGCCAACACCACTTGTTCTTCCAGTTTCCGTTCCTCTATAGTAAAACAAATGTCCGCTTTTCAGTTCCACCAACTCTTCACCTTTTCTTCTAATTTCACTGAGTCCTACAATGTCCCATTTGATCTTGTCTAGTTCCTCTTCCAATTCCTGAAGTTTTGCTTCAGAAGCAAGGGATCGTCCATTAAACGTAGCCAAGGTCAATAACAAACGGCAGCCTGGGCCATTCCAGTGATTCTTAGCACCCCCTGCTTTCATGCCACACTGACCGCTGCCTTGATCAGGAGCACTCCAGCACCTGGAGACTAGGGGCCATGGTTTCTGGTGTGTCAACATAATGGAGGAATTAGCCATAATTTCACCACGCTGGCTAGACGGGTTGGTGAATTAGCCCTCCCCTTCCGCCTTTCTATCCGTGTAGCAAATATTAATTTGCCACATAAATAGAAAGCTCAGCCTGCACCACTTGAAGGCGGGGTAGGACACTAGGTTACTGGCCTGGCCGGTTCCACACATCGTCACATACGTTCAGCGTGTGGGTCTCCTTCCAGTTAGATACCAGCAACCCTTTTGCAGGCCATATATATATATATATATACATGGAGGAATAAGCCATAATACCTAGAAAACGTCCTCAAACTAGATGGGTGGATGAAATAAGAAAAGAGGTTGGGGTGACGTGGAAACGAATGGCCCAGGATAGACTTGTGTGGAAAGCATTTGGAGAGACCTTCATCCAGCAGTGGATAGATAATGGTTGAATATGATGATGATGATGATGATATATATACAACCAGTCAGTAAGTGTATGAACGTGGTTTGCGCAGTTCAGAATGGAACGTTCGGAATTGATAAATTTGGCACGATTTCTACAATATTGAGCAGGTTTGTTTGTCTTTCGTGGTGCAAGGGCACAGCCAAGATTATTCTACAACCAGACCTACATATTTTTGAAGAAATCTAACACCCTTCGCCTGAAAAATCAAATGCTTGACTACGGATCCGCCTTAAAAAATCTGGAAAACGCCGAATACCTGTTGGAATCGAACCCAGGTTATGCGCGTGGTATTGAAACGCGTTACCGCAACAGGCAGGTGGCGAAATAACAGCCATCGACATGTAAACACGCTAAAATCATTTGATATACCCTGCCCCCTCCCCATTCGCTTCGTGGGATCTTAAATAAGCAACATTTTTCAATCGTGTATGGTTTATGCCCTATCGGCTTTGTGTTCCTAATAAACTCATTCAGACAATCATGGATTTTAACTTGTTTAAACTCCACTATAAACATCAACAATAATATACAAAATGAAATAATAACATATCTAATCCTGTAAAAACACTATTAAAAAATACATATTCCAAGTTTACATTTGGAAAGCCTGCTAAGGAGTAACTGTTGAGTGGAAAGACTTAACATTTTATATGACGACTGTTATGGTGACGTAATTTTATGGCTCAAGAAAGATTGTTAATTTCGAAGTTTCGCCAGGTTAAAATATTTCGCTACACTACTTTGTAGGAAATTTGAAAACGTCACAGAACTCATGACTTCAAGGGTAAGTTGCGTGATCATAGAAGAACATATCTGATATGCAGTCCTCTGTTGTCGAATACGAACTGAAATTTCAAACTCAATTACGTAGTTTAATTTTATTCAAAAGTTCTTTTATATGGCGTGAAATGCTGGTGTCAAAATCTATTAGGCAAAATATCTATTACAATAAATAAAGTTTTTGAGATATCCTCGCAGCCAAAGCCATATTAATAATAAACTACGAGGGCGAATCAGAAAGTCTTTGCCCCTATTTTTTATTAGCCAAAATAAGGTACATACAGGTAATTACAAATATACGTACTATTCTACGTACCTCACACTATTTTTTCTACATAGTCCCCAAACTGTTTCAGACATTTGTCCCATCGCAGCACTAAATTTGAGATGCCCGTGTTATAGAATTCGTCCGGTTGACTGTGGAACCACCGTCGGACTGCTGTCTTGACTTCATCGTTGCATGTGAATCGCTGTCCTGCCAGGAACTTCTTCAGCGGACCGAAAACGTGGAAATCACTAGGGGGCGAGGTCCGGACTGTATGCAATCAGAACCGCCGACAAGCTCCGGTCATTTCACTGGGAGAGTCTGGACCACCCACCATACAGTCCGGACCTCGCCCCTAGTGATTTCCACGTTTTCGGTCCGCTGAAGAAGTTCCTGGCAGGACAGCGATTCACGTGCAACGATGAAGCCAAGACAGCAGTCCGACGGTGGTTCCACAGTCAGCCGGACGAATTCTACCACAGGGGCATCTCAAATTTAGTGCTGCGATGGGACAAATGTCTGAACCGGTGTGGGGACTATGTGGAAAAATAGTGTAAGGTACGTAGAATAGTACGTATATTTGTAATTACCTGTATGTACCTTATTTTGGCTAATAAAAAATAGGGGCAAAGACTTTCTGATTCGCCCTCATATAATATGGTGCGGTCAGAATTTTAATATATTATTAAACATCATATGTACTCATCATATGTAAGTTTTGTGACGTTTCGAATTATGCATCATAGGGCATCAGGTAGAGCTATGTGTGGCCTTAGTGCACCAACTTTCGCAATTAACGTTTGCTCTTGGATCAAATATAATTTCAATGCTACCAACGTCCTCATACTAAATATGAAGTCATCCTGCTTGATAATACCCAAGTTAAAGCCCTTTGAAATATGAACTTAATTTACAGACACCCTGTACATTTAAAATTGAGAAACTAATTTAATATTGAAAACTTGAACCAAATTAATAACTAACTAACAAATAATAAGCCAAGTTAATAAAAGCAGTTGAAACCCTTAGGCATCTAATAAGTTTTTCTAATAGTAACCGAAAATGTGATTACTCCCTTCCGTCGAATATGGAATATTATATGTACACATAATTAATAGTTATTCATTAACCCATTGGCTGTTTCATGATCTTCACAGAGCACACATACGACACGCATAACCAATTGGAATTCACCTAACAGTTTACCGCTTACAGTGTGATTCATGTTAATGCATTCATGTCCGTTTAGCTCTATTCGCCAATACTCTGAACTCCTTTACGCACGCAATGAGTAATCAAGGAATTCAATTCATGTCTCTTGCCTGTTTACAAATTCGAAGACTGTAAATACAGAAACGCAAACAAATTGCACGAATAGTTTTGCACTCTACTACGGAATGTGTGATGTAGTATATAAATATTATTTTCTAAAACTACTTGCTAACAGCTTCTTAATCTGATAAAGGGAATAGATATTGCTGAAACGTTGCACGTTTTTTACATAATGTGTGCACTTCCCTCTCAGTTTCATATTTTATAATTACTCCCATTTATATATTTACCTTCATTTTCATTTCACTGTCTTTTTATTTCCAAATATATCATCTTATTTTTATGTTATTTCTTTATTTTCTTATTTCTTTGTCTATTCTTTTTCTCTATCCTTTCCTATTTATTGCGTTCTTTTCTGCTTCCATAAATAAAGAATTAAACAACAATGTCAATCAATCAACGTTTATTGGCGTAGTGATACCAACGCCGATGGTATGGCGTGATTAGATGGTGAAACGTTCGAAAGAAAATAAATATTTCTGCCTTCGGTGGGACCTGAACCCACGACCTTCCACTTGCCGGGCGGAGGCTCTACCCTCTGAGCTACGAACGACAATATTTAATCTCTTTACGAACGTATATAAAGACTATTTACTGAAGCATGGTATCATTACATCAATAAACGTTTTATTAATATTGTTGTTTAATTTAATCTGCGTAGTGTTCGATTTATATAAACACATCAATAAAGAATCGATAATTACTTAAAATTAATTAATTTTATAAATTTATATAAAAATTTACAAAACTAATTTTAAGTGAACTCGGACCATGGTGAACATAACAGGAACATCAACTTTACAATCATAAAATAAACAAATATTAAGATAATGATTCTTTAAAATTCATAAGTCGGAAATCTTGATTTTCAGTATTCGTTTATAAGCTTTATAAAATCAATTTTTATTTCCCTTCCTACATATTGAGGAAATTCATTTCTCCTACTCCTTACATTTTAAAACTTAATGCATGCGTATTAATAGCGTTGTAAAAATACTACAACAAATACAAATGGTAATGATTTATTCAACCTCAAGTGTACATAGTATCAAATATAAACACAATTAATGAATTTTCATAAATTAATTACATCTGGTAATTTACACGAAAAGAACTTCCTTCCAATGGTTAGATTGAAAAACGGAAAAAAATAAAGAACATTACACTATTGATAAACTCTCTTCTGGAGAAATGAACTGAATGTAAGTAAAGTAACCGGCGTTATTATAAAAGTGAAGAAATATAGAAGTGAAACAAGGGGGAGCATTATGATATATTGTCAAGTTTCTTTAGTAATAAAGTACTAGCATTAAGTTTGTAAAGATAGTCAAATCTAATGCCTTAATTTCAATATATTATTACATGTTCATCTGTTGTAACAAGCCCTGCTGTAATATAATTGGACGTATATTACATAGATTATTTGTTTTATAATAAACTGACATAGTAAAAACAATACATAGATTAAGTTTCTTTAAATTGAACTGATACAACAAAAATACTTCACAGATTAATTTTTTTGATTAAATTGACAAAAAATACTGCATAGATTAATTTGTTTAGATTAAATTGATCAGCAATAAATAAATATTATAACGTAGGAATATTACTACATTAATAATTTTGGTTTTTAATTATCTATCACTGATACGTTTTAATACATTAGTAATATATATATTATTTTCCATATTTTGAACATGAAATTTGGACTATTTTATGTGAAAAGGATACAAAATCATACGCACTTAGAAATATACGTTTTTAAGTTCCTACTAACATTTTGGTTAAATATCCGTTTTGTCAATGATTAATATATTTATACGTTTATAATAATTAATATATTTAATTAATAAAACTAGTGAAATCATAAAACTGATAAGATGATTGAAAATAAACAAACTTGTCAGACTTCTGAATCCGAAGCTACACACCGTTTTAATCAATATATTTATTAAATTTTAAAATTTGATTAATATATTTATTATGATATTAATACTTTATGAACTATTTTTAATAACTGAATGATTTATAAATACTTCATAAAGAAAAAGAGGTAACTAGGGATATTTTTTTATTCCCGATCTTAATTTTTTTACTCCTTTTTATGAAGAATTGATTATTAATAAATATTCAACGACTGGAGAAATAATAAGATTTTTAAAATGCCAATTCAAAGAAATGTAATTAGTAGAAAAAAGCATAAGAAAAATGGAAATTTATATCAGGCAAAAAAATGTATTCTCTCGTAAAATATGAATGATTGTTTAGAACCTATCAAGAGGGTTTTATAATTATCGGAAATATTGCCTTATATTTAAGATTAAAGGGTTTGTATCGGTGCTTTTAAATATATTAGTCATCTTTGAAGAAAATGAAGCTAATTGTTCACATTTGTTCTTTTATAAACGTTTTGCGGCTTTAATCAAATTCATTATTTTAATTCCGATATATCATTAAAGATCCATTCATCGCAAGCAAACATTTCTATGTTTTCACATATTTTAATCACGCAATTAAAATATTTTATATTTTGAGTGATTCGAATTTCAAAAACTAGATTTCAAATATGTTGTATATATATGAAATATGACTAAGTCTCTTTGTCAGAAATGTTCGCATTTATAAAAAGGAAATTAAACCAACATTTCTTTACCACTTCCTCCAAAATTCTTCAAGGAACTATCTTATATTTTTGTTGCATATCTGGAAATAATGCGTTTATAAATCTAAGATAGTTTTAAAGTGTTTTGGCGACATATATATATATATATATATATATATAGAGAGAGAGAGAGAGAGAGAGAATATAAACCATTATAGTGTTTATCTTTCGTGCCAGAACATCAGCGTGCGAACGAATTCTGAAGCCGCCAGAATAGCTACTTAAGAACAGATCCTTTGTCTTTTAAATGATTGATCACACACCTTACCTCCGAACGAAGGAATTATTATTTAAGGATCTCAGAATTTTGGAAAATAGCTTTAAAGATTGTCTCCTGTCTTAGAGCAATGGATATTAATGATCTTACTCTCATAAAATCATCTCTTCATAGCAAAAGAAAATTGCTAGCTTGTCTATTTCTTATCTATCTGCCATCATTTTCCAATAGTTCTGTAGCTCTTCTTTCAATTAAAACCTCGGTCATCTCTTTCTTTCTTGCAAACAAAGATATTGAAGAAAGAATTTCAATAATCAACTTGATTAATTTATAGAACATAGAGCTCTGACATCAACGTCAATTGATTTTAAAGTAATAAGATTAACGCATGTCCTATCTCACTCTGTTATATCAAGAAAATTGAACTTATATGTTTAAGTATTCATTATTGTTGAAGACAGGAAGGAATAGTGACATAGATTTTCATTTTAGCGAAGTGTAAAAATATATATATATAATTAATTAAGATATATAGATATATAATTGGCATAGATACAATATAACACATTGATAAGCAACTAAGTAAACCACGATTCTGACAAGCGGGCATTCCACCAATTAATTTTAAGCCACTTTAATTAAAAGGTCTATCAAAATAAACGTAATATTGTAACCTAAATTTCATATCTCACCACGAATTTCAATTTACACTTAAATTTTAAATTAAGATATGTTTACTTTAACCCTCCTACAGCTAATTCAAATCGATAAATATTTCATTTGGAGAGACGATGAAATGTAGTTTCATGAAATTAATCATCTTCTCGTTTACTTTCAGATCCTCTCTATTTTTGATCTGAGCACATATACTAAAATCGAAATATGTCGAGGGATAGAATGGGAAGTTACTGTTGCCCCTCTAGGGGCCTTCCGAAGGAAAGCACGGGCTCCAAGCGCAGCACTTCCTGGCAGTGCAGACTTCCCTCGCAGCAGGTTAAACACTCTCGGCAAGCCCATGGTATTTTGGAATTCATAAATATTGGGAGAACGAATCGCGTCTAGTATTCCGATTTTGAAGTCTGCTTTGTGTGGGCACCCACTCTAGTTACCCCCGAAGCTGAAGTAATCAAACTACCTCAGATTTGCGTTTTGACATGTCCCTGAAGGTGAAATGAATAAAAGATAGCTTAAACTTTACCGCGCACCAGAGATTGAAATATTTTTGGATGAAAATTCTTCCTGCAGCGTGTGTTAAGAAAGGAGAAGAAGAAGAAGAAGGGAAAACATAATATCAAGCTATACTTCCACGCAAGTCTTTTTCATTCTTATTTTCCATGTACCTAAAATAGTTCCATACTGCATCTTGTATTTTTCCATTTCAAAGAATCTTATTTGACCTTTAGTCGCTCCATATGTTTGGATATGAAACCTGCAAAGCCCATTTTTATACTTCGCCGTCTGGAGAGAGTTTTAATTTATAAATTAAAATACACATATACTAAAATATTAGAAATATAAAACACGTAAAAAATTCGCCCAATATAGTGAAAATATTGGAGAATTTTCGAATACGGAGTGGAGGGCCAAAAAGAGAAAGGAAAAGAGCCTCGTAATTCGTTTGGAAAAACTCTACGGTACATTTTTATAAAGTTATCATTAAATATATCATATAGGTCTATAATATTATAAATAGCGAGGAAGGGTATATTATATAAGCAATATTTTTATATGGAAGCAAGCTTGTGGAGCTCTATTATACAACTTATATATATAAAAGATACCGACTTTTATAAAAGAAATAACGAACTAAAAAAATAGGAAGTTTTGTTCTTTTTTTTTTGAAGTAAACGTCTTTGCTCCCTTTAACTAAAAGGATATACTATACTTCGTTTGAACGAAGCAGAAGGAAATATAGTGCATGTTTTCATAATTAATTTAAAAAGCCAGATTTCAACACCATAAATGGAAATAGCGCATTAAATCCTGGAGTTCCAAAGTGAATATAAATTAAATTGAATTTAAATAAAAACTTGTCTCTTATTTCTATTTTAAAATAAGATAAAATTCTGGAGTTAGTTGTACTCGAAAACAAATATTAATTATTTAAGAATGAGAAATTGGTTAAAAAATGTGAAAAATAGATCCCTCAAAATTATTTTTTAAAAAGTACATACGAAGAAATAAGATAATAATAAGAGGTATATGGTGTGTGATTTAATAATGATTTATGGCGTTAACAATGTATTTTCAATAAAGTTATACATTTTGTTTCCAAACACAAAAGCTTGGTGGTAGTGCTAAGCGTAAATGTATTCGAAACATGGGTAAAGGTATTTGGGCATATGATCGAAAAGGAACAAAATGTTCATTATCTAAGATATTACATCGACACATCTTTAACCATTTACTGAGACAGTTTTCAGCTCAAAATATTAAAAAGTCTCTTCTAGAATATTCTCCCATTTCTCTTCTAGAGATAAAATGGAAGAAGATCTTGAAACTTAAGATAAGCTAACGGATACTTGATCGTCATCTGGCACATGTTTAGCCTCTTATGTAAATAGTTTTTTCCACTTAATTATACAGTATGTTCGTAAAGTCATGGTGCACATTTTACCGGTCACAGGAAATCAACGAAATAAGATAGAAATGTGAAATCTTCAACAGATAAAAGGAAAACTCTCCAAGTTTCTGTACTCTGATGTGCAAGCGTGTGCGCACACAGGTGATGACGCAACACCACGAGCTGCGCGGCAGTGGATCAGCCCACGCCCACGCCAGTCGAGATGTGGACGTTACAGAGGAAAATTCAGTGTGTTCTGTGGCTTGCTAAATTCGAATCCGTGACCAAAGTGCAACGTGAATATTGTCGCATGTACAACGAAGCGCCACCACAAAGGAATACCATTAATCGGTGGGATTAGCAGTTGAAGGATACCGACAGTTTGTTGAACAAACCCCGTTCGAACTGTACTGAATAGGTATGAAACTTGGATAGTTTTCCTTTTATTTGGTGAAGATTTCACATTTCTATCTTGTTTCGTTGATTTCCTGTGACCGGTCAAAAGTGCACCATGACTTCACGGACACACTGTATATGTTTGTCTACCTCATTAGCAATATATGTTCAGTTTTCCGAATCTATTTAATTATCCATATACATGAAAGTAAAATTCGAAACTAATGTCGGTAGCATACCTGGAATTATCGCTTTAATCAGTCAAAAGTTTCATGTGCAAACTTTCAAAAATCTCTATGAACTAATATTACTTTCATTATTTAATGCTTCAACAAAAGTTTTCTTAAAATGCAAAAGAAACGTTAAAAATAATTTTAATATTAAATCTGTTAATGTAATACAAAAGAAAATAAATGGTTATAAATTCTATGTATGATAATTGCTTAGAGTTATTAATCAAATAGCTTATAATATAAATTTATAATTTAATAAGAACTGATGAGATTATATATAACTAAATATATTATAAGGTAATAATAATTAATATAATTAATACTAATAAAATTATAACACATAAATACATTTAACAACAATATTAAGACACCAGCACGATCAAAATATTAAAAAAAATCCTGTTTATCTTATTTACAGTATATCTTTCCCAACGTTGGTGCCCATATGGGGGGCAGGGTTCTCCAGCCCCCTCTCCTAGCCGTTCAAAAATTTTATTTGCCTAATTCTACTATGCATTTACTTTCAAAAGTTTTACAAGTAGATTTTAAAATAAGGTACTTTTTAGCTCATTACTAATTGTCAAGCAGTATCAATTATTTTTGTAGCATTTTAGTATCTTATACATTCACTAAAATTTTTGACAGTCTTGAGAAGAAGGTAATTTTTCTCAACACCCCCTATCTTGAATCATTATTATGGACGCTCATGTCTCCCAAATTAATGACCTTTGGACAACTTACTGTTAGTAAGAAAAAGATAGAAAAAATACAAGCGGCAGATAGAAGCTAATTCAGGAAGCTCTAAGATGGTAGAATAAAACGGTGTGTTGACGTTTTTGATCAACTTTTAATGCCCTTTAAGTAAAAAGCTGCTCATAATAAATAAAGCATGAAAAATATAGCGTAAAAAACAAATAAAAATATGAAAAGATTTAAGTATATCAAATAGTTATTAAAAAAGTCTCCAAGGAATTACATATCGCAACGAACCAATGATGAATGCAGATTCTAAATCTAATAAGACAAAAATTACAATCTATACTATTAGTTAATTAATTTAGATAAGGTTGCCAAATTCCATACCTTTGGAAAAATTAGAATAGGTGATTTTTAAAAGATATCCGAGTCAAATTTTCGCTGTTTTGTATAGAGAAAATGTTAAAAACTATGTGATATATACAATTTTCATAATAAAACGAGACAAAAATTACATACTACTGCTACACCTTTATACTGAGTAGGTAGGTGTGTTTTAGTATCGATATTTCAAACCATAACAGGCAGAAAACTTGTTTACAAAACAGTATTAGAAAAATAGAACAGAAAATTTGATTTATATCCCTTTAAAAATCACCCACAAGTTTCTATTTTGAGCGGACATTTTGAACCTGCATTTGTAAATATATAGAAGGACAAAACTATAATTAGTAGAAAAATCTGATTTTACATTTACAAACGAACAGATTCCGAAATACGGTTCTAGACATAACCTCATTACAGGTAACTACACCCCGATTACAAAGTAATTCTCATATTGTATGCAAATATCAGACAAGCTAGGGGCTTTGTTATCCCTTTTTCTCCACCTTCCGCTAGATGAATATTTTATGGGGCCTTCAGTAGCCACAAAACGTGACTTCGAATTTAAGCTCAACATTCTCTGTTAGGGTCTGAATATTTGAAGACGGATTAAGTTGGCTTGGTTTTTTCCTCAAAAAACAAGCGCATGGTCTTGTACTTAGGTGAAATATTTCGGAAGTTTGGTGCAAAATGCCCATTTTCACATAATTATCCTTTGATTACTCGCAAGAGAATGCAGTTCTTCAGTCTTTGCGATTTTTTTCAAGAGCCTCAGATTTAAAATGCAGAACAATTGTTGGGAAACCGCTGTTGAAAGTCGACAAGAAATAAAGAAATGCACTTTTTGAAAATCCCATGAAAATTTTAATAAACGTACGCTGGCTCATCAACTCCCAAGTTTCATATTTTTTCGATTCTTCCAGCAAAATAATTTCCATAAAATTAGACTCCTTACAGGAGAGCATCATTTATTTTGATTGAGATATATCGTAGTATACTCTGGAATTATTTTGTCGGTACATGCTCAGGCAATACGAATTATTGTTGTTTGTTTTTTGCTAAACAGCAAGTAAATTCATCTTAGAATTTGTAGAACAGATTTATTTTAAAATAAGTTTCTTCGGGTAATATTAGGTCCTTTCTGCTCTCTATAATTCCCCCAGGAGCGTTTATTTTAATAAGTGAAATTCCAATTTCCATGTATTATTTACATAATTTCTATCTTTACTATTATTATCAAAGTAGGGATTCTTAAGAGAGTTTAAATAATAGTTTACTACAAAGCGTTAAAATTAATTTATATTATTAGTTGATTTACAATCATGTGATGTATTTTAATTTCGCTTGGGTATATAGGTGAAATTATGTAATAAATATAAATATAATAAATATAATATAGGTGAAATTGATGACAAATTGATTACTGTATATAGCAGGACTGTGAAGACTTTAAACTAGAATATTCAACAGAACTGAAATAGGATTGCAAAAATAAATGTCAAATTTTATGCATAACAGAGATATATTAACACAACTATTTAAATAGTTAGGAGTGGCAGATATGAAGAAATAATGATAATTCAAAATACATATAAAAATAAAGATAGAATGACAAAGGGTAAATATTTTTACTTACTGGGAATCAAATACAAATTTCAGTGCAGCAGCATTATTATTCTGGACCAAAAGTGCGAAACTACACTAGTGTGGAAAACTTAAGCAACAAATTCATCTTTCAACTTACAACCATGAAATTGTTGAAAAGGGCTTTTTGCTATCAGTACAATGAAAAATCAGCTCAGTAGAAAGGTGATGCATATGCAAATAGTAGCACCATGACCTCAGAGGGGACGTCAGGGCACGAAAAACGCGTGGAGTCGGAGCGCGCAATGCAAGATAACTTAAAAAGAAGAAAAGAAGGAGCATTTCCAGACATTCTCCTGCGAGTGGAAGTGAGATTGTACATGTGGTATGGCTACAAGAAAACATCAAAACGCCTTTACACGTTGTAGAATAATTGGCAAGCTTGAGGAGAGGCTTACTTTGACGTCTGTGGCTCAAGAGTTTGGAATTGATAAAAGTGTTGTTTCACGAGCTTGGAAAGCCTCCCGAAGGACAGGTACAGCTGTAAGAAAGGTTGGTGGTGGTCGACCAATGAAAACAACGGTGACTTATGACCGATATATCGCTCTGTAGGCGAAAAGAAATCGAAAGCAGAGAGCGAGAAATATTGCTCAACGGTTGCTTACGGCAACTGGACGACAGGTGTCAAGTTTATTACGGCCAGACGAGTTAATGAAGATGGCCTATTCGCCCGCCGTCCTGAACGCAGCATACCAATGAGAGCAGCCTCTCGGTGGCACCGTTTACAGTGGTGTAGGGAACATAAAGACTGGACACCTCATCAATGGGGTCACGTCCTCTTTACCGGTGAGAGTCGTTTCGGTCTGACAAAAATTCTCGGCGTCCGTTGATATAAAGAGAGGTTGGGACACGCTTTCATCCAACTAACGTCTTGGAAAGACACCGTTGGGGTGGACTTGGCGTTCTTTTATGAGGAGGTATTATGATGAACGGAAGGACAGAGCACATTTTCGACAGAGTTTCAGTTACCGGAGATCGTTACTGTGATGAAGTTATGCTTCCCCACGTGCGTCTTTTCCGGGTGCCATTGTTCTCGACTTTGCTTTTATGGATGACAATGCACGGCAATACAGTACTCTTGCTGTTTAGAAGCTCTTGGAAAGAGAAGATATCCACAGAATGGATTGGCAAGCGTGTTTCCCTGATTTAAATCTCATTGAACATGTATAGGGGTACTTTAAGGAGACGCCTGATGGCACGATCTTACCCTCCGGCGAACACCAGACAACTGAAACAGCTGCTTCTCGAGGAATGGAAACGCTTACCCCAAGGGCTGTTATATAATCTGGTGTTGAGTATGGACAAACGGTGCCACGCAACCACTTCAGTTAGGGGAGGTCATGTCTCTTACTAGGGTTCTTTGGTTTGTTGTTCTCCCTCTTGGCCAGACAGTGTTTCTTACCAATGTCATCCTGTCAATAAGCCTTTTCCACTTCGTTCCATACTGCATGCGTCCTATTCATTTTTTGCTACTATACTTTCCTCATCCTTTCAGTACTATATTGTACCTCTGTAGTATAAATTTCATGTCTTCCAGTTGATTTTTGCAGAATCAAGGCCAAAATCAGAAAAGTTGCTTAAGTTTTGCATACTAGTGTAATTTAAAGAGGAATTGCAAAAAGCAGAAATTTTCGTTAATTTAAAAAATAAATAAATAAATAGCAGTGGAATCGTATGTCTAATTGTAAAATTACTATAATGTGCGTAATATAATGCAATATATATATATATATATATATATATATATATATATATATATATATATATATTTAAATTAAAAAGACTCATAAGGGGATTATTTAATCTTTTCAAATGAATCCAATTAACCTAATTAAGCAGATCCTGGCGCACAAAGTCTGCCTAAAATCAGCATAATATATTATAAGTTATTCTAATACATTTACCATAACTAAATACATCGTAAGAATCACTATGAAAATATGAAAAGCGAACCTTTTCATGATTATATAACACATTTTACACAGTTTACACAGTTTTTTAGCAATATCGGGCGTGAT
>QLNU02014802.1:105684657-105699354 GCA_006491805.2 Dysdera silvatica
ATGCAGTCTGCGCCGAACAGTCCTTGCACTTAACTTCACATTGCATTGCGCCATTTCACCTTGTATACACAGAGATGATTTTTTCCTGTCACCTAGGCACTGTCTTTTAATTCTTCTATCATCACTTGCTGTTGTGCACCTTTTTCTGCCTTTACCAGTCTGGTTTTGTAATGACTGAGTCTCCTTATACTTCTTCAAAAATTTAGAAATGCCACCTTTAGTTAAGTTTCCCCCAATATTTCTTCTAATTTCTTCATAACTGTAGCCTTGTTCACTTAATATTACTATTTTACATCGCTTCCTAGGTGACCAGTCAACTCTTTGCGCCATTTCTTTAATTTTATTACGTTTTACAAGCACACTAAATCAAAGAGCACAAAAAAAAAACAACCAACTTGATAGCAATTACAGAACACACTGATAAATGTCCTGTAACCTGTTGGCTCATTGCCAAAACAAGAGAAAACATGATTGGCTCATTGCCAAAACAAGATGACACCTGATTGGCTCTGTAAACACTCATGCTCATTGGCCACATTCAAATGAAGGAAAGCTACTTCATATAAATGTAAGCAAGCTGTGCTTCTTTTTTCTGGTTATTTGGCTATAACTTTTGATAGAATACAGATAATTGAACAAATGTTATTGCATTACAATCTTTATTAAATTACCTTTCTAATGATATATAATTTTATAGTATTGGTACAAAAAAAAGTGGTGTTATTAGCCATCAAACCTCTAAAATAAACTTTTTTCAAAAGGTTTCCACAATTTTGTCCACTACTGTACATCTGCTGAATGCGTAGTTCCGATGCGCTGGAGTTCCCGCTATTCATTCATTGGACACCAAATTTTAATCATTTGCATGTTCAGTCAAAATGTCGTTCTATACGAAATTTCATTACAATCGGAAAATTCCTTCTTGGTGCGTCGATTTTTTTGTTATAGAGTGTATTTGAAACAAAAAAAAGAAAATCGCCTAAGGTCGATATTTAAATTTAGCGGGTTTCAATTAACATTAATCCGCAATTCTCTAATCCGCAACTCTCTAATGCGCAACTCTCTAATACGCAACTATAATTTGAAACTCTCTAATCCGCAACTCTCTAATTCTCAAGTAACTCGGTAGGTTTTCAACGTTAACAATAGCCATCATTATTGCATTTACGGAAGACCTTCACCTTACCTCTTTATTGCGTACGGACAGATGGAAAAACCAAAGGCCATAGTGGGATCAATATTTATTGAAACCCACTAATAACCAAGAAAGTAGATTGAAAATAAAATTTTTGGGTGAGAGAGTAAACATTCGTTTTAAGTTTCTGCTTCGTTCATTTGTATACACTAGAATTGTTGTCAAAGGTTTGATTTCTGAGACAATAGAAGATTCGTTCTTAAATTATGAGGGTCTTTACATTATGATTATATCTATTACCTCACCGTAAAATAGACATGATGTTTTTTGTTGCCCACTGAAACGGAATAAGATATAGGCAAGTCCTATAGTTAGATATAGCGTATATAGATGACGCTATATTTAGGAAAACGTAGATTCTAGAAAAAAGTAAAAGTTGTGTGTAGAAAATGAATTACTCATAAACAAACTTTCAGACAGTGTTCTAAAACATTTAGATTCCAGACCTGAGGGATCCAAGTTAAAATAAAATATCCACTTCAATAAAATAAATCTAACGTAATGTAACAAACTTTGTGAGACGAAAAACTCGGTTTCTTCAAGGAAAAATTTCCCTTTTACTCACAGAAATAAGAAAATAAAGTTAGAGGCTCTTATACTATAAAAACAATGCTCTTTTCTCATCCACTGTGAAAATCCTTATTTCTCCCTTCTTTATATAATAACTGGGTAATTTGATTTAGTTCAGAAAAACTCTTTGCAAAGAAATGAAAACGTATTTATAGCTTCAATTATAATGTTTTAGCATTAACATCGTGGGAATTATTAAAAATTCCTTCAAAAGTCTTGATAATTTCTGTACCTACATTGAAACGAAACCAAAAAAAAAGCTTGAAAAATATTTCTTCTGAATAACTAAAGAACAGAGTAGAGTAACAAGTAACAGAGCAGCAGATATGTAATAGTATAAAATGTACACACAGAAATTTCTCTCAATAACATTGTTCCAATTAGCAGCTATTCCTTTTTTCCAGTTAACAGCTATTCCTTCGTTTCAATTAACAGCCATTTCTTCGTAATGGTAGTATGCTGATATCTCGGCGAATACTTAATTGAATTGCACACATTTAACCTCTTTTTCTACTTAACCACGTTTTTCGTGCATCTGTTGAAGGCGTCACTCAGAAAGTTTACTACAATTGCAACTGCAAATTTAATACTTCTGATTTATTTCATGCATTTTATAGAATTAACATTAAACACCCAGGTTTTGTGTATTAAAGTAGAAACCTTTGATCCATACAAAAAAGATTAGAATATTATTTCCATTTTAAGGATTAGCATAATTCCAGCGGTTTGGAATTATCTACGGGCAATTCAACGCAGAGAGCCTCAAAGGGAAGTTTGCTTATTGAGCATGGTCTAAATAAGCGTAATATTTGAATAAGCGTGAGACGTATATAAATAAGCGTTGAAGTAAGCGTAAGATTTGAATAAGTATGAAATGCAAATAAACGGATTATCAAGTAAGCACATGATTTATATAACAGTGAGATTTTAATAAGTGTGAGGTCTAAAGAAACATGAAATCTACAGTCCATATTATACATTTTAAACTCAGTTTTATATATTGATAAACCGTAATTTTACTGTGACAAAAGCAGTCAATTTTTCTAATAAAAATTACATTAAAATTAAAGAAATACATTTTAAATATTAATCTAGAAATATGACATGTGAATTGCTGTTTTAAGCGTAATTTGAGCAGAAACCTTTTTAATAATATTACATTTGAAATGGAAAAATTATTTTAAATTTCTTTGCGCTTTTGCATTAAAATCAGTGTTTTAAAAATTGTTGTAGGTTCTGTCGTGTCAAAATGTTTTTTTATATTTGCCACCATAATTTTTGTAATGCTACATTTATAAGCAGCAAACCAAGCGAATTGTTTTTCATTACAGACTCTGAAATTTCCTCTTCATGCTCTTGGAAAACGTATGAATTACTTATTAATATAAACTCGGCACCCTAAATAAATGAATACAATAAATAAGATCTGTAAAACGTGAATTTAGATAAACCGTGAAATCTCTTTACAACGATATTCAAGAGACCGATGAAAGATACATCTGATCTTTTCACGCTACATAGATGTGTAGACCGCCAATTTTACTGTGTATTTAAAAGAAAAACGATAAGTCGTTGAAGCAATTAAATTAAGCTCCACCTCTTGCAAAACACAATGTTATTTTTGAGCACACTCAGTTTTATAGTATTTCGGAAAATCCGATTAAACTTACCATATATATATATATGTATGCCCTAGTCTGCTCTCATTCATGGATCTACTCTTTCGTTCGTTGTCTCACTTCCATTCATAGAATCAAGCTCTCAATTTTTACGTGAAAAACTTCTGGAATTAAAAAAAAAAAGAGACTCCAATTGCGGGGACCGTACTCGGGACTGTATGCAATGTATCCATGACATTGCCCGCCTCCCACCCATCAGGTTTTGGGTTCGAATCCTTTTCATGCAAAAACGATGTCACCATTTTTAATTTTTCCTCCGCTTGGAAAGCTGTAAATTTCAGAAAATATTGTACATTTTTTGCACCTAATTCGAATTTTTCACTCGTTTTTGATATAAATTTCTAAAAGTCACGAAAAACCGTTTCTAAATACAATGTTCCCGACATTTTTTTTAACATATATTACTAACGCATGTAAGTTTTTTTCCTCTATTCCCATTCTTTCTTTTTTCAATAATTCGGTGTGTGGCTACAATTTATAGAATCATCCTTCTTTTTTGACAGCAAAACTTACAAGGGAACCACTTTTGTGGAAGCTCGCACTTTGAGACAAGACATATCACAAATGATAGTCCCTAAGTTCCTTATTAAGAATATGAAATCAGTTTTTTGTGAATAGCATATAAATGTTTTTTATTAATATTTAAAGTCCAAAAATCGCACTTTTTAGGTGAAGTTTGATATTTTTTATTCGCACTGTATATGAAGATAATAACTTTTGAACTCAATTCAAATAAAGAGGGTAATTGTATTTAACGGATAAAATTATAAAATTAAACGAAAACTTATTTTCAATATTTTTAAAAAATTATATAAAACTGAGCTTTTTAATACAAATATTTTGCGCATTTGGCTATGGTTTAGAAGAATTGGCGATATCGGCATGAAGCATTTATTATTCTATAATTAAGCTCATATTGCAACCTTCACCCACAATATTTTTAGGAAATATAATGCCATAATAAGAGGGTGAAAATCTAAATTTTATGGCCATAACATCAAAATATTTCATACAATATTTTAATACAGAAAAATATTTGTAATGCAGACGCAGCTTTGTATTTCAAAAATTTCAGGCGTAAACACCCACCTTAAAAAGTGGGCAAGCATTGTATCATATGAACGTTTTTATTTTTTGCGAAGTCGACCTAGCTCGTAAAAATTCTGACGGGAAATTTGAATGTTGTTAATCAACAAAATACCTCGATATGAGAAATTATAAACGATTCAAAATATCGAAGTCCGGAAGTATTTTATAAGTTATGATAATGATATATTTTACAAAGTGTTCAGTACAATTTGCCTCACAATGGCTGCACTTTTAAGGAAAAATGCAAATTACATTTATTATCGCTGCAAATCGTATCAATTAACCGAAAGATGTTTCATCAATATCCTTGAATTGAATAGTTTCACAGAACGTACCGCATTACCAAGGATATTTCCAACGTAGGCGATATTGTTCTTGCACTTAATTGTTCATAGACCAAAGAATGAGCCTGAAACCAAATTTCAATGCGTTACATCAATTTTGATTTCATCCAGAGCAATTTTTGTTTGTAATTTTTATGAACGTTTGTATTCTTTATACTGATATCACCAATTTTTCTGAACCACAGCCAAATGAGTAAATATCAGCATTGGGTGCTCAGTTTTACATGTCTTTTAAAATACTCCAAATGATCTTCGTGTAATTTTTAAAATTTTATCCGTTATGGGACTTGAGGTTTTTGAACCTTCAAAATGATTTTTTTATGTAAAAGTGTGAATATTTCTGAGCATTTTAAGACCAACCGTAAACTTCTAACTTAATCAGAAGCTGAGATATAGCAAAAATAGCAAACCCTGTTTGAATAATTTGAAGTTTTAAAGGGACCAACGCGCAGTCGTCAATAACGTTAAATCTTATTTTCAAAGTTAAAACATTGTTTAAATAATTCTTTTTCTTTTTTTGAAATAATAATCCAACGGGGACCACCGCATATACAAAGTAAGAAAACGAAGCGAACAACTTTCATACCGTCGTTCACTACCCGCTTTCTGTTGTAAACAAACACGGACGCACGCTTTATCACACGTTTCTGATTTTTCAAACGTTTGATTCTTTTACCATTTTATTTCGTTAGTTATTTGTTATTGCCTATTTCGTTAATTACTAGTTGTTGCCTATTTCAAACGTTGTTGTGAGTTATTTGGGTTGACGTTATTATTTACTTCAGTTTTACTGGTGATTGCCTTTCATTATTTACCTGACTAATGGCTAAAGCGAAATCTAAGTCGGGAATGCGTCCGAGAAAGAGGAAGCGATGTTTTTATGGGACAAAAGAAGCCAGTATTGAAGATACATCCACTGCTGAATATAGTAGTGCTTCTGCTAAAAGAATGAAACTAGATAATTGCAGTCAACCAGCAAATAATTTTGAATGAGAATGCATTTAATGGGATATATTTGATTTAGACTGTTGGTTTACACACTTGAAAAATTTTGTATGCTGTGTAAGGTATGTTGTTATAAGTGTGGCCAAAGGCTTTTGTCCAATTCATTTGCTGCAAAATGGACTTAGGAAGCATTTCGCAATTCAAAAATGCTGGGTGTAAAGCATAACATTCCAGAAATTAACAGACGCAGTGTTTATGCTATGCGTACCATTGGCTTGGGTTTGTCTTTAAATGACTGAGTTTGAAAAGAAGACATTTTATCCATTAGATGGTGGTGGTATGTGTCAGCCGATGGCAGAGGTTGTAGCAACTACTGTTACCGGTGTGTCAGGCAAATTGAAAATTGAAAAAGCAACCACAAGCGACTGAAAGGTGGTCAGGCGTATACTAACTGGTTACAATCTCACCAATCAAAGTGTGCAAAAAATCATACAGGCTCAGCAGCGAAAATGGAAGTCACAGGTATGTGTCGAATTTTTACTCGGTCGGAGACCCACAGGGGTATACGATACCTTCAGTGTGTAGGTAATGGAGATACGGAAACTTATCCTGAAATTAAAAAGTTGCGACCATATGTCAATGCTGTAGACATTGAAAAAATAGAATGTATTAACCACATAGGCAAAAGAATGGGCGCCCTGCTTAGAAAAATGAAGCAAGAAAAAAGAGGACAAAAACTCGGACAGCAGACCGTTAAGCGGTAAACGCAGGCTTACTAATAAAATTATTGACCGCTTCTCCGCATACTTCAGAAATGCTATAAGAGAACATAAAGATTCTCTAGATGGAATGAGAAAGGCTGTATGGGCTATCTTTTATCACTCACGTGCCACAGATGAGGAGCCCACTCACGATTTTTGCCCCAAAGGCGTTTCTTCATACTGTAAATACCAAAGGGCAGTTGTCAACAATTCACACCATAATTTTAAACACAACAATTCAGTGCCAACTGCTGTTATGGATGCTATTAAACCAATATTTAAAGATTTAGCACATCCCCAACTTTTAAAAAGACGTTTAGGAAATGGAACGTAGAACGCAAACGAGAGCTTCAACTCAGTAATCTGGAAGTATTGCCCAAAAACTTCAGGAAGTGGTCGGCCCATTGATGAAATAGCAACCTACGAAGCTGTCATCGCATTTAACAAAGTTAGTCAGGGTCGTCTCCAATTTATGGAAAACCTAGTGGTTATGCCAGGTGTCAATGCAAGACATGCTGCAATTGCAGCAGATAAAGTGTGAGTGATGAATGCAGAAAAGCAAGCTTCGATGTCCACAAAAGCAGCTCGTAAAGTTCAACGACAACTGTTTTGTAAAAATTAAAAATAGGACTTCCAGCATGAAGAAGTGTTATATGAAGCTGGTCGATTTTAATGGTATGTAGTGAAGCATATTTATTTTTATACTTAAACTTGTCTTTAAACTCAATTTTCTCCGAACGTCAAAATTGGATCTTGCGCGCATGATATAATTTTTGCTGTTTGCTATATTCAAATAAAATTTGGCAGTTTCCTTCGTATAATCATATTACACAAAATGAGTGAGCTAATTTTGTTATACTAGTTAAAATTACAAAATCATGCACATAAAACTATTAAAAAATCACGTAAATATCCATATTTGAGAAAATCAATAATTTAAAAATTCATATTTTATAAATATATTTATAAATTTAAAATACTGCTCACTCAATCTCTACATACAACCCTCCTTCTTATTATAAAACTGTGTTTTTAGCTCTGAGTTATTGTTAAGTGAATATATCATGCGCGTCGTAAACTTCTAATATTTAAATCATATGAAAAATCAATTTAAATTTTTTATTATTAAAAAATGAAAATATGTTACAATTTTCTATAAACTATGTTATTAATGAGATAATTATCTAGTTTATAAGTTGTGAAAATTTTATAAAAATCAAATGAATAGTTATTTTACAAATTGTTCCTAAATTTAGTGCATTTTTCCATTGTTTTCGATGACTTAAAACCACCAAGTCCCCTTTTAAATGCAATCACCCTCTTTATTTGGAATTGCTGAAAAGTTATTATCTTACATACAGCGAATAAAAAGCCATCAACCTTCTACTTTTCAAGTGGTTCCGTTGTTAGAAGAAATTTTATTGAATATTAGAATGTTGAAAATGTATTCAATGATAATGAATATTTTTTCTTTGCAGTTTTGTCACTGGTGAATAAAAAATAACATTCGAATTTAAGCGGAATAGACAAATGACGTACCTACCCTTCAAAATTTTAATGAATACTAATAAACAAAGAAAGAAAAAGCGCCCTCTAGCATTACTTGTCTTTCGCGTTACCATGACGACCAACATTTAAAAGAAACGAATTAAGTACAATCGGCATTTTTTCATGTAGCTATTATTGATTCCACCAGAATATAATGGCAACAATTATTTTTCATTGGTTTTAACGCAAATGATTATTTATTTATAAAAATCCAATACAACGCAGGTTAAATTAAACAACAATTTTAATCAACGTTTTTTGGCGTAGTGATTGATACCAACACCAATGTTATACTTGCGACCGTTTGAAGTGAGCCTGTGACCTGTGTGTATCTCAGACATGTAGTCCCGATTTCAAGTCCCGTTCACGCAGAAACCATTTTTACCATTTTTTACATATCATTTACATGCCTTGTAATTGTGCAATAAATAACACATTCTTTTTGCACCTGACGGATATTTTACGAAATTGTAAGGGCGATAGCTTATTTTTAAACCAAATTTCAAAAGTAATGAAAAATGCATTTTTTTTATCACAGTTTTCAATCTAGTTTCTCCTTGTTTTTAAGCTTAACATGTAGCAGAATTCGCCCGCACCCGTGCATGCTCATACATTTTTCTGCACTTTTGTTAGATGTTTCGCATAATTTTATAAGATTAAACTTCCTATTTCAGGCGCAAAAGTTCAGACTTAAAAAGAAAATGGAATTCGCAGACGGCGAATCGCCATTGCAAATTTGTGTATTGATAAAATAAGGCAATTTGCCCCTCTGACTGAAGGTCCCGGGTTCGAATGCCTTCACGAAAAGGCTATTTTTACTATTTTCGAAAATTTCTTCATAATCAACACGATTAACCCTCGTTACAAACATACTCCTTTACGGAAAAAAAAGAAAGCCGTATTGTTTAGAAGGGACTTTTTCGTTTGCGACAGTGAGTATCTCACATACACTTGCGGGAAATGCAACGAGAGGACATAGACAATAAACAATTACATAGGACATAGATAATAAACAACTACATAGGACATAGACAACAAACAACTACATAGGACATAGACAATAAACAACTACATAGGACATAGATAATAAACAACGAAATAAAGACATAAACAACGACATAGATTAATGTTTAGAGCCTTTGGCTAGCAAAAATGAGAATGCCGATTGTGCCCCACCTGTTTTCCTCAAATTCCTTTTCTTTTGTGGGTCATTATGCTATGTATTTATAAGTAAAGACAACTTAAAAGGGTGAGTAAAGTAAGGAGCCTTACTTACACTTATAACATTGTCTTTACTTATAAGTCATTGTATTTGTTTACTCATTTTCTAAAAAATTCAAAATAAAACAATCTGAAAAATTTCAAAGATTTATATCCTATCTTTGGACTAATATCTTGAAACAATTTTTATGCTTCAAAAACTGAAAAATCGTTATGATATTTTAGCGCTCTAGGAAACAGGACTCATTGTAACTCCTATCACTGCTGTCGAAGGAACAGGATGAAAACGAATTCAACGACCGCCAAAATAGTTTATGTCTCCGTTCTTTGTATCTTCAAATGATTGATCGTACCTTACCTCCAAAGGAATAGATGATTATTTAAAGACGTCAAAAATTCTGAGGGTGGTTTAAAAGATTGTCGCTCGCTTCAAATTAATGAATATTAATGAACTTTCTTTCATAAGACTATGCTCCCATAATTAAAGAATATTCAATCCATCGATTCTGTGTCCAATCGCGACCGTTTCCCTGAAATTCTTAAGGTTCCCTCAACTCAACTAAAACCAAAATCTTCTTTCTGACAGCAACGGTTCTGAAGAAAATCGATTAAAAATTTGAGGTTGATTATTAAAAGAGATAACACAGTCTGGTATCAACAACAATTGGCTACTTGTTAAAAAAGTGCATGTATTTTGAATCGGTGTCAAAACTTTATAACCAGCAGAAGACCCCTATCTTCGAAATTTATTATAGGTAAATTTCGTCATTCAGTGATAATATGAAATTGCTAGTGGAAATGATCTTCTTAGCATGGTTTTGAAAGACATAGGTCGGTGCATTTGTCCCCCTCCCATTTCCTATTTCTAAATTCACCAATAGCCTTTTTGCCACTATTTAAACGATATATATATATATATTCCAAAAAATATAAGCTTTCAAAATTTAATTTTCCTGATCTTTTAAATTTTATGGATTAGATTATATTTATTTATTTTATATAGAATATCCTTATTATGAAAGAATTCATAACAAGGTTTTGCTCCTTTTTTTATTAAGTGTATATTATTTTATGCAATTACTCATTTATATCCACTGCTGAACAAACTGTCTCCGTAAATAGTTTTAGCATAAGGTTATCGTAAATTAATTTTGAGACATTACCTAAATATACACCGTAATAATTATGCAAAAGTTTGTGCTTACTTAGTAATATACATTTTGCATGATTTAAAGCAAAAACATTAATTCAATGGATGAAAATTAAATGCCATGTGATATGGAAGCCACATCTATTAACACACTGGAACCCCTATTTTCAGAATCTACAGAACTTTACTAATGGTCAGTATGCTGGCCTTTGTCCAATTGATGCTGGCCTTTGTCCAACTGATGAACACATACACAATAAATTAGCACTAGGACACGTCTTCCACACCCCTCATTTTTTAAGAAAACCAATTTATTTGGTGTCAAATTCAGATTAAAGTAATAGTGTAGCGAATGCTGCGTACACGGAATTCACTCCCTATGTGTCTCGCAATATGCACATTGCATGCACACGTTTATTGCAGACTTCGGATTCTCCAAAAATTTCACCACTTAAAATAATTTCTAAATAATCTCATATTTACCTAAATTCCTCCAGATTATATTTAACTTGACATGTGTTTAAGGGAAGGCTGCTATTTCATTAAATTAGACACAATAGCTGGTTTTAGTCCTATCTGTAATTTTCAGCACATCAAGTAAAACAATATTATAAGTCACGAAATGGACAAAAATGTACTTTTACATTCTACGGGTCCCTTCGAACGGAAGGATATACCTCTCACAAATGTAGCAGTATCGTCTTTTATCAGAAGCAGATCAAATATTCCGTGTAAGTTCGTGATACTTTAAGAGTGTCAAAAATATGTTATAAGAGAATAACCTTTTTTTTGCCGATCCCTGTAAATATCTATACCTGTAGACGTTCTGGAGCTAATTCTGAAGTCGAAATAATCAAACTCTTGTAGATTTGCATAAACACATTTTCCTTAGGATAGTATGAATAAAACATGGTTTAAATTTTGCAAAGCTACTAAAATTGAAATATCTCTGGATGAGAATGCCTTCCGAAGCGCGTTTTAAGGAAAAAAGGTAAAAATAATATCAGAATATACTTTTGTAGTATATTCCTTTTCTCTATTGCTTTATACATATATCCAGTATAAATCAACACCGCATGTTGCATTTTCCTATTTTACGTATCTTATTTTACTTTTGTTTGTTTCAAACTTCCCAACAACAAGCTAAGTCTCCCTCTTTGGGTTCGGGAATATGTCTCAATACAGGAATATAATTTTACAGATACCCAAATAATACATGGAGCGTAAAAATATATAATGATTATCATAATAAATCATTATTAGCGTACGCAGGAGTATGTTGATTGGGGTTATAACCCCATTAAGATACAATTACACACACATACACATATATATATATATATATCAGAGTTATCTTATCTTTTGGGGAAGTGGGTCACTTAAAATTTTTTAAGGTTCCCGCGAACCAGTGGTTTCAAAAACAACAGGCTCCTTCCATTTTTTTCTAGTAATTTGTTTGTTCACTTGCTGTATTATGAATATTTAAAGAGGTCACCAATGCTGTCCCGTGGTTATTTTAGAAAAAATATCTAAAATTTTTGTTCTGGATTTTTTTTTATTCTAAACCATTATCGGCAGGCCTGATCATAGCCCGCGGGCCGTATGTTGGACAGCCCTGATATATATGAATATAAGAAGTTGTAACTCTGTAACTCGAACCTTTTGAACTTTCCGCATTTGCGCCAATCTACATCATCTATGATTATTGCAGGTAGGAAAGGAAATGGATAAACTTCCTAAAATATTCTGTCAGTATTTTACTAAACCTGTGATTCGTTCTATGGTGAATGGCCATTGAATGTATTGTGGAAATTAAAATTGTTTTATGAACTTAAGTTTGTTTATATTCATTTATTTAAAAATTTAAAAACAGTATGCCTAAAAAAATTAACAAAAAAGTGTTCAACGTCATATGCTTTCGGGTTATGTTTAGCGAGGTATTTTTCGTATTGTATAAATTTCTAATTAGGGTATATCCTTTTCTCTCATTCTTAGGTAATTTTGTTAATTTCAAGTAATGCATGAATATGTGTAGTCTGCTTCAGGACATTGATAAAAATGTTCAAATACTAAATATTCACTGTGTTTATTTTCACTGCTCAATAAAGTTAGCAGAAAAAATATTTTGCTCTGGCTATTGCCCGGGCATTCTAAATTAAATTTTAACATGCCTTTTACGACTATCGAACTAACGAGTTATGAAGAGTTAGTTAAATTGTGGTAAGAGGGGAAAAGTTTTGCATATACGAGAAAAAATGGAACCACACAATTTTGATTTCGTGGGAAAAAGATCAGATAATTTCGTTACAATCCCAACCTCACTGCAATCCGATTATAAAGGCAACCCTTATTTTATGTGCAAATATAGAACGTGCTTGTGGCTGTCTTTCCGTGTTTTTCACGACCTTCCGCAGGTTGAATATTTTATGAGACCAGCATGGTCCTCCCACCCTGCTAAGCATGATTCTCGTTGAATTTAAGCCAGGCATTTTGCGTCCATATCTAAATATTTTAAAGCAATTAGGTTAGCGAAATTTTTCCTTAATAACCGTACTTGTGCCATTGCAATTTAATGCAATATTTGAGATTTTTGGTACAAAATAAGTAATCACACGTACCTGTCATTTTAATCAGGGGCAAGTGAATATGATTTTCCCTTTTTATAATCTTCTTTCGAACATTCTACATTAAATATGCAAAACCATCGATGAACAGTCGTCTCTCCAAGTCGATAAAAAAAGGATAGGCTCTATGTCGTTCCCATGCTAATTTCGCTAAATGGATGATAGTCTATCAACTCCTAGATTTCTTATTTTCTCAAATTCCTGGAAAAATATTGCATATACAAAGATTCATCTTTCATCAGTTGCAAAAAGTTATTAATCAGCTTCAGTTCTCAGACGAATGCTGCTATTAGTATGACTAGATGTCGCACTAAACCAAATTTTCACATTTGTACATCAATTATACAAAATAAATTGCGTGTCTTTGTAGTTAACGAACATAGCATTACTCCTCAAAATTAGTTTCTTGTTGTAAACTATCTACTCTTCTTCAAGCGTCAAATTATCGGAAACTTAATTTATCCAACGGAAGTGTTTATTTTATTATTTATTCAGTTTTATTTATTTTAATTTATTTTAATATAATTTATTTTATTCGAATGCTTTTCTTTATTTAAATTGATTTTGTATATTTTATTTAAATTAATTTTTATTTTGTTAATTAATTCATTTTATTTAAGTTCTTTTATTGTTATTTTTTAAAAGTTGTTTTCATTTGGTCATTTTGGGTATTTGCGCCATCTATTCCTTATTATGAGCTCATTAACGCGCATGATAACCCTTTAGATTCAAATTAATGTAGACTCACTCACGTAATGTTAAATACACTATATATGTAAAACAATGTATCAGTGCATATTTATAAAACTTATATTTATATTGGCAATTACTAATTACCGATGGCAATGGAACAAAAACATATCTATGATATATAAACTAATTTTTACACAAAGCTGTAATAAATTACTACAAATTTAACATATTTTAAACGTAAACTTGATGTGTATTCTTTATAATGTGAGTAAATATCATGTACATTAGATGGTATCTCTTTTCTTAGAGTCGTGTAAATTGTGAGCGTATGCGCTGTAAATTGATTTTAAATATAAATTTATAAAAACAATTGCCATGGATATAATTCCATTACAGTTTTTTACACAATACGAGCAATTACAATTTTGATATTTGTGAAGTCGTACAAATTTTTTGGAGTTTTTTTTTATAGAAAACACAAAACTTGTGTATTTAAAGCTCCATGACTTTACTTTAAATCACGCAGGTTTAAAATTAAAGACCTAGGAAATCGCAACATCTAAGATAGTTTTCTTTATTTATTTAAAATTCCCAGATTTTAAAAAACATTTTAAATTCTGATATGACCATTTCATCAATTGTTTTGCATATAGGGTAATACGCAAAACTTTGACACACCTAAACTATACAACTAGCCATACTTTTTTTCTCCTTAGTAACAATTAAACAAATAATGACTTCAATTAAATAGGTCTATTCAATCTTGTCGAATACATCGACGATTAAGTTAAAATATGTGCTTAAAATTTAGACCATATCAAATATTATACAAATATATTTGCTATGCAAAAACGCATTTTTGTTTAATGAAAATATAC
>QLNU02014802.1:105719352-105733368 GCA_006491805.2 Dysdera silvatica
AGACAGATAGTACACATGAGTGCCCTTATACATGAAAACATATCAGAGGGGTATACAAAAATGCCGCAGCCCCCCCATTATTTATTTCGGCTGCTATTGAAGCTACATTTACTAAATTGCACAGAGACACACATGATACCTTTAACATGCAACCTATCAGGGGCATATCGAGTGGTATCGCATCCCCCTATTATTTATCTCGGCTGCTATTGAAACAACACCTACCAAATTTCATATACATTTCTGTACCAAATCTTACTGATTTGTACAGTTATATTTTCATTATAGCAATACCCAAATCTAGAGGGTTTGATAAGGATTATTTCCTTTGTTGTACCAAATGATGTACCAACTAATTTCTATAGCTATTTATTAAGAAATTTCATTTAATAATCATGCATTTCCTCAATTAGGAAATTAAACCCCATTCTCATACGTCTTTTTCCGTAACTATTTTTCTATTGGCTGTGTTATCCGCTCGCCATGGTTACACAAACTGTATGATATACATTTTCATTGTTAAATCTTCTATTTTTGTTGCCGTAAATCCATTTTTTTAAAGTTATGTCTTTCTATAATGAAGAAAATGCCCGAAAAATGTACAGGCATGAACATAAATATTCACATGGACCGTGCGAATGCTTGGGATAATGTATGCAAAATGCAGTTAAACCTGGGTAAACCAATATAAGATTTATATGTTATATTTCTTTATTTCAGCCTCAGCTGAACAGTTTTTCCACGATGAAGCGTATTAAAACATACGTACGAGCAAGCATGCCTAGAAAACGCCTCCATAGCTTATCAGTTGTATCCATAGAGCGTGAACTCAGCAATAACCTCGTGATTAATCCTCACACATTAATTAATAAATTTGCATTTCGAAAAGGATGACGACTTCAGTTTTCATTGAAAATATTTATTAAATTAAGAAATATGTTGAAAGAAATAATTAAAATAAATACAAAAAGGGCAATAAATAAGAGGGAATAGAAAGATAATAGGATAGTGGTGAGTAGAGAGTTAATAGGGTACCAGAGGTCGAAGAAAAATGAGAAATAGAGATAAAGTTGCAAGAAATATCGAAAGTATTAATTGTAAATATTCATTTTTTATCATTTCAGAGCCCAATTTAGCTTTGATAAAATATTAAAATACAGGTTGATTTGAAGCCTGTTATTTTTTTTTAATTAGGTATTGTGTAGTACAATTCGGAGTATAATCATGAGACATATGGTGTAATTCAAATATGCATTTTAAATATATTCAAATATGTATTTTACATAAACAAATACTTAAATATATATTATATATTTGTTTGTGTAAAATAAATATCGAAATCTATTATACATGTTAAAATAACCTACGTTTTCCATCGGAGTCATTCTACATTGCCCCAGAGATAGGTTTCTTATGTGGAGGATTTCGTTCTTCAAAGGTGTCGGTAGGTAGATTTCCTTGAAATGATTAGGTCGTTCTCCTGGGGCCAAAATTATTTTGGCCAGCCCTGGAAACTGGACCATAGTTTTGCGACAAGCCAATTAAAAAGAGGTTCATCAGATATATACTATTTTCTCAATCAAGGTAACGTATTCTTTTAGGCAACGGTTGTTCATTTATGTAACGGATTCTTTTAAAGATAAGATTTTAGATAATGTTAGCCCCACTCAACAATCCATCTTGGAAGCAGATATTTCTTACTTATATTAAAACTTTTAGGTACATTTTTAAGATATAGGGTCTTGAAGTTTATTTTAAAGTTGTCTAACACCTCTTTGAGACTCCATATTTTAGTAATTTATATTAACATAGAATTCGCATTATTCGTCAAGTGCTTTTTTTATTATGGAAGATTTATTCATAATTTTACAGTGATTGCTTAGGAAAGCCTTTTTCATATGTATTTTGGATTTAGGTTCAGTTTCGATTTTTCGCGTAATTTCGTCTTCTTTTTTTAAGGAGGATTAGGGGTTTCAAATTTTCCAAAAATTGATTTTTTTATTATTTTATCGGAAAGCTCAGTTCTTTTTAGACATTTTGAGGCAAAAATTATTAGTTTCCGTGAAATAGAACGCGAGGTACTCCGATATTTCTAATCGTAGACAAAGGAAAGTGTAGGCAATATTTCCCTACATTTTTTGTTCCGTAAACTTTGAAGCGTTTTTTCTCAAAACTTGAAATTTTAATGTTTCGCGAATGATAATTTTAAAACTAGCATATTCTAATAAAATTTGATAGAAGCATTTGAACTACTACTTAGCATAAAATGGAGCAGAATTGTGTTAATCAAATAAAAATTTAATTAGTTTTGTCTATTCTATATATCGTGAAAATTTTCTCTTTTTTCCTTTCGTTGGTTTTAAAATAATTAATGAAAAAATATTTTACTTTACGACATACTTGTTTGAGGTTCATATTAAAGTACAAGTCCTTCTCTGTAGAATGGTGTCAATATTATTATGTTACAATCAAAAGTAACCATAATATCATGCACGCAAGGAACATGTATGTTTTCGTACGTATAAAATAAAACAGGTGTATGAAGTTGTTTACTTAAAAAAACATATTTTTGTTTCGTTTTTTTAACATATAATTAAACATTAATATATCTATTATCTTCATATTGAAAATGAAGTTGTTATCTTTGATATTTAATTCAAAATTTGCATTTTGAAAGTTATATATATATATTGATTGTTTTTCATGTTTAGAAATCCTGAAGTCCCCTTAAGAGACCTTTACCCAAACAAAGCTTTTAAATTTGATGAGAATGCTTTAAATAAATTAGAAGTTTCTATATTTGAAAAATAATATTCTTTAATGTTTTTGAAGTACTTGATCTTTTATAAAACTACTTGAAACTCCTCATAATTTTGGAATTGCTACACCCCTGTACATACACGATAGTGAGATCTTCCAATGACAGAAAAATTGTGTTTACTTTGTGAATGCGATTCGTGTTTGATTTTACGTATCACGGATATTACCTGCGAATATTATTAATTATATATTTAAAGTTTATTCACTTAGGTGAAGCTTTTAGGGTCTCTTCTGTGAGAAAAGAACTTGCAAGTATTTTATTACGACAATATTCATGGACCACAGAATATTTATTAGAGAAGCAGGCAGGGGCGGCTTAAGGGAACGGCGAACCGCGCGACCGCCTGTGGCCCCGTTTGGATGAGGACACCGAACTGAAGTCAAGTTCAAATTTTTTAATTGACTCAATAGTAGAAAATCTATTTAAAAAAGAGACAAGGTTAGAAAAAGTTTTAGAGATATCTTTAAAGAAATTCTTTCGGACTTTTGGCCACTTCTATATAGAGTTGTAAAAAACCCGGGAATTTTGGGCACATTGGAAACTTTGAACATAGAAATGAAAATAGCTAGAATAAAGGAGGTAGTCCCGTCCGCGCCTTTCTTCCTATTGGTCGATTCGACACAATCGACCAATCGGAAGAAAGATGAGGACGGGACTACCTTTTTTATTCTAGCTATCTTGGTTTCTTCCCATCAAAGTTTTCATTGTGTCCAAAATTCCCGGGTTTTTTACAACTCTACTTTTATAGGGTTATGACTCACTGTGCATCTGAGAAAATCTTGTATTTTCGGGGGAGGGAGTGCCAAAAAGCAATCAGTGCCAGTCCGCCCTGGTTCAAAATCAACCTTGAACCGCCCCTGAAGTTAGGAACATTGCATATTACTTCAGTTTTTAGGACCTCCCTTAAAACATTTTTAAAATAGGAATGGAAAACTGCGGCCAATACAAATACATGGAATTTTTATAACAACGTAGTGTAGCGTATCAACAATATTTATGAATAAAAATCAACGCGTTTCGACAAACCCGTTTCGGGCAAATCGGCCGCCCTTCTTCGGGATTGCACGAAGCTAAAGTGTCAACAATCAACAATGTCAACTGTGCAACCATGCGAATCGAAACACCACTGATTGTTGACGTTTTAGCTTCGTGCAATCCCGAAGAAAGGCAACTGATTTCTCCTCCCAAGACGCGTTGGTTTTTATTCATAAATGTTGTTGATGTTGTTATAAAAATTCCCTGTATGTTACCATTGTATCACGTGATCGTGGTTACAAATTGCATTTATTGGCGACATTTTAAAAGATGCGCCAATGTTTACATTCGTCGGATAATCGCGGATTTTTGATTATTTTTATGCCAAAATAGCGAACATTGCGCCAATGCGTAAAACCTTTATCGCCAAGGTAAATGAAACCGGAAGTGTACAAGAAAATGGTGGCTTATGCGTCGGCCTATAATTTTAGGGCTCGACATACGGCTAAAGCTCAACCAGTAAAGTATGAATCAGTGAATTTATTTACCTTGGAGAAAATCCCGTTTGTATTTCGATAGTAGTAAGATTTTACTGTATTTTCTGTCAATCCATATACCAGAATTTAATGACTTAAGCCATAGGGTGTTGAAACCGTTAGAAAATGCAGACACTGGCTCAGATTGATCTCCTTGATCGTGCGTCTTAAAACGAAGTAAATGGACAAAAATATGTCGCGATGTGTGGATTTCGGATAATAAATACCGCTATTTTTTTTTTCAATTTGTGTCAGACATATTTTACTCACATAGTCAAAATTGGCAGCTAATAATTTATTATCTCGTTTAATGAATGGCTTTTGGCAATTTCATTTTCAACGTACATCTAATATCACAAAGCATTATTTGTTTGCAAAGTCTGCATTTATTTGTTACCATTATTTATTCAGGTTTTTAACGAGATATTTTAAATTACGAAGACCTTTCTTTTTCTCTTATAATTATATTGTTTATTTCCCTATTCTTAAACATATAACGGGATCAATTTCTTACGAATTGAAACTTACCTTGCCTTTTTCAAATTATTTTAAGCTAAATGAAAAACTAAACAGACAGATTCTATGTTATTATTTTATTACTGCTTTCCTTCCCTTTTTTATTATCTAATACTTCGGATTTGGTTACTGCGTAATGCAATTACTTGTTATTATTGTATAAATCCTATCCTTTTAAAGTTAGAAATAGAATATATTTACACCTCTTTTTTTCTTTTCGTTGGAGAAAATGCAATATATTCCATCAGTTCACCATAAATAAAAGTAGATACTGCAGGAAATGGAAAATATTTTTATCTTTTGCAATGCAATTTATTTTGAATGAATCGGCGTTTCTTTATAATACAAATTTATAAAAAAATCTTTCCGTTTGAATTTGAGATAAGAATATATTTCTATAATTTTGGTTAGTTGATTATTTTAGTTAACTTAATAATTGATTATTAATTTTGATGCATATAGTGTCTTTAGATAAATAAAACCTATATTACCAATATAGTATACAATATATATATAGTATATATATATAATTATATATATAATATATATATTATATATTATATAATATATTATAATATAGTATTTAATATTATAAAAAGAAAAGGCACTGAGGGTGCAGAAAATGCTGGAATCAGAGAGTCTCATTTTCACTCTATTGAGACTGAGAATAAAAGTGTTGTTACCGATGTAAATAGATAACTTTTAAATCAAAATAAAAGTAAAACATATATGTAAATGAATAGAATTTGATAGAAAGAGAAAAATGGAGAAAGAAAGAAAGAAAGAAAGAAACAAATAAATAAACGAATCTGGACAAAAATGGATAAAATCTAAATAGAAATAGATAGAATCTAGACAGAATAGAAAAAGTAGTTAAAGAAAAAGAGGTAGACTCAAATACACAGAAATAAATGCATAAATATAAATAGATAGACTCAAATACATAGAATTGAATACATAGATAGCAATAGACTAAAACTTTAAATTATCGAAACACGAGGGGGGAACCTGTTATTTCTATTATTTTTTCTCTTATATGACTGAGGTACACTTGAAAATAAATTTGAGTGTTTACACCGGAAATATAAAACACGTGCCCACTAGCAATAAAATTGACTGAAGAAAAGTACACCAGGTAATTTTGATTAAGTGAAAATCGTATAATCGAGGGAGTACGTAATAATTTTTCGTAAAAGTTTTTTTATCAGTTTGGATAAGTTAAGGCCTAAGTGCAATTTTAATTTTCCATATTTCTTACTGAATTCAAAGATTATACATATTCATATATGAAAAAATATATATCAGAATTCATTTTAATAAAGAAGGACAGAATTTTGTCTAGATGGAAATTTATACAATGTATGTCAAACGTGTTTGCGCCCAGGGTACCAATTGCAATGTGCAGTATTAACAAAATTGCTTTACTTTTTATTGATTATTGATTATCATTTTTACTATATTTGTTGTTTTTTAACTAGATAAATAAATAAAATATTTTTGCATTAAAAGACATAAAAATAAATAATAGCAAATAAATATAAACGTGAGCACAAGCGTAAAATTCAAGGTGCGTAATTGTGTGAGAGGGTCCTCTATAGCGCTTAAGTACATAGATATGTAATAATATATAATAATATTACTATTTTATTGATATTGCAATATTCGCATATATTGCAATATCTATTAATAGGACAAATATGATTTATTGATCTTGCAATATTCGTATGCGTCTCTATATATTTATATCTACGTTGGGAAATTTTTTCTGATGGCAAATCGAAAAACCAAGGGCTTTTTGTGTTTTATTATAAAGGTTGAAGAGAATGGACGATGAACAACATCATGCGCTCATAAAATGAAAAAAATGCAACATGCGATAGGGAAATATTTTGGGTACATAAAAGGTAATAGAAAAAAGGAATAAACTTCGGAGCATGCCCTGCATAATATTACCTTTCTTCTTTAATACACGCTGCAAAAAAGCATTCTCATCCAGAAATATTTCAATCTCAGGAGCGGGGCAAAGTTTAAACCATGTTTTATTCATATTACCACAAGGAAAAAGTCGCAATGCAAATATACGGTAGTTTGATTATTTCGGCTGCGAGGTAACTGGAGAAAATCCCAGCACATAAACATCTTTCAAAATCGAAATACTGGATGCGATTCGCTCTCTTAATATTTTCGACTACCAAAATGCCACAGGCTCATTTGTGTCAACGGAATATTTGATCTGCCTCGAGATCGATCTACTTTCCTGCACTTGAGAAATATATTTCTGTTTTGGAACTCCGTAAAGGACAATAGTGACTTTCTATTCTCTCCATATATGTACTGTGTTTTAGTTGATGCAGTCCAAAGCACTTATACAGATGAACAAAGAAAATTGATGTCAAAAAATGTGATAAAATTTAAATGTATTTTCCGTGAATCCTTTCTCAAATTGAATCTATGTTGTGAAATTTTAAATAAACGTATATTTATTTAAAAATTATCTCAAATAGACAAATTTTTGAAAACTGGAAAACGAATATTAAATTCATTTGATACATTTTTTAAACAAAGAACTAATCCTTATACCGTGGAAAGTACATTTATTCATTGCGAAATATCCAGAGAGCCAGTGAATCATTAAGAGGTGACTTTGCTCTACAGGCTGAATCTCAGTAAAGATGTATTTATTCTGCATAGAACCCACATGATACATAAACATTTCATGAGAAGATTAGCGATTTTAAAATTAGATAAAAAAATTTATTCTGGTGTGAATATAACAATAATCGTTTCAACCACCAGTCTATGCCATATCTTTCAATAATAAAATATTTCCCGTAATTATCGTCTAATTTTTCATCTTGTTATAAAATTTCGTCAGTGCTATAACGCGTACTTTCATTTTCTTAGCAGAAAGTCAACCGTGGTTTTCGTTTGAATTTATCTGCTTTAATATTACGGATCAAATTAATTGGTATCATGGCTTGTCAGCAATGAAGAGAATAGGAATTTAGTTGGTTAATTCTAAAGAATTATAGAGAAGTTGTAGCATTTAGAGAGAGATTCGGTCGATTGAAATTTTTTTTATGTGAAGAATATCTTATGAGAGAAAGTTCATTAATATTCATTAATCCAATACCGATGACAATTTTCAAACCTAATGGTCAAATTGTTGACGTTCTTAAAAAATCTTAAATTCCTTCTACCTTACAGTTCGTGATTAATCATTGAATAACACAAAGAACGGGGGCATTATATGGGCCTTGTAATTTATTTTCTGACGGTTCACACAACTTTAGAGATAAAAAACATATTGATTTCTGTTATATATACTTCCGTAACAGCCTGTAGTTCAGGTGTTGGAGTATATTTTTCATCATATGCACCCAGAAAAAAAATTAAATCTGACGAACTTCCCAAATATTGAACGGAAGAAATACTGGTTCCTTTTATCGTGAAGAAATGTCTTAAATGTACATTGCCTTGTTATATTGCCTACGATTAAGAAGTATTTTACATCATTTCAAGAAAAGCAAATTATAAAAATACAATATGCTTCTAACGCTAATTATATTAAAATTACGTCGTTTCTTCATGAAATTTAAGCAACTTATTATGTGTCAATTACTAAATAATAAAGTGGTAATAAAAATACATAAGCAAGCTACTGTAATTATTTTCAGATAGAATTTATATTAGGATTTACAGGATTAAAAAAAAAAACAATTTTGTATTTATTACATAATAGACCGTTCACATAAGTATAAATTCAAGTACTATAGCATTTACAATACTTGGCAGTTGAAACAACGTACAGGTAAATATTAGCATTTCGGAAAATCTACGAAGTTCAGCCAACGCTGCAATATATAGTCTAAAAGTGATTGATCGTATGATACGATGCTAACTTAGTTTGGCTATTTATCTACTCAAGAATAGCTAAATGCACATAATTTTAAATAAAATTGCTAATATGGCATTTCTCTTAAATAATTTTAGCTTCATCTGGAAGTTATCTTCAATGTTTGCAAAGCTTCGAAATGAATTCTAACGAATTAATTCGGCAATCTTTATTTACAGAATGTCTTTCATGGCTCAGCACAATCCGATTTTAGAAATATGCAAGGTTTGTGCTAAAATCGCTTTTGAACACGTCCGTACCCAGAGGGAGGCTTTTAGAGATCGGTACCCACAAACTAAATTTTTAATGGGACTTGGCTACGGACTTGCATGCTGTAATTGTATCGATACATGCTGTAAAAATTTATGAACCCCCGAAATTAAATCCTGGCGACGTTCTTGTTTCTGAAGCTGAAGGTACCTTAAAATAAAATAAATTATTAAAACCTATGCAAATTCTAAAATTTTTTTGTCCTTCAATAAAAAATTTAATTAATTAATTTAATTTAAACCAATGAAAGTTTAAGAGCGTTGAAACATCTTCTGATTTCAAGAATAATTTAATTAAATTTTTTAGTGATCATGACATGGGAGTGCAGCCTGCCTTTCCAGCTAATTTTATTTTTCAATTTCTAAAAACTTCTTATTTTAATTACACACTCAATGTTTTACATCATATTCATTATTACATACTGCAATTTTACTTCGTGTGCCTTATTTTTTGTGTCAGAGGCTTCCTTAGCCAATGCGGGGACGGGGCAACGCATAATTCGGGGGCCCATACATATACGAGTAAGAAAACAAAACAAAAACCTGGAAAATTGTAAGACCACTAGATGGCACGAAATGCGAAAATTGAAGTAAACATAAAATTTTGGGGTAATTTTCAATATTACAAAAATTAGAAATTTCAGAATTAGGCTTCACGGGGCCTCAAGAAGCCCGGGGCATGGGGCCCGCTCGCCCCTGCTTAAGTGCTTCCCTCCCTTGTGTATATCTATTGCAATGGAAAAGCAATTAAAAGATATTTTAATCATTTCTTTAAAAAAGAGACCGTCTCTTTAAAATACAAAGAGTATGCGTGCAAATGTTTTAAATTTCTCGGATAACATACTAATATTTTTCTTAAAATTTTAAAGTTTTTTATTAATAGAGCTAAATATTTTGTCTCAGTAAAACTAATGTTTTCTAATTAGCGGAATAAGGTTTAAAATATGTAATATTTACCGGTTTTTAAATGAGATATATTAAAGGCGGCAAACAGCAAAAATGTGTACTTCATTCGACAGTTCATGGTTTGCTCAAACATACATTTTTTTAGATTTTCTTCCTACACGTAAATGTATTTACATGGATAATCAAGACTTTCAAACGAATCTTAATGCAATTCATGGCTGTTAGAGTTTTAGAGTAAAATTTGATAAAAGCAATTTTGCTTCTTTGCAAAAAGTTTTTTTGCACGAAACTAAATTCCTTTTTTTATTATTATTGTATAAAGGAGGGATAAAGTGACCTTCCTCCCTTTTAGCTAAGGCATGTGTGGGGAAAGAAAAGAAAATATATTTTAACTTTTTCTTCAATTTATTTTCTTGAACAAAAATAAAAATTTGCCTTTTCATTTCACAAAAATTTTTCCATTAGATTAGACTTATAAAATTTGAGAGATCAAATAATTCGATAAATAAAATTTATATTTTAAAAATCTAATTTAAATAAATAGTACTTAAAAGCACAATTTACATTATGTAATAACAATACAAGAAATTACATTATGTTCATAGAAAATACAAGGAAAGCACATCAATTGGAGTTAACAAAACAATACAACTCGAACCTGTTAATTCCGTATATGAAGGAAACGACACTTTTATTCGTTTTAGGCGAATTCTTGTTAAATCGGGTTACAACAAAATGGAGTCGAAACGTTATATAGAGGCCCATATGGAAACTGAAAATCTGTTCTTATTAACAGTAATTCTTATTATCCGTAAAGGATGGGGGATCGAATTACTAAGTAACTTATTCTATCTTCGGTTATCATATACACTTTTTTTTTCTATTATATATATATATATATATGGCCTGCAAAAGGGTTGCTGGTATCTAACTGGAAGGAGACCCACACGCTGAACGTATGTGACGATGTGTGGAACCGGCCAGGCCAGTAACCTAGTGTCCTACCCCGCCTTCAAGTGGTGCAGGCTGAGCTTTCTATTTATGTGGCAAATTAATATTTGCTGCACGGATAGAAAGGCGGAAGGGGAGGGCTAATTCACCAACCCGTCTAGCCAGCGTGGTGAAATTATGGCTAATTCCTCCATTATGTTGACACACCAGAAACCATGGCCCCTAGTCTCCAGGTGCTGGAGTGCTCCTGATCAAGGCAGCGGTCAGTGTGGCATGAAAGCAGGGGGTGCTAAGAATCACTGGAATGGCCCAGGCTGCCGTTTGTTATTGACCTTGGCAACGTATAATGGACGATCCCTTGCTTCTGAAGCAAAACTTCAGGAATTGGAAGAAGAACTTGACAAGATCAAATGGGACATTGTAGGACTCAGTGAAGTTAGAAGAAAAGGTGAAGAGTTGGTGGAACTTAAAAGTGGACATTTGTTTTATTATAGAGGAACGGAAACTGGAAGAACAAGTGGTGTTGGCTTCTTAATCAACAAAAGAATTAAAGACTGTCTTCTGGAAGTTGAAAGTACATCAGATCGAGCAGCGAGGCTTGTTGTTCAACTAACCCAGCGATACCAACTTCAAATAGTACAGGTATATGCACCAACATCAAGCCATACCGACGAAGAGGTTGAAGAATTTTATGAAGAAATCAAAGAGTTACACACCAAAGGGAAACAACATATCAAGCTCATCATGGGGGATTTCAATGCAAGAATTGGACAACAGGAACAAGGAGAGACATCGGTTGGTAAATACGGATATGGGGAAAGGAATGAACGTGGCGATCAACTCATCGAATTTGCAGAAGCTGAAAATCTTAGCATCATGAATTCATTTTTTAAGAAGAAACCGCAAAGAAAATGGACATGGAAACACCCAAATGGGGGAACTAGTGAAATTGACTATATCCTGGCAAACAAGAAATCAATTATTGAAGATTGCAGTGTACTGAACAGATTTAATACTGGAAGTGATCATCGAATGGTGAGATGTAAAGTGCACTTAAATACTAAATTAGAACGACAGAAGCTCATTAGGAAACAAGTAAGTAAGAGGGTGGATTTAAAGAAATTAAAAGAAAATACCGAGGCATTCAAGTTGGAATTAAAAAATCGCTTTTCTGCACTGGAAGGACTTATTGATGAAAGTGATATCTCAGAAGCAAATGAAAACATTGTTAAGACAATAGTTGAAACTGCTGGGGAAATTGGTGGTGTAACCTGTAAAAAGCACAATAGCAAATTATCTGAGAAGACGAAACAGCTCATGAAAAGGCGAAGAGATATGAAGGTGGACAATCAAAATACCAGTTCCAGGATTGAGTACATAGAACTTTGTAAAACTCTGCGCAAAAGCATGAAAGAAGACATAAGAAAATTCAACTGTGAGCTAGTAAGGAAAGCCATTGAAAATAACAAGAGCCTTAGGGTTGTTAAAGGAAGTTTATCTGTTGGGAAGAAACACATCATTGCATTAAAAGGAGAGGATGGCACCGTAACAAGAAATAGGGAAGAAATACTTAGAAGAGTTGAAGAATTCTACAAAAATCTATACGAAAGTAACAGTGGATTAAACGAAGACATTGAAATAGTCGAAGGAACAGCTCCTAAAATCTTAAAAGAAGAAGTTTCATTTGCAATAAAAAGTATGAAGAAAGGAAGAGCCCCTGGTGATGATGGTATTACATTAGATATCCTAAAAGAAGCTGGAGAATATGTAGAAGACATACTTGCAAAATTCTTTACCAAATGTCTTAACAGCGGTAACATACCAAACCAATGGGATTCTGCAACAGTAATTCTTTTGCATAAAAAAGGTGATAAAGAGGATTTAAAAAATTACCGACCAATTAGCTTGTTACCTGCTATTTATAAAATCTTCACAAAAGTGCTAACACATCGCCTGCAGAAAAAATTAGATGCAGCTCAACCAAGAGAACAAGCTGGATTTCGAAGTGGATTCAGTACAGTGGACCATATTCAAGTATTAAGAGAATTAATTGAAAGAACACATGAATATGAACTTCCATTGTGTGTGGCATTTATTGACTATGAGAAGGCCTTTGACTCTATTAAAACATCAGCAGTCATCAACTCTTTAAGATCAACAGACATTGAGGATGTGTACATTGACATGGTGAAACGTGTGTATAAAAATGCAAGTGCAAAATTTCGGTTACATAAAGATACCAAAACTATCAAAATTGGTAAAGGTGTGAGGCAGGGAGATACCATTTCTCCAAAACTTTTTACTTCAGCTTTACAGATGATTTTTCAGCAGATAAATTGGAATAACAAGGGAATAAAAATAAATGGTGAATATTTAAATCATTTGCGGTTTGCTGATGACATTGTTATTTTTTCAACGAACCCATTAGAACTCCAAGACATGGTACAGGAGCTCTCAACTAGAAGTAAAGAAGTTGGACTCAAGATGAACCTACAAAAAACTAAGATCATGTTCAATAATTTCGTAGAGGAAACAAAAATACAAGTTGACAACATTGAGCTAGAAATTGCTGATTCATATATTTACCTTGGCCAGCTGATTTCAATGGATGGCAACATTATGAAAGAACTCAACAGACGTATTAAACTTGGCTGGAGTGCATTTGGAAGAAACAGTTTTATCCTGAAGGGGAAATTGCCTTTGTGTCTAAAAAGAAAGGTCTTCAACCAGTGTGTATTGCCAGTCCTCTCTTATGGATCAGAGACATGGAGTCTAACAGTTGGAGCAATACGAAAGTTACAGACAACGCAAAGGAGCATGGAGAGGTGCATGCTTGGAATAACTAGGAGAGATCGAAAAAGAAACACTTGGGTGAGAGAGCAAACTAGAGTAGAGGACATCATTGTTAAAGTAAAAGGGCTGAAATGGCGATGGGCTGGGCATATTGCAAGAAGAACTGATCAACGATGGACAACAGAAATTCTGAACTGGATTCCAAGAGACCACCGAAGACCTAGAAAACGTCCTCAAACTAGATGGGTGGATGAAATAAGAAAACAGGTTGGGGTGACGTGGAAGCGAATTGCTCAGGATAGACTTGTGTGGAAAGCATTTGGAGAGACCTTCATCCAGCAGTGGATAGATAAT
>QLNU02014802.1:105747161-105783761 GCA_006491805.2 Dysdera silvatica
TTGTACCACAGCCAATGGTAGAAGTTCGGCATGACGATGTTGAACATTTGCCATGATTTTGCGATGATAAATTTGCATCTAAATGTAGATTTACGGGCTGCAGGTCGAGATCCGGAATCATCACTCAACTGGGGAGTCAACTGGGACTCAAACTGGAGGTCAGTTTCTCTTAGATAGCGAATGAATCGAAGAGGCAACTGCCGAGAAGGCCCTACGCTAAACACTTTAGCATTATGTGTTCCAGTGTTCCTTCTACACTTTCTTCGCATTGTAGACAGAGTTGGTTAGGCCGTACGGGGCCTAACGCGATGTAGGAACAAATTAGTGAAGAGTATTCCAGTCTGTGACGATGGATCCTTGTGTAAATTCTTCTGGGATGGTTGTATTTGAAAAGAATGGGAGTGTTAGTTATCGGAAACAAGGAGTGGTGGTGTCTAGCATTATTCTGCAAAAGGTGGGCCACCTTGTCTTTGAGGTGGGTTTTTGAGTCTAGGCCAATGGGTTGATGGGATGTTACTGCAGGTGGCGTTAGAGTCGCTGAGGACCCGATGAACCCAGATGTCGGCGATCTCATTATTTCTGAATCCGCAGTGCCCAGGAATCTAACAGTAGGTAATAGATTGTCCCTTCGTAACGCAATTGAATGCCGAGACGACCATGTACTCGATGATTAGGCATGTTGCCCAGTTAGATAGATGAGCATTTAAGCTATGAAACGCTGCCTTTGAATCGCAGTAGATGGTTGCTCCTTCTTTGCCATGATGCAAGACCCAGTTGGGGGGGCCTTCCACAGGCCAATGAGTTCGACTTCAGTGGAAGCAAGGGCATCGGTAAGGCAAATTACAGGGAGGGGGTGAATTTTACTTATCAATGTTAACCTGAAGCAAAATAATTACTTTAACATTTTAATGTATTAAAAATATTGCATATATTTCAATTCTGGGGGGAGTTTCCCCCCTGCCCCACGCAATGACGCCCATAAGTGGAAGAGTGACATTTTTCAAGGCGGAAGCAGATTGCTATACCAATGTGCGGAATGGCAAATGCCTCACCCCCACTGATACTCCTGGCAATGTCAAAAGAACCGTCAATGAAAATTTAGAATCCTGGAAGCGACAGGTTTCTTATGGCGTCGTGATAGATAGTTTTAACTGTTTCCAAGATAACAGAGCTTTTGCGGGGAAGATCGTACAAAGTAGTGACGACTTGAGGTGCATGAAAAAGCTAAGGAGGTCCAGTACACTGTGGCCTTGTGGTCGTTGGTTGTTTATGAGGAGTTATAGGAGGATGGCGTCTCTTTTTCTCCTAAAACAAAAACGCTCTAGCTTGAGCTAATAAACGTGGGTGTCGGAATTTTTACTTATATTTATTCCCCACGAAAAAATTCTCGCCCCGGAGGCTTTCTTGTGTTGACCATATTTGGCAATTGTGTTATCCCTGCGGAGGGTAATAATATCTTACATCTTTACATACGGAGAAAGAGAGCGTTGTTCCTGTCCTCATTCGTCTAGCGGTCCAAGACACTCCGGGCTAAACGGAGGGACCCTGGTTCGAATCCAGGATGGGGAAAGCGTCTCTTTTTCTCCTAAACGAATAAGCTCTAGTTTGAGCAACTTATACATGGGTGGCAAAAAATTATTGTATAATAAATTCCCCCACGAAAAACTCACAAAAATCTGGCCTGGAGCTTTCTGTGTTGACCATTATTTGGTAAATTGTGTTATCCCTGTGAAGGGTAATAATATCTTACATCCTTATATACGGAGAAAGAGCGTTGACTTCGAAGATTATCCAGCTTGCTATATAAATGTCGTGGCATCGGTAATTCCGACTATAAATGATTTGATAGACTCAAAATCGAATAGTTTGGACAGCCCTGTAGCTAAGCAGGAGCCAGGAAGTGGCATGGCCTCCAGTTTCCCCATGCTTGTGTCCCAGTTGCCTCATCAAACTATTCATATGTCTAGAACAATCCCCGGGAGGGGGCCATGTGCCCCGTATGCCCTTTACCTTGCCACAGTTGTCCCTTCATCCTGGCTACAGGCCTGAGTTCGAATGATGATCAAGATGACGATGAAGGTCACGGAATTGCCTTTGCGATAGAAGACATCCAAGCTTTGAAAATAGTGAAAGCATTCCTTTTAAATAGTGAAGACCAAGAGAAAAGTTCGTAAAAACTCATATGTGTTGAGAATGCGATTTGTGAGGTAGCTGATAAAAGAAAACATGGTGTAAATTGACCGATTTCTTTAAAAAAATAATTTAAAAACTAATGTCCGTATCATTCTAAAGGAAGAAATAAGAGGTATGTAATTTAAATAACTCATTATTTCATGGTCTGTATCTTGTTTGTGTCCTTATGCAAATTGTGGAAGAACACAGGAAGAAATTTCCAAATGCATTAAGGAAAACTGAGAGTGGCAGTAAATAGCAAACTGAAAAATTTAACAGTGTTCAATATTTCTTTATGGACAAATGGACTTCCCTTTTTTTGCTTTTATAATATATAATATAGGAATTTAACCGGCAATTCTTACAGAACGTCTGGTGTTTCTATGGTAAAGTAATAGAAGTAACTAAAAGTTCTAGTTCGGTGTGACACCTCTTAAAATTTCCTGATCGGGCTAAAAGTCAATGTATAATAATTTACTTTTTCAGCCCACTTAACAACATTAGCAGGTAAAATATGAACATCTTTAATCTTAGTTTTTAAGGACCACCCTATTATACATATTATTCATATTTTTATGAAATGGAAAAGAAAATTAATTACACAACAGATTATCAGAGGTAACATCAATTATTTATGAAGGCTATTAACTAGACTAAGAGTGACTTTTTAGAGCTTGACATCATACAAAATAACAACTTTCAAGCTGGTTTGGGAATTTTTACTTTTAAAAATCCCTATTTAGTAAAAAGGTAAAGATTTTTTTTAAATGGTGATGAATTAATAGAATGATGATAAATGGATGAAATGATGAATTAATGAAATGATGATAAATGAATGAAATGATGAATTAATGAAATGATGATAAATGAATGAAATGATGAATTAATGGAATAATGGTGAATTAATGAAATAATGATAAATGAATGAAATGATGGTAAATGAATGAAATGATGATGAATGAAATAATGATGAATTAATGAAATGATGATAAATGATTGAAATAATGATGAATTAATGAAATGATGATAAATGAATGAAATGACGGATTAATGAAATGATGATAAATGAATGAAATGACGAATTAATGAAATGATGATAAATGAATGAAATGATGAATTAATGGAATAATGATGAATTAATGAAATGGTGATAAATAAATGAAATCATGAATTAATGAAACGGTGATGAATTAATGAAACGGTGATGAATCAATGAAATGATGATGAATCAATGAAATGGTGATAAATGAATGAAATGATGAACGAATAAAATGATGAATGAATTAAATGATGATAAATGAATTCTTTATTTTATTTTGCAGAGTTCTATAATCGTAAGATCCTACAATGTTTTTAATTTTAATAGTTATATTTTCTATTAATAAGATCAACGATAATTGGCTAATTTTATACACATAGCTATAGTAGCAATGTAACATATCGATGAAATAAAAGAGTACATAATTCAACATCGCGATTAGAAATCCATTTACTGAATATTATGGAAGTAGGATTTTAAGTGACTTTTTTTATTGTTAAGTGCGGTTTTTTAACCACTTAGTTATGTTTTGTTTTTTGTTATTGTTGTTGTTGGGCAAAATTAGTACAACCTTGGCATTGAATGCTGTACATCCCTATTATATTGGAATGTTATATATTTACTATAGATACATAAAAATAACCAGTAATTATTGAGCTTATTTTCATATTATTAACGGAAAACAACATTGATAAGAAAAATATAGATTCATCGAAATTAAAAATATATTAAATTTTATGATTATAAAGCGTTACAAAATAAGATAAAGAATTCATTAAATTTTAATAAAAATCCCACACAAAAAACTCGTCCCGGTGGCTTTGTGTGTTGACCATTATTTGGCAATTGTGTTATCCCTGAGAAGGGTAATAATATCTTACAATGTGTGAGAAGCTTGTGAACTTAAATCGGAAGCACAGACGTGGGCACTGTCATAACTTAAAGGTTTCTTTATTTGCACTGGAACTAGGTGATAAAGCACGCAATGCAATAAAGCTTTTGCTGTTCTAAAACGGGAATAAAATATATACAAGGACTGATGGAGAACTTCCACCACAAAATAAAATGGCCACCAGGCCCCGATACAGCAGGGTGAGAGACGGGTAGTGTTTCCTCACTGGCCGCCCTTGGACATCTCCTCAATCCCAACAGAAAAAGATCTCTCTCTCTAGACAACTTTTTCTTCAGGAATTTCCAAGAGGGTCTAGTTGGCATTACTTTATCATGGGGAGTATGGCGTCACATCACACTCATTTTTCCAATTTCCTGTCCCAATGTATATTATACCCTAACTCTTTCAAACAACGAACATCTCAGAATAGCAGATATATATTCAAGTTCCAAGGTGTCCACTATTCGGAAGTTTTAATGTATAAAGATGTGGATAAACTGAACTTGAAGCAAGATATATAATATCAAGTCCCTCCCCTTCCCTGTTAAAAGGAACACTTCAAAATCGTTACCATTTAAAGTGGAATAAGCCAGTTAAAAAGCAATTCAAAACTTATGGGGCGAGGGCTCAATGGGCTTTAAAGAACATTGTGTAATGCAGCCTTAGAGAAAATAATGTATTTTGACATCCAATAGGGGCTTGAGCCTCCTTGCCTACTATTTCTTTTTTTTTTTTTTTTCAAATATGCCTACTAGAATTGAGGGATCTTAAATCAACTATTTGCTTTTTCATTGTACTGTTGAGCTCTGCATCGAAATTTAAACAATTTTCTTTCTAGAATTTTTATATTTAAGTCCAAGGATGCTTGGGAGTTTGCAATTGTACTGAGTTTCTTTGAGTACCTAAGCCCTAACTCTGTCTCTAAAAACTCCAAAAGCAGTCTTCAAACGTAAAATTTCAAGCACACTAAAACTATTTCAAAAATACGTTTATACTTTGAGCTAGTCGTTTCCAAACTGATTTGTTTCGGGACTTTCTGCCAGCGAACAAAATTTTAAGATCAGACTTCCATTTTCCCTGTCAATCCTAAAATATTTATTTCTGTAATAATACTTTTCTTTATGAAGAGAACACTTGTTCTATACCTATATGCCGTATTCCATTGTTTATTTAAAACGAACTAAGCAATCAATCAGTTTTTATGTATGTTGCATGAAGATGCAAGACCGTTTTAATGCGCTTGGGGAGAAGCCCCGTGTTCGGTCTTTTTTTAAGGGGCGGGATCTGTTTTACTCTAACTTTTAAATTTTTGTTTTATTAAGAAAAATACATCGTTTTAACAATTGATAAACTTTTTATGATAGCAAACCTAAACTAACTTCAAAAAGTAACGTCAACAAACAAACTTTGTTAAATTAAGGCCCCCTTTTGGCCCACCTATTTAGAAGCCATTGTAAGGAGGATTAGTTAAATGTATAAAACTAAATGCACATGGAAGCCTTGGCCATTAAAAACTGTCCTAATAATTCCAATAGAGAAGACTCTGTTAATGTTCCATCAATTTGGAATTCCTGCCTAAAAATTCGAGCCTCTTTCAGTCAATTTAAACTCGCCATCCTCTGGGTCAATGAGAGACAACCTTCATCCAACAACCAATGAGAACGCATAAACCTGAAATCACCCAATCGGGGGAGTAGCCAGAGAAATGACACTATAAATGCTTCTCATATTTTTACTCACTCATTTTCTGCCAAGCAACCAAGCGAAAGTCTTGCATTTTGCAGAGGGAAACTTGGTCGGTATTATTTCTGAGGATGCTTAGCATAGCACGGAGAGAAACGTTAAGTGTTTTTAATAAACAGACGTTGCGGAATAACCCGCAAAGCTCTATAATGTATATTTTTAATCTTAATTTTTAAGGTCTACCCTAATGACCCTGTTAAGATTGCAGACCAGGTGCATCCTGGATTTCTGTTTAATATAGCCTACAACATTCGAAGCCTTAGACGTAGAATTACTTAGGCCTCTGTGGCCAACCTATTCCCCACCCAATAATTTATGAATATTTTTAAATGCATTTTAAGCATATAAAAATTATAGACATATTCATCTATGGATTTATTTTCATAATCTTGTCCAAATTAAAGGTGGCGGTACCGATTTCAGATAAGCGGAATTTCGCACAATCGGGAGATTCGATTTTCCGTGTAAAGATACAAAAGAACTACAAGATTTATTCAAAAACACGTTTAATTACATATTGCTAAGCTAGCATATTCACAGTGAAAACGTTACGAAGTACATGCACGTATTAATTAAGGCAGTCTTCAACCCGTCAGTTAATTTCAATTAATCAGTTAAATTCACCGGAATTGTATGTGTAGAATTCATACAATCGCACCTGAAGCGGCGAATTCTACACATACAATTCTGGCGAATTTAACTGATTTTAAAAAATCGCCGGAGAGAGCCCGGCGTCTGTTGACATTAAATAATTTGAAAAATTTTTAAAATGGCGCATTGTAGCCATTTGTGAAAACCTTGAATGTGGTGGATGCAAATACTAAATTCACTGTAGTGCCCGAACGGCTAATTTTTGGAAAAAAATTCACTGAACAAAAAATGTTTATTTTGATGTTCTTCACCTGTTACACATACTTGGCAGTTCCCAACTCTTTTCCAGTGTGTTAAAAAAGGCATTTTTAGGCTTATTTTCACTAAACAGTAACACAGATCAAAATCAGAAAACGGAATTCCGGATTTTTTTGTCTCTGCTGTATTATTAGCTCATTCACTTAAATTATGTATCAAAAATTGCATTTAATTCATGCAATTGGCTACGTAGCAACGTGATGGACGTAAACAGTAGTTACGCTCTACAGCCAAACCGGCCCCTTTGCGGACACGGGGATATGGGCAAATATGCCTTATTTGGTGTCCCCTATCATCCCTTAAAGTTTTGCCAGATATTTTCCAAACACCCTGTATACAGCTGGAGATTACGAACGTTTTATATTCCGATTCCATCAATGCAAGAAGTTTAGCAATCGTCTTATTTACCGAAACCCTAGTGCCCTGTGGGAAAGTTCAAGCATTACGTAAGCACCTTGGGAGGGAGGGGGAGGGTGGTAAATGGCCAAAATATTGCTTATGTAATACTTGAACTCTCCCTGTTCAGCACCAATGGAGAACGTCAGCGGAAAGAAAAAATATATATACACGGCACATAAAATATTTTACTCTCTAATAAATAATTAAAACAATATCTATCCGGTAAAAAAAACAAAACGATAGTTTTTCGGTTTCATATTTATTCATAAATCATTTTCCACCTTTAGAAAAATTTTGTCATGTTTGAAGTGAATACGTCTGTAAAATCACTCCAGTGTTGGATAATATGTCAGAAATCGTGATATAATTTTTGCTGGTATAGCAAAAACCATCGAATGACACAGAAGCTACAGGTCCTGCTGAGATGATTTTGCTATCGTTCTAACTGACATATAGTCGCTTTCCCGCAGAAATGTGGTTACCACCGCGCATGTGCGGTACTCAAAGCAAAAATGACATTTTGGGCTTCCGCGAAAATTTCCAATGAGTATAGTTCATGACTCCGAGTAGCTACTGCGCTGATTTTGATTTCCAAACGATAGATCTCCATTATATATGTGTATTTAACTTGCATTCCAAAACATTGAACTGGTTTTAAATAGTGAAAAAATTACAATAAGCAAAAAAAAAATCGAAAATTTTCAAAATATCTGTGGAAACTTGCAAAAATGCCAACATGAAATATAGAAGATGCATAGCATCGGAAAGGGTGGCTCGGCAGCTATCCAGAGATATAATCCATTATCAATGACTAAGAGGGTCAGGAATTGCAGGGCACGCAAAAATGCGAACGTCGGCGGCGATGTCTATGTAACAATAGAAGTATCAATTCATTTCTACGTTCCACCGAACCCCGCTGCCACAAACGACGTTGGATGGAAGAATGTATTCACATCAATCCCTCGACTGCGCATCCTGTCGCAATCACCTTTTTTTTAGTAAAATTTGGTATTTTTCAAGATATTGTAAAACCTCTCTTAATGACCACCTGTATTCAGAGGCCACCTCCCCTGACGATCACTTTTTCTGGAAACAGATTTCCTCCCCATCTATAAACTCAATACTAAATTTACTTCCGTTCGGAGACCACTTCTCTGAGCGACCTCTTTTTCACGGAACCGACAATGGTCGCCTGAGGGAGGTTTTACTATAATTGTATTATAAACAGAACAACTCAATTTTATTAATTCATAGATTACAAGAACATGCCATAATTTACTTAAACTTTTTTTGGGGGTTTCGTAAGTTTGTGGATTTATGATGTAAAGGTAATAAGGATCGTGCTACCCCAAGACCTTCATTTCTCCGGAGAATCTGAACCTTTCATAGCCCATGGAGACAACCCCCGGACCACAGTGAATAAAAAATTAGTCCATAAGCTTTATTTTTTTTTTTTTAACCGTTAGAAGTCGACGGCGTTACTGTTGCACCTTCGCAAAGCCTAACTTGGTTTCCCACTACGCTTTGTGAACAGGGTGTTAAGTATAGTTCTGAACAAAGCTAACTCTTATATATTAGTCTTTTCTTTTTCCAAGGGTTTTAAACTGAGAAGTTTCATTAAATAAACATTTTTTCTTCAGAACTTTTAAAAAGTATCGAACGAACATAGTAATATTTAAGAAACACTTCGAAAACTTTTTTACTTTTTCTTTGTGAAATAAGAGCATTAAAACAGGTCCGGCCATGTCAAGGTTCGTCAATAATCTGCTGTTCAGCGACATTGGCAGGCTTGTAGCCAGGATAAAGAGCTGGAGCAAGGCAAAGTACATATGAGGCACAGGCACCCGGGGATTGTTCTATATATATATATATATATATGGCCTGCAAAAGGGTTGCTGGTATCTAACTGGAAGGAGACCCACACGCTGAACGTATGTGACGATGTGTGGAACCGGCCAGGCCAGTAACCTAGTGTCCTACCCCGCCTTCAAGTGGTGAAGCTGAGCTTTCTATTTATATGGCAAATTAATATTTGCTGCACGGATAGAAAGGCGGAAGGGGAAGTCTAATTCACCAACCAGTCTAGCCAGCATGATGAAATTATGGCTAATTCCTCCATTATGTTGACACACCAGAAACCATGGCCCCTAGTCTCCAGGTGCTGGAGTGCTCCTGATCAAGGCAGCGGTCAGTGTGGCATGAAAGCAGGGGGTGCTAAGAATCACTGGAATGGCCCAGGCTGCCGTTTGTTATTGACCTTGGCTACGTTTAATGGACGATCCCTTGCTTCTGAAGCAAAACTTCAGGAATTGGAAGAGGAACTAGACAAGATCAAATGGGACATTGTAGGACTCAGTGAAGTTAGAAGAAAAGGTGAAGAGTTGGTGGAACTTAAAAGTGGACATTTGTTTTATTATAGAGGAACGGAAACTGGAAGAACAAGTGGTGTTGGCTTCTTAATCAACAAAAGAATTAAAGACTACCTTCTTGAAGTCGAAAGCACGTCAGATCGAGCAGCGAGGCTCGTTGTTCAACTAACCCAGCGATACCAACTTCAGATAGTACAGGCATATGCACCAACATCAAGCCATACCGACGAGGAGGTTGAAGAATTCTATGAAGAAATCAAACAGCTACATACCAAGGGGAAACAACACATCAAGCTCATCATGGGAGATTTTAATGCAAGAATTGGACAACAGGAACAAGGAGAGACATCGGTTGGTAAATACGGATACGGGGAAAGGAATGAACGTGGCGATCAACTCATAGAATTTGCCGAAGCTGAAAATCTTAGCATCATGAATTCATTTTTTAAGAAGAAACTACAAAGAAAATGGACATGGAAACACCCCAATGGAGGAACCAGCGAAATTGACTATATACTGGCAAACAAGAAATCAATTATTGAAGATTGCAGCGTACTGAACAGATTTAATACTGGAAGTGATCATCGAATGGTGAGATGGGCAGATTTTCAAATCCTCTTTATCACCTTTTTTATGCAAAAGAATTACTGTTGCAGAATCCCATTGGTTTGGTATGTTACCACTGTTGAGGCATTTGGTAAAGAATTTTGCGAGAATGCCTTCTACATGTTCTCCAGCTTCTTTTAAGATATCTAATGTAATGCCATCATCGCCAGGGGATTTTCCTTTCTTCATACTTTTTATTGCAAATGCTACTTCTTCTTTTAAGATTTTAGGACATATATATATTAAACTTGGCTGGAGTGCATTTGGAAGAAACAGTTTTATCCTGAAGGGGAAATTGCCTTTATGTCTAAAAAGAAAAGTCTTCAACCAGTGTGTATTGCCAGTCCTCTCTTATGGATCAGAGACATGGAGTCTAACAGTTGGAGCAATACGAAAGTTACAGACAACGCAAAGGAGCATGGAGAGGTGCATGCTTGGAATAACTAGGAGAGATCGAAAAAGAAACACTTGGGTGAGAGAGCAAACTAGAGTAGAGGACATCATTGTTAAAGTAAAAGGACTGAAATGGCGATGGGCTGGGCATATTGCAAGAAGAACTGATCAACGATGGACAACAGAAATTCTGAACTGGATTCCAAGAGACCACCGAAGACCTAGAAAACGTCCTCAAACTAGATGGGTGGATGAAATAAGAAAAGAGGTTGGGGTGACGTGGAAACGAATGGCCCAGGATAGACTTGTGTGGAAAGCATTTGGAGAGACCTTCATCCAGCAGTGGATAGATAATGGTTGAATATGATGATGATGATGATGATATATATATATGAAAAGAATTGGAAAAAAAATGAATCCGTAAAGGAACTGACAATAGTGCCAAATGATAATGATTATAATCAAGATAAGAGAAGAAGGAAGAACACATGTTTTTATAAATTTGTGAATATTAATATATTCACTAAAACTTCAATATTGTTTTAAACAGGTCACAGATTATTTTCCCAAGTTGATACCCTCGATGGAATATAAAGAACGAAACATTATTTAGAAGCATATCGGTAAATTTTCTAGGATCGAGGGCATTGTCCTGGAGTTTACCGTTTTCAAAGGATAACAAATTGCTTACTTTGGGTGAATCTGAGAATAATGGCTTTTATTTTTAAAGATATTTTTAATCCCAGAAGCAACATCTGCGCTAAACAAGATAATATGGAGCAGCAAATAAAAGAGGGTGTCTCGGGAACCGCGTTTCTCATTATAAAGATTCTTCTTACGAAAATGTAATTAAGCATTTTAATGAGGCTGGCTGTTGTCTGGTTAAATAATAAAAAGGCTTTGAATTTTTGAACCTTGTGGCCAAGAGATTTTAGGGGAGCATATTTTTTCTACGCATCATGTAACTATATTAGAATTATGCTGGGAATATTAACATATCAAGTAACAGATTGGAGCACGCAGAAAATTCAATGGGGGTGGGGTATTACAGAACCACAAGTATATAAGAAATTCAAACGCAATGAGAGTTATGATCATTGTTTAACCCGCCCTTGCATACGGTAGTATGTTCGTTTGTTTGGATTTTTTATGGCGCAAGAGCATCTGGGCTATACTGCGCCAAACATGGTAAAAGCGTCAGTATGCATCCATAAATAATTCGTTCAAAGTAATTTATTACATTTATTTCCTAAGCTTAACTATCAAAAGCAATTGTTATATATTCCGTAACGAGAAGAGATATCTCTATTTTCAAATCTTGTAAACGTTTGCTCCAGGTTGTGGTGGAAATTGAATGAAAATGAACCTTTTATATATATATTTAGTTAAAGAGGTTATTTTTCTTAAAAATGTCAAATGGGAAATATACTGTGAATATACGATTTGCATAAAATATTACTGATGAAGAAAACCTCATACTACTAATGAGTGGTAAATATAGATAGGATAGAAATGATCCACAATGGTGTTTTAAAAGCATGAATTAAAATCATCGACGACAGTGATATTTATGTCAATCATACACTACGCAGATTAAATCAAACAACAGTACTAAAAAACGTTTATTGGCGTAGTGATACCAACGCCGATGGTATGGCGTGATTAGATGGTGAAACGTTCGAAAGAAAATAAATATTTCTGCCTTCGGTGGGACCTGAACCCACGACCTTCCACTTGCCGGGCGGAGGCTCTACCCACTGAGCTACGAAGGACAATATATAATCTCTTTACGAACGTATATATATTGTTGCCAGTTATTTCGCAGAATGGTGTAGTACATAGACTACTATTTAAACCAAATTGCAAAGAGACTGGTATTAAATTGATCGAAATGCCCGTTGCAGCATATGTATTTATTTTATATACATGGAACACTACGCAGATTAAATCAAACAACAATGTCAATCAATCAACGTTTATTGGCGTAGTGATACCAACGCCGATGGTATGGCGTGATTAGATGGTGAAACGTTCGAAAGAAAATAAATATTTCTGCGTACCTGACCTTTTCTTTCGAATGTTTCACCATCTAATCACGCCATAACATCGGCGCTGGTATCACTACGCCAATAAACGTTGAATAATATTATTGTTTAATTTAATCTGCTTAGTGTTTGCTTTATATAAATACATACTCAACAACGGGCATTTCGATCAATTTAATACCAGTCTCTTTGCAATTTGGTTTAAATAGTAGTCTATGTACTACACCATTCTGCGAAATACGCCCGGGGCCCCCAGGCTGACATCGACTGGCCCCAAATTACTTCATCCCTGTGCCGGGCCCCTTACAACATTAGTCCTTGCTAACGCGGGCCCCTAGATTTCATTCGGCCCCCGGATTGCATCCCTGTTGCCCCAGCCCCTCTCGCTGGCTCTGGCCGCAGACTGTTCAGTGTATCATTATACAGAAATATATCCAATTAAAAGCATTCAAAGAATATGGGAAAAACTTCGTTTAACAGAAAAAGATGTTACCCGAAATGTGCGAAATTCCATGAAGCAATTTTCGCCGTTAATTAGAGATTGTTGTTAAATAAAGTGACGTTATTGAGAGAACTTGCCGTGTAAATTATTTCACTACCAATTTCCAATTATGCACAATATCTTTTAAATGACAAAATTTAGTTATTTCTAATCTTATGAATTTTTTTAATTGAATATAAGGAATAAGTTACCAAATTCTTAATTGAATTTCGAGAATACATTACCAAACATATTAAGTGATTTTTATGCGTAAATCAGCGAAATTCTTAATTAATTTTCAAAAAAAAATTACCGACGTCTATGAATGAACACAACAAAAATAAACAAAATTTTTAATGAATTTTCCCATATCATCTGTAAAATTCTTGATTTAATATTAAGAGCAAACAATTGTCAAATTTCTTACGAGAGCGTCAAAGAAAAGTAAAACATCCTTAATTAAATATCGGAAACAAAACACCAAAAATTTTAGTTTACTATCTGGAATAAAACATCAATATTCTTAATTAAATTTTTTGAGTGAAGTTTACATGACATAGCATTTCTCCAGGCGTACTGGGGTTTTGCCAACGTTCCGATTGTAAAGGGCATTTTGTGTCTAGGTAGATATACTTAGGTTAGAATTAAGAATGAATATACACAGGGCTTAAGTTGGGCGGGAGTCAACTGAAGTGCTGCTCCGGTACCTTTTTACTTTTGGTGATTATTTAAATAAGAGCCGGAGCCCTCAAATAGCCACTGTCCTGAAAAAGTAATGAATTCGTGATTAAGAGCATGAATTTTGTTGTCCAGTAAAAAGGACATAAGCAATTGATATGATTTATCGATTCTTTTGCAGCCATTCGATTTTGTAATCGATTTATCATATTATTAGGGCTCCTAACGAAACAATACAGAGTTTCACCAGGAGATTCCATAACAAACAGTTATTGTTTGTCAAGTGAAGGCAGAATGCCTTCACTTGACAAAGGGAGCAGTTGGCTCCCGAAACGTCGTGTTTTTAAACCTTACGCCAGTGTCGAAATAACTGTTTGTTATTAGGTCTCCTGTGCGTTTTTGTTAGAAATTAAACTCTGAATATATATATATAGTAAAATTAATATTTTAAAACAGAGAGTGATAAAAAAATAGTATTTTTTTACATCTAGGGGGATCCATTACTTTTATTTTCTCAGGTACAAAAATTGCTTGATACGATTGCTGTTGATTGCTTCTGTTTTTGCTTCTGTCAACTAGATTCAGTGTCCGTTCCAATTTTGCTACCAGACTCCATGAATGCTATTTTGGACAGTATCTACCAATGTTTTTCCATCCTGAGGCGAAGTTAATATTTACCTTGCTTTTTCCCGGAATTTCTACATGAGAGGGGTTTTCCGCTTATTGATTGGAAAAGCAGTATGCCCAGATGCTCTTGCGCCATAAAAGCCAAATAAAACAAACAAACAAACATTATTGATTGTGTGGCTGGCTGTCCTGTCCGTTCCAGTCGTGGACCTGTAGAAAACCATCGCCTGTCATATTTTGACTAGGAAAAAACTTAGGGCTTGGCGGTTGTTGTGTGGTGATCCTTCTATGGTTAATAGATCTTCTTACTATCTATTGTTTGCAAGGTATAGGGAATTGGCATCTAGGATTGAATCTGCCAAGCTGCGTGGGTTGTGTAGATTGGAGAATCGCACTGTCTGTTTTTAGGCATGCCAGTTTGATGTTGTATGGCCATCGACCTTTGCCTTTCCTTTGTTCTTCCATTGGCGTTTTGGTCACATTAGATTTGGATAAGGTTTGTAGTTTTTTAAAAACTTTTGGAGAGGTTTATTTGAGTGATAATCACCCTTTTGATTTGTCTGGTGATCCTTCAATTGAGAATGAAAATGTTTTCTTGTCCTTTCTCCCTGGAGTTATCGGTAGGTCAATCGCTGGGTTGAAATCTAGGTCTGCTGGACTTGATGGTGTTCCTCCTGTCTTGGTTAGGAATAGACATCCCTCCTTCAATGTATTTTATCTACTTTATTTAGTAGAAGTTATTTATCTGGTACTATTCCCGGTCCTTGGACTGAGGCCGTTGTGCTCCCTGTTCATAAAAAGGGGGATCGCTCTGATCCTGCAAATTACCGCCCAATTTCACTAACTAATGTTGTGGTAAAGTTGTTTGAGTTGTGTTTGCTGTTTTATTTTATGCTATTTCTTATTTCTCGTGAAGTCATCCCCAAGGAGCAGTTTGGTTTCACCCCTGGTCGGTCCTTTGTAGTTCAGTTAATTCAGTCCGTTGATCTTTGGTCCGAGAGCTGGGAAAATGGGCATCCTGTTGACGTTATTTACATTGATTTCGCCAGAGCCTTAGATAGGGTTATTAGATCAGTTCTGCTCTATAAACTCGTGCGGACTCGTCTTCCTAGTAGATTTGTCCTCATTATTGTTGCCATGCTATCTAATCAGACCCAACGTGTTTGGGTGGGTGATGCTGTTTCTCCATCCACTCCAGTTGCTAGTTGTTCAGGGGTCTATACTGGGTCCCATTCTTTTCTTGATTTTTGTTCACGATATCCCAAATATATTGAGACTAGTTCAGTCATTCGTATTTGCCGAAGACCTGAGAGTTTTTTCACCCATCCTCTCCTTCGGGTCAGCCTTCGATTTGCAGCAGTGTGATATGTGACCGTATCGACCACTGTTGTTGGATGAATCGCCTTAAGATTTCGATATTAAAGCAAGTATATTGCACATTGGTTTTGCCAATGCTCTTTGCACGTATTATGTGGGTGATGTATTAACGGCTGTTTCCAGACAATAAGATTTGGGTGTTTTAATAACTGAGAACTTAGACTTTTCAGCCCACTGTTGCCGTGTTGCTACTAAGGCTAACCAATGTGGTTTTTTACATGCTAGGATCTTCTCCAGATGCGACATGTTTGCTTTGTCGTTTGCTTTTAAGACTTTTGTCATGCCAATTTTGAAATATGCCTCTCGTGTTTGGAAGCCTTATAAGGTGTGCGATATTAGGCTGTTGGAATCTCCCTTACGGCGGTTTTCTAGGAATATTCCTAGTCTGCGTGGCTTGTCTTATAGTGATCTTTCTTCCTCCTTGGGGCTGATTTCCTTGGAGTCACGTCATCTTTTGGCTGATGTTCGTCTTTTTTATAAACATCCGTGGACTCATTCACTGCAATGACTTTCATCGGATAATTTGTATTGTGGGCCACACCTCTATCAGAAGACATTCACTGTGTGTGTCAGGATTTCTCCTGTCAGAAGCAATAAACTTTTCCATTCCTTTGCCCTTAGATAGGGAAGGGTTTGGCATAATTTGCTAGAAGCTTTGGTATCATGTGGGTCTTAGTCGAGCTGTATTGCAGTCTTGGAGAATTATGATATGTTGCGGTTTTTAAAATGTTTCCCTTATTGATTCTATTTTACCTTATTTTTGCTTTGTCCATATTTTTAAGGGTTCTACTGTCTTACTCCCAATGTTAGTGTAATTTTACCTTTTAGGTTTTAATAAAGTTATTATTATTGTAATTGAGCTTAACACGCTGACTTATATAGCCCTATAGTGTTTATCATTAGGATAATTTCTTGGAAGAGAGAATTGTTTGGAATTTAAATACCTTTCCTTGTATTATTTTGGAAAACTAAGAAAGTAACGGATTGTTACGACCAACGTTTAAACTATTTTGAGTGCCAGTGGCCTTTTTATATTTTTACTTCATAAATATTGCGAAGTTACTTTAAATGTAAGGCAAATATGATTTATTTAACTCTATTATCCTTCTATTCAAAATTCTGTTAGTTCAAATACACTTTCATATTTAATTCCAGGATCTTGAAATTTCCAGGAAGGGCTTCATTCGAATTTAGGTTAAGCTTAGCAGTCTTGGCTGACAAGAAGATCATAATCGGATTATCGAAATGCTGGAATATATTTCGGGAAACCCTTAAGCCAATACGATTGTCAGTAACTTTGCTTCGCAAATTATGAAGATACTCGATGTTTCTATATATAGAAAGATATACTTACGTTCCTCTTGAACTGGCAGAAATCTGGTATATTATGTAGATTAATATTTCCTTAGACTTAAATAGTAATTGAAAACCAACCAGTTTCCACTGAATATTTACAACATACTTACTCTTTGGTTCCTGTTCTACCTTTGAAAGCCATGAGAATATGAATACCCTTTCTTCCTTTGTTTCTTTTATAATCATTAAAGGTATATCATGTCCTGATAGAAAAAAACCTCTTAATAGCGGACATATATCAACTTTGTCAGGGCCTTAGTTTAAAACTTTTTATAGAGCGGATTCCTTGTACAAATTATCCTTTAGTATAATATGTTTAATTTAGTGTGTAAAAAAAGTGAAAAGGCTTTTTTTCCAACGAAACTATAACGTAACAATCCAAGAATTCATAAAGAAAGTGAAAATTACATTAAAATGGATAAATTTCTTTGACTGCATAGAAAACATTCCAGATTATTGGAGCTCATGTAAGGCTTTTATGCTCATATTAAAACAATTTAGTTTTTGGCTCATCAAAAAAATTACCTATTGCTCAGTTACATGTTATTTATTTTAAGGAAATTTTAATTGATATCATGGATTTCCGATTTGTAATAATATTCAGTAGCTTGTTAAGAAAATCCCTTAAAAAACTGCGCTATAAAAGGAATTATTTTGAAAGCAATTAATATTTAGCGGGAAGGTGGTGCCAAATTTGGTGTTCGCACCGGCAGCCACATGGGCTAGATCCATCTCTGATTGCCCTATATTCATGCTTATGGACTCAAACTAGAGTCATATAGATAGAAATGAAAAAGGGACACTATCTCGGCCCGAATAAAACTTGGAACCTACCATGCAAACCGTAGTGCCTTAACCAACTAGAATACCTTAACAATCCTCTTTTTCATCGTATTTATTGTTTTAAAAGATATTATGACTCGTAGAGGGGATAACCCAATTGTCAAATTTATTAGTGAGCACCCAAAACCACCGGAGTATGTTTTGGAGATTTTCGTGGAGGATTAAGGCATACAATATTTTTTGTATTGAACCCATGTGATGCAGTCGATTGGGTTATGCTTGCGGAATAGTCATAATAAATACCTTTCAAATCTTAAATACGAAGAAAGGCGTCATCGTTTTCATGTTTCATGAGGCCCAAAAGGATTAAGATATTCCGGTTTATAAGAAGCGCCACCAATTTACATCTGAGCTTTATTATCTATGCATTTCTAATTTGAAAGAGTAAGCACGGAAACAGGAAAAAAATTCTATGTATGTTGATAAATTTGGCAATTGTGTTACCCCAGGAAAGTGTTATAATATCTTTAAATATTATCAAAGAAGTTATGTTTATCATGTAATGCGATCTAATATTAATTATTTGCATTAATTAAAATGTGGTTGGCGTCAATATCATATTGAATATTTTCGTCACCTTGTTTTTTAGAACTTCTCATTCGTTGCTCTTAACACACAAAAAAAACAAAAAAAACCGATGTTATATTTCGTAAGAAAACGTACATGTACCTATATATAAAAGATACCTTTCAGTAATGTTTATGTTAGAATGATTAATTAACGTCCTCTTCTTTTATGAATATGGGTGAATGATAATTAAATAATAATTATATTCACTCCCAATTATTAATTATTGAATACGGATAACAATTTAATTATCACTTTTATTATTGTTCATATTATTAGTTATTAGTGGAAAATAATAACAGAATGATGCTTCGTAACATAAAACCATTTTTATATTTACATGAAACAAAAATTCTTTCTCTCTATTGAATAATAATTTTGCGATTTTTTTGTAATTCGACTTCCTGAAAGATCACTTATTACGTTCTGAGTATCTTCCATACCTGAGAATACTTTCCGTCACTAGTTTATAAAGCACGAAAAATGAAAGGAGAACAGGCAATTGAGAATTTGGAAATTCTTTGGGGACCTGTAATTTAGGAAGAAAAAACTCCGTGCCACGTAATGGGTAGTTTAATTTTGTGGTAAAATAACCTCAATGCTTTCTTTCACGTTAACCGAATTTTTTTCTTTCCCCAATTCAGAAGCAAAATTTGATTTTCTCCTCACTCGATCGATTTTAATTAAACTCGAATATTCACAATTAAAAATGTGATGAGAAATTTGAAAATTACTAAGCTGAATTCAGTATTCTTAATAAAAGCCTTTCTTCACAAATTTTTTTAAGAATAATTCCTGTCTTTAGAAAGTTAATGATCTTAGAAATATCGATGCATTCACGGGCAAATTTTTGGAATAAAATATATCTTTATATAAATGTTTCTATAATAAACAATGGCATCTTTGCATATGCATGCATACCTATAATTAATCCCAAAATTGAATAATAAATATGTATTTTAAGAAAATTATTGTATATTTTTTTAACTTTATAAAAAGTGTGCATTTATTCGTTGAAGTACGCAATACAATTTCATGAGAAAAATACTTATATAGACATATCCAGACAGATGTACTGAGAGAGATATAAGAGCTCTGATGACAGATAATTATATATATGAATATCTAGATTTTAGACGGTTAAATATTACACGAAAATTATTCCCATACGTTGAAGCAACAAATGATACCCACCACATATAATTATATATATATTGCTAAAACATTAAGACGTCAAAACAAAGAATATAGTGAAATTAGTTAAATTGGAATCACTCTGGCGCCAATGTCTGGAGTAAAACCAATTAAATATAATAATTAAATATAATATTAAATAATTATATAATATTAAATAATTAAATATATTAAATAATTATATAATATTAAATAATTATATAATATTAAATATAATATTAAATAATTATATAATATTAAATAATTATATAATATTAAATATAATATTAAATAATTATATAATATTAAATATAATATTAAATAATTATATAATATTAAATATAATATTAAATAATTATATAATATTAAATATAATATTAAATAATTATATAATATTAAATATAATATTAAATAATTATATAATATTAAATATAATAATTAAATCTGATGAATAACCCAAATATACTATGAAATAAAATAATTGTGCTATAATATAACAAAACCTATACTGCAAGAATTATATTTACAAGTTAAATACGAAGTGAAAAATGTTTTTATGCAATGCAAAATAATAATTAATTTACTTACTATAACGTATAAACATGCATATAAAACTTTTCTGAAATTTTGAAAAAGTTTTATATTTCAGCTAGTAATATAGTAAAATTAGAAAGAAATATACTGAAAGTGGAACAGAGAAGGTAAAGTAGGAATGAAATATGAAATGAGCAATGAGAAACCCATAGGACAGCACTTTTTTAAGGGAGACACCTGTCGCAATGAGTTTAATTAGATGTTTCTGTTTGAGTTCATGCATATGAAAAGCTTAGAAATCTCAAGTCTGTCGACATCCAATAGGGGAAACATTCAGACCAGATTCAAAGTGGCTTGGATATTAAGGCAATTAGAAAATTAGAAAAAACAGTGAAATATATCATCCTTATGAAGACGCAGAGCTTATAGCATATATGAGTAAAATAAAACTCAAGTGGCTTAGATGGGCATGAAGAATGGGAGAAGATATAATAGTAAGAAAATTAATTGAACCAACCTTGGTGAAAGAAGAAAGGTAAGATATTCCAGCAAAAGTAGCTGGAAAGAGTGGAAAAAAGACTCAAAAGAATGGAATTTAGAGAATAGCTAAGGAAACCTTTAGACAGAGGGGAGTAGGTAATGATTTTAAATATGCCCAAGTACTTCAAGATCTGAGCCTAAACAAGGTGGCAAGTCCAAAACAAGAAACATAAAGTGAATATAAACTTGCTTTTTTTAGTTTATTACTAAAATTTTACGATATTCTCGTTTTTCATTTAATTTGCATTTGCATCTATGAGTTGGATTTATGTGACAAATTTGAAATAGACAAACCAATGTTTTTACAAAGTACTCGTTTAATTTAATTTCTTTTGTAAATTATGTAACTAGAGATTTTTTCTTTTGTAAGTTATGTAATTAAAGATCCATCTTTTTGTAAATTCTGTAATTGGAGATCCTTTCTTTTGTAAATTCTGTAATTAGAGATCCTTTCTTTTCTAAATTACGTAATTAGAGATTCCTTCTTTTACAAATTATGTAACTAGATGTGCTTCCCTTTGTAAATTATGTAATTAGATATTCTTCCTTTTGTAAATTCTGTAATTTGATATTCTTCATTTGGTAAATTATGTAATTAGAGATTCTCCTTTTGCAAATTATGTAATTAGAGATTCCTCCTTTGTAAACTATACAATTAGAGATTCTTCTTTCGTAAATATGCAATTCTAAAAGTTAAGTGTATAAGTGTATAATACATTCAGGGATTCCCATTCAGAAATAATTAGTTGTAAATTATTTCCAAGGTAAAAGTCCCATTGATATGATTATACGACCTTTTCCACGCAAAAATGAAATTGAATTTCCGGAAAGCGATTTGCACTTTATTTATCAAATTCAAAATGGTCTATTTTTTGCGAGACAGAACGAAAAGCCTGATGTAAAATAAAATATCTAAAGTCTTTTATTTATCGTTTTATATATATATATATATATAAAAGTTTTCCTCGCCCATTCTTGGCGGAAACAGGCTTTGGGACGGGCAGAGCGCCATGTTCCCAAGCCTCTTTTTACATCACTTCTTAATGTGCCATGTCTAGAAACTTCCTGACAATGTGACACGTGTTTAGGATTGTGGCTTTTTGTATTTCAATGTAGGTGTTTGGGTCAATGTTGAGTATCTCCAAATTCGTCGCAAGCGTTTTTGGTACTATCCCTGTTGCTGAGATGACTAACGGGATGATGAGGATCTTTTCCATACCCCATATATCTCGTACTTCATGTCTGAGATCTTGGTACTTGGTGATTTTCGTTGTGTAGGTTGTCTGTATGTTATTGGTGTTGGGTACTGCTATGTCGATTAAGTACGTGGTCTTATTCGATTTATCGACGAGGGTTATGTCAGGACGGTTATGTGGGACTGTCTTGTCTGTTATGATTGCTCTATCCCAGTAAAGCTTGTGTGTTTCGTTCTCATGCACGGTCTCTGGCTCATATTTGTAGTACGGGCATTTTTCTGTCAGAAAGCCAGCATTCGCTGCCAATTTCTGGTGGACTATTTTCGCTACTTGATCGTGTCTATGTTTGTAGTCTGACTGCGCAAGGATCTTGCATCCTGCCATCACGTGTTGGATTGTCTCCGATGCCGCATGACAGTGTCTGCATTTGTCGCTTTCTATGTCTTTTCTCTGGATGAATTTCTGATTGTTCCTTGTTGCGATCACTTGGTCTTGGATGGCTAGCATGAATCCTTCTGTCTCTGGCTGGAGAGTGCCTTTGGCCAGCCAAGAATTTGATGCCTTTTTGTCAACGTGTGGTTGTTGCAGGTCATTGTAGTGCCTGCCATGTAATGGTTTTCCGGCCCAAGTTCTCAGTTTCTGTTCGTTGGCTGTTTCGAGGACACGCTCTTCGGTACTACACAGGTTTAGTGGCGTGTAATTTGCATCTGCTTGTATTATGGCTTGGATGAGTGGCGATCGGGGACTCTTCAACTGGAAGTATTGCCTCATGCTCTGGATCTGCTTGTCATGTAAGTCTTTGAGGTCCGCTTGTCCGCGTCCTCCTTCTTCCCGGGGTAGTGTTTGCCGTTCAATTGCCGTTGCAGGGTGTAGTTGTCCGGCTCTTCTCTGGATGGTTCTCATTTTCCGCTGGAGTTGTTCTAGTTCAGTGTTGGACCATTTGATGATCCCGAAGGAGTAGGTGAGCACTGGTACCGCATATGCGTTAATTGCTTGCGTGGTGTTCTTCCCGCTCAGTTTCGTCTTCACAATGCTTCTAAGTCTTTCTTGGAATGCTTGCGTGAGCTGGACTTTGACTTTCTTGTGCTCCTGCTGCCGTTTTTGCATTATCCCTAGGTATTTGTAGGTTTCGCCCTCGTCCAAGGTCTTCAGTAGTCTCCCGTCTTCGAGTTCGATGCCTGGTAAATCTTCTTTGCTATTCTTCTGTATTTTGCACTTATCGAGGCCGAATTCCATTCCTATGTCCTTGGAGAATGTCTCTGTTATACTGATGAGTTGTCGGAGTTGGGTGATTGTTGGCGCGTATAGCTTGATGTCATCTACGTACATGAGGTGGGAGACTTTATGTAGGTTTCTCTTGTCTTTCTTCAGCATGTATCCGTATTTACTTGTGTTCAGCATCCTTGACAAGGGGTTTAACGCCAAGCAGAACCACTGGGGGCTTAGTGCGTCTCCTTGAAAGATTCCGCGGCGGATGGGGATCTCGGCCGTTTCTATTTTACTGTCTGGCGTGTTTAGCTGTAACCGGGTTCTCCATTGTTTCATGCTGCTCATATATATATATATATATATCATCATCATCATATTCAACCATTATCTATCCACTGCTGGATGAAGGTCTCTCCAAATGCTTTCCACACAAGTCTATCCTGAGCAATTCGCTTCCACGTCACCCCAACCTGTTTTCTTATTTCATCCACCCATCTAGTTTGAAGACGTCTTCGGTGTCCTCTTGGAAACCCGTTGAGAATTTGCGTTGTCCATCGTTGATCAGTTCTTCTTGCAATATGCCCAGCCCATCGCCATTTCAGCCCTTTTACTTTAACAATGATGTCCTCTACTCTAGTTTGCTCTCTCACCCAAGTGTTCCTTTTTCGATCTCTCCTAGTTATTCCAAGCATGCACCTCTCCATGCTCCTTTGCGTTGTCTGTAACTTTCGTATTGCTCCAACAGTTAGACTCCATGTCTCTGATCCATAAGAGAGGACTGGCAATACACACTGGTTGAAGACCTTTCTTTTTAGACACAAAGGCAATTTTCCCTTCAGGATAAAACTGTTCCTTCTAAATGCACTCCAACCAAGTTTAATATATATATATATATGTCAGTTAACCATAAAGTTTGATCTTTCGATTGTTTTGACGGTCCATGTTTCTCATCCTTAAAATCAAATTTTTATTTAAGAAATTTGACTTATATAGTCTTACATTTTAAATATAAAAATCTGCTGGCTAACAAATTTAAACGGAAGATTGAAATATTTCAATGCTTAATTTTAAAGTAACTTAATTTGTATATTTTTTTAGAAAGCAAGAATTTATAAAAGTGATTTAATTTAAATATTTCTCAATGGCCATATTTATTTTAATGTACATTTTATTTAATTTTACACCAACCGTAACCGTAAAATGTATATTATTTTTTTTTGAAGAATTTGCCAGCTTATATTGAGAAATGTCTGTACGTTCAATTTCGCATCCATCCGTCAATTATTTTGTCCTATACACCCCTCTAAATAGGGAGCATGTCATTTTCAAAACCGTATATATTTATATGTAATGTACTTCATTTAATAAAGTGGTTATGTGGGCTCGTCCTATCCATATGCCTCAACCACGTAAGATGTTCCATTTTAGGGTACAGACTTCGTAAATCATTTGGGAATTCATTTATCACAGCCCTCTCGGTCTGCCCACTCTCTGGTACCATGATGGACTGTGGGATTTATTCAGAGTTCGACTTGTTAACTTTACTTGCATAAAACTGAGGTTGTAGTAGCCAACACATTGACGCCAAACAGTAAGTATTGTGTAAATCTTTGAAATTTAATTTGGAAGAATATGCTTTAAAATTTTCCATTCAGGCGTACGCCTAGGTATAAATGTTATTTTACCTTGAAAATAATTTAATTGGTCCTTAATATTGCATCGCAAATTTATTAACTCTAATTTCTTGCATCTCAATTTCTACTTTTTTATCTTATGGTTTTTATACTTAATGAATATTTATATAAAGTTATAGGTCATACCGTTTTTTTATATTTACATTCAATTTAAATATTCCATTTTTAAGGTTCCGAGTTTTATTGGTTAAAAAGACAACTCTATCGTTACAATTCCACTCAATCTACTTGCTTTAATTATCATTACAACTGTATATATTAAATCTGAGGTTAAATGCTGAGTTTAAAACCCAAAGCAAATAGTCATTAACTCTCCATGTGACTTTTTGTAGACACTGTATAATTTTAATTATATAATAATGTATTAAAAAGTGTACAACGTTACCATATTTTCAAACTACATATTACTTTAGCCCTAATCAGAGATGATACTATCGCAATGAGCATGCAATGATTGAGCTGCTCTTGTGAACTATGGTGATGGGGTGGGTCATTGAAATGTACAGTGAGGAAATGGAGGTGAACCTTATGGACTAATAAATAGAATATATATGTGAAACCGCTAATAATTGTTATCCAAGCTCCAAGCAGTTTTGCTGATGTGCAAAAGTTATGCACATTGAATGTGAAATGCAAACTATATTTATTTGTGTCGTCCTATATATATATATGAAGGGTTTGAAAATAAAAGGATATTCCCTATCCAAAGCACTATAAATGTCACATTGTTAATACTTATAATATATTATTAATTAATATATATATATCTATAATAATATTAATATATCATATAATATATTCATTTAGTTACAATAACGGCAGTCGAAATGAAACAATTTAAATTGAAACAAACTTGCGCGTTTTATAAAAATACGAAATAGTATTAATGGATACATTATGACTAAGCTTAAGCTTAAGAATTTATGTCCCACCATAAAACATACTTTAAGATCAGTATTCAGTTCAGTCGGTGCCTGAAGAAGAACACTGTGATCTGTTTGAAACTCTTCTGCTGAATGTCCGAAATTACCCTTCAAAACATTGCTTCATCTTATTTACGAAAGATGTTCTCATAATTGGAGATTCCCAAAAGAGATGGATGAGCGCAATATTGACATCATTAAGATCAATCAGGATGGAAACGAGTCTGGAAAAAGAAGCCAACCAATCTTCTAATTGAAATTTAGATATTTTGCTTTGTAACACGGCTTAAATGCGCCATTTAATCACTAAGATAATTAACTAGTAATAACGATATAATGACATTTCGTCATATTACCATATATTTTACCTAAACAAAGAGCAAAGAAAGTTTGCTCTCTCTGCTGGCTCGTATTATATGGTTTTCGGTTATTTTCAGTATATGTAATTGCCAACCTGTAAGTATGGTATTGTTTGTTTGTTTGTTTGTTTGTTTTTTGGTTTTACGGCTCAAAGACTACAGTGGTCATGCTGCGCCGGGACCTACTGTTTTCCGAGGAATCCGAACCTCTTAAGGCCTAGGGAACCAAACCCCGGACTACAGTGAGCAGTGCGATCTTTATGAGATCTCTGAGTAAGCGTTCTTTGCACTGCTGGGAGTCGAACCCGGATTAGCGGCGCACAAGGATATGGTATTGTATTAATATACAATTATTTCATATTATCTGTAACTAAGATTCCCCTAATTATTCCACTAACTGCTACTAATATTTCCTTCTTTTTTTGAGAAACACCGACTTCTCTTTTACAATATTCTTATCATTAGATTAGTTTTCGCCTTCTTTTTATTGTTATAATTGACTAATATGCAAAATAAGCTTCAGAGAAAGGAAGAAGACAACCTACTAATGAAATAACAAATAGATGTGAAAGCAGGCTTGTATACAGGGTATAATGAACTTATCCATAATATATATAAATTGGAAAATCAGTTACAAATATGAGAGAAAGGAAAAGAGTGCGAAACTTCCGAGTCACAAAAACGGAATCTCCTAATTATATGTTGAATGATATATCGTGAGCTAATATACACGCTAAATTTCTTTCTCTTGAGGTCTATATTATATAGACACACACAAGGGGAAACGCTTATATACAGGTATCCCTCGATATATGCGGTTTCGATTAACACGATTCCAAACATTCATGCCATCCCTCTATATATGTGCCCTAAAATTTCGATTAATGCTGGTGCGGGGGCGGAAAAGAACTAAATCTTGCGGTTTTCCGCTAGATTTAGGGTTTTTCCTATGTTTCCAGTCTGGAGAGCTTTTAATTCTCTGAGTTGGTAACACTTTTTCACGGTAACACACAATTTCGTTCATTGAAGACCACGTGTAAAAAGCTGTGTCTTCAGACCGTGTTTCACGCTCGCTCTGTAAAATTTCACTAAGTTCAAAAGGAAAAGTGATGTGCCAGTGTAATCCAGTGAAAAACATCGTAAAGTTATTACTTTGGATACGAAATTTGACGTTATAAAACGATTTGATAATGGTGAAAGCGAAGTACGCATAGGCACGACTCTAGGCCTAAATGAGTCTACGGTACGAAAATACTTACTACGGTACGAAAATACTATAAATTTTGTCAAAATCTAAAAAATATGTAGAACAAGCTAAGTTCAGTTCACTACCTTTTAGCATACAGTGCACTAGAAACAGAAATCTTATTTTGGTTGAAATGAAGAATCTTTTAATAACTTGGTTGGAAGATTGTAATCAAAAACGGATTCCAATTGGTACCAATAACATAATGACAAAAGCACTTAGCTTGTTTTCATCGTTCAGAGAAGACAAATTCAAAGGGGATACTACAATGTTTTCTGCCAGTAAAGGATGGCTTGAAAAGTTTAAAGCTCGAACTGGAACGCACAACGTCAAATTAACAGGGGAAGCGGCGAGTGCCGATAATGATGCAGCCGCCAAATATCCTGCATCTTTGAAAAAATAATTGAGGAAAATAATTACGATGACAGCCAAATTTTAATGTTGTCCAAAGAGGCCTTTATTGGAAGAAAAAATACCCTCTAGAACTTGTCTAGATAAAAATGGAGAATCGCAACCTGGTTACAAAATCGCGAAAGACTGAACTTGGGAGGAAACGCTGAAGATGATTCCAAATAGAAACCCATGCTAATTTACCGCTCGCTAAATTCGAGGGCCTTAAAAGGTTGCAACAAAGCATCACTGCCTGTAATTTGGCGGGCAAATACAAGGCTTGGGTCACGCAGGCTTTGTTTGAAGGTTGGTTTAAGAATTATTTTTGTCCAGCACTCGAAGGCTATTGCAAGCAAAATAATCTTACATCTAAAGCCCTCTTTATTATTGATAATGCTCCTAGTCATCCTGATGCATTGAATGATCTGTATGAAAATATAAAAGTCGTATTTTTACCACCAAATACGATGTCTTTGCTGCAGCCAATGGACCAGGGCATGATATCAACGTTCAAGACTTATTGTATAAGAAGAACGTTCACGCAAGCAATTCAAGTTATGACGAGGGAAGGTACAATTTCATTGACCGAAGCCTGAAAGAATTTTAATATTAAGCAAGCAATTGAAAATATTCATGAATCATGGCAAGAAATTACAGCTACTTCAATGAGAGCTGTGTGGAAATATCATCTGTCACACTGCACAAGTGATTTTTGTGACGTCGAAAATGAGACTGATAATGCTATTGCAGAAATCAGCGTCATTGGAAAGGATCTTGGATTTGAAGATGTTGATGCCTTCAATGTAAGAGAAGGCATACGTTCACATTCGCAGGAACTCACTGACATCGATCTTATAAAATTAGAGCAACAGCGTAGAAATTATGAGAAAGAAGAAATTACGACTGAAGCAGAAGAGTGTGTTCCAAAGGAAATTTCTTTAAAGAACTCGAGCAGATATTTTGAAATTTAGAAACTGTTAAGCAACAAATTACAGATTTCGATCCAAATGTGGAAAGAAGCATTGTTCTTTGTCAAAACCTTGAAAAAGATATTAGCTGTTATGGTAAATTATATGAAGATAAAAAGGCAGCTACCGTTGTCCAAACTTCGATCGACAATTATTTTTCTAGAAAGTAGTTTAGTACCGTATGGGCGCACAAAACTTTTTCATTTGTTTTCTACCTTAAGTCTTTAATACGTCTATAAATTATCTTCAGCTAATTTGCATTTCATTATTATTTAGTAGTACGTTATATATACATATTGCTATTTGTATACACAGTTAAAACGTAACTTAGAGGTAAAAATTAAGTCTTCTACACTCTAAAAAATGCCTGTTAATTTACTCTTTTTCGGTTTTTCTCGAAGGACGAAATCTGTTTTTCATTAAAAATGCATTTAGTCTGTTTTACAAATGCGCTCTTGGCAACACTCTGTTGAACGCATGCGTACTAGGAGGGGAACATCTGGGCTTTGTACATCGATTTAAATAGGGACTTTAGGTGAATTTTATCAGCTAATCATCGGTCGAGCGGTTAGAGCATCCGTTTACGAACCAACAGATCATGTGTTCTATTCCCGAGATAGGGGAAAAAAATCCAAAAAAAACACCTTTCTATTAGCATGGGAAGCACAGTGGCTGTAATGTGAATAAGTTTGAACTTGTATCATCATGTGGCGTATCTAATTGATGACTTATTTATCAATAAATTATAAATATATGTTACGCGGTGTACGTAATTAAGGGTGGTCTTGATGAGGCCGAAGGTCTCTTTTTAGGGTCAAAGGTCAGGAATTCTCTCTGCTTCTCGGCTGGCGCTATAGTGCGCCTATACTACTATTAAACGGAAAATTTGTAAAAAAAAAAAAGGATCAAAATCAGTTATATTACGTAACTTTTATTAAACAGAAAATTTGTAAAACACACAGATTAAAATCAGTTATATTTCGTAACTCTTATTAAACAGAAACTTTGTAAAAAAAAATAGAAAAGTCCTGGTAATTCAGCTGCCAGGACTTTTTCTGTTAATTTACAGAACTTTTTTTTTACAGTGTAACGAATGCTCTGAAACATCGTGAACGAATTTCAATTTTCCCATTGGTTCTTAACTTCGATATATGCGGTTTTGATATGTGCAGTGCACTCGTGGCACCAATTAATGGCATATGTCGAAGGTTACCTGTACCACAACTTGGATACCGGACAGTAGGATACCATAAGTGCAGAATATATACCAAGTAATCTATTTTTTTAGAAAGAGGATGCAAGCAATTTTATATTTATCTGATTTTTCTTTTTATGTATATTTACACTTGTCAATTTGGGAAAATTGGGCAAAATGGGTGTACGAAGATTGATGAACATCCAAAAGAAAGCAGGAAAAGCTACGAATGACAAAGTCTAAAAAGATTGGAAAATGATTTCAAAAAGCTAAAAAAATGTCGATAATGAATAATAAATAAAGAAACTACTCGTATATTTTAGTCAGAACGCCTGCAGATGTATACAGAGAACAAGAACAAAACCGATATTAAAATGGAAGAAGATAATTAATCACCATATATACTACATTCTGCCTAGGCAGTAATTGCAAAATACTTTTACATCTAAAAGCATAAACTATATATAATTGAAACATGTATAAATACCCTATTTTAGTAAAAACGTTGTAAAGGCTTGAAAGGAATATTTTTGAAAATTTAATAATGTTTCATTATGCAGAGCGAAAGATTAACAGAATAAGAAACATTAATCTTCATTTCGATTTATCGGCAACGAAAGCACAAATTAATCGTGGCTATATTAACGATTCATAACAAATTATGGAAGGAGTTATCAGGTAATTGAAAAAAACCCCAAATAATATACAATTATATAAGTAAAGATTAAACAATTGGTTATTCGAGCTCTACCTGGAGAATTAAAATAAAATGATGGGTGTTGTTTTTATTCCTCTATTAATTAAACAAACTTTTATTTTCTGCTTTATAATTAATCTATATTTACATAGAGAAAACGAGCAAGCTATGTTCGAGTATTTACTATTATTAGTAGTATTTTATACTAATATAAATAAATTATTTGGTATATATGTGTACATTAATAATATATGTGTGCGACAGTACGAATATACGTGGAAAAACTGGAAACATGTATGTTGGAAGTATGAAAACTAAATCATATTTTCGATAATAAAAAACTGTAGTAATTAATTTATGATAACATTTAAATATAAAATTAATGAAAATAGTCAGTTTATTTGAATTATGGAGTTAATTATTCCATCAAAATTCCCGTTTGGAGTAATAATTCAAAACTACTAGTGATATGATTAATAAATAATATTACTAATAATACGATAGATAAATGATGTTAATTATTATTTCAGATTAGGAGTGAAGTTTTTTCGTGATCTGTTTCTTATTAAAAAATGTTTTTTGCTTACCTACTCACTAATATTGAAAATTTTGTTCTCATATTTCTCGCACAAAAATCTCCCCAGATTTGCTTCATATTTTTTGAAGAAAATGACCTAAAACTAAAGTCCTTAAAATTACGTTTGAAGTTTTAAAATGCAGTCCTGCTTTCTTTGGGCATTCTTTTCTGCAAAATATGAATGCTTTTTATAGATTCGTGCCGACATGATGTCGGTAGTTGTGAAAGTTAATGTCGTCGAAGCCGCAGCAACTTTCTTTTCTTTTATCTTAAAAAGTGCTTTTGAATATGCCAGTATCAAGTAAGTGATATTGACAAGGATGTGCTGCAACAAATCCGAACGCATTGCGGTAAAGGTCTTGAAGGAAGTAAACTTTTTTTTTATTTTAAGAAAAGCAATCAAATTATCAAGACAACAAAACTTTTTCGAAAGTATATTTTGTCACAAAAAAGAAAGAGTGTGTCATTGTTTCGTGTAATGTGTGTCTCAGGGAGCAATACAGCAAAGACCATGCTGTACCAGGACCTAGTATTGTTTTCAAAGCAATCTGAACTTCCACTGCCGGAGGCAAAAGAATCCGAATTTCTTAAGACCTAGTATGCAACCCCCAGACTACAGTGTGAAGTTAGCCGATGAATCTTTCCTATCATCCCAGTTGGTTCGAACCTAGATTTACAGCAGGCTAAGCAGGGCCATATGTCCCATTAGGCCGACTAGGACCGTGCCTAGAGCGCAAATTTTTGCCTACGGCAAAAAATTTCTAAATAAAAAAAAAGAATCTAATTTTTTTAGTCAAAAACTTGGAAAGCCAAGGGAGAAATAAAGGATATATGTACAGCATATATAATTTCATAAATTAAGTCCTTTTCTACTATTCTAATATGTTTAACGCTAGCCTAAGAACTCTAAAAGTAATTTAAAACATCCCCATTTGTAATTTTTATACCGTACTTGTAGCATACAGTCAGTAGTATTTAATTGTAATAAATTGCTGAGTCATTAATTAAGCTTCATTTAGTTAAGTTTTATTTTTAATTTAGGGACGAAGGGGTGGAGAAGGAGGGAACAGGAAGGGATGGAATTGTTGGGGGGGGGGACACCGACAGTAAATATGCCTATAGGGGCGCTGAGCTCCTAAATGCGGCCTTGATGCTAAGTATACGCATTAGCACTGCGACATTGTCTTATATTATACTGAAATGTACATTTCTTTTAGATGAACTCCATTTAATGAGACAAGGGAATGCAACGCGTTTGCCTTCTGGGTAATTACTTACAAGTGTGTGCATTTGTAATGGGCATTTCATTATGCAATACATATTAAAGAGCTCATTATTAATGCTGAATTTGCATTTATGGAGGGCGTAACAGATTTATTCCAACAATGCACATAAAGAAAGTAATTTTAAGTTCTGATAAAGATGGCCTCTGATGAAGATTTATGCCAAATAAATGTATGTGCTCAAAAATGGCAATAAGTAAAAAAAAATTTTCAAATATTTTCATCAATTTCTTGTTGTTTTAAGCATGGAATGTTCTTACGTGCATTTTTATCTTATCACCTTACTAAACGTTCTAAAGGGGTGCTTCCCTCTTCAGAAAAAAATTATTTTTTAAAATTATGATTTGGTGTTTAGTGTGTACATTCATACGGCGTATTTATATTAGGCAAAAAAAAATAATTTGCACATACTTTTCAAGAAAAAATGTACACGATGATGGAAAAGGACGTTGACCATTTTTTAAATTTGCCGTTATGTTTTACACGCTTTTTATTTTTAATATTTTATCTTGTTAAAAATAAAGTGGAGAAAAATCTTTCAGAATGATTTTTTTGTTTTCTTGCATAGAATCAGAGAAAAAGTTTTTATTTGATATTTTAACAAATATTTATTTATGTGAAATTAATTAAATATTTATGTTAAATATTATAACAAATATTTCATAGTGAGAAACATAAAACAGAATAAAATGTGTACTTTAAAATTAAAATATCAAAATTCTGTTCAGATAGTATACGGCGGTAAGGCTTAGTGGGTTTACTTGGCTGTTATATTAGGCAGTTCAAGACTTCGAATAGCGGCTTGCCAGTATGTCGTCAATGGAAATTATTCGTATAGAAATAATTACTTCTCATCTTATTTAATATATTTATTTAAAGCACTTTGCTTCAATATTAGCGTACTGCTAACTTGATACGAATCTTGGTTACAATGGCAACGTAATAGTGAGAGGAATATTAATTTAGAGGTTGGCCATTTTGACGTCTGGCCTCCCTGAAAGCTCCGACGCTTCTTTACACTTTTTCCTCCCCGAGAACTCTCGTTACGTCACATTAAAACGGCTACATACAGATTTGGCGCGAACTGTCGGCCAATTAGAGATTTTCGTGATTAACGTATATTTTTTTTTTCCGCGCGTGTGTGTCCTTGACTGGAGGAAGAAAGGCAATCCGTAATGGCGATATTTGAAATGCTAAAAATTGATAGATGCGGCCGGACAGATAGTTCGTTTATATTTTCACGTATTACATATCTGCCAAATTTCATGGCAATATCTTTAGAGGCTTAGCATTTTGAATTTGAAAAAATTGCAAAATGAAGTTCCGAGTAGATTGAACTTAAAATTAAAAATGCTTTATTTTTATTATTATACATTATTATCAAAAGTTTCGACTTTGATGGTTTTCGCTTAACATGGAACAAAATTTTGGTCTTAATATATTTGTAAATACATATTTTGTTAAACAAATAATTTTTCAAGTTTGGTCATTTTGGAGAAGGACCCCTTAAAAAATAATCCAACCCTCCTCATAGAACAAACTTTGAGGACTTAAATAGAAAAAAAAATGCTGGAGGAAGAGTGACAAATAGCATTATTTAATAAATCAATTTATATTGTTTGTTTGTTTGTTTGGATGTTTTATGGCGCAAGAGCATCTGGGCTATACTGCGCCAACAATCAATTTATAATTAGTAGGCATTTAATTTTCTACTAACGAAATATTTCCCTTTGTCATATTCATAATCTTGACTCTCCTTCTATAAGACAAATATATATTCCATATAATTAGCGCATCAGTTAATAATTAGTTAAATAGCATTTGCCACATTTGATAGTACATAGTGTTATCTGTTTGGCGCAGTATAGCCCAGATGCTCTTGCGCCATAAAAAAGCCAAACAATCAATCAAACATAGTGTTATCTAACACGAAGACTATTAAAGTTTCTTCAATATGTGTCGCCGTTTTCAAACTGCAAATATAGTAGCTATTTTGTTACATATTTTGATCCTATTAAAATATAGTCATTCAGCAATTAAGATATTTATTATGAGTTGTTATGCCTTTCCTTATTTTCATCCATTTTATTTATTTAAAAAATAAAATCGTTTAAAGAAACATGCTATTTTGATTAATATACCGTCCCATTTGGAGTTTTCAGTTCATTTAAAATTGTATGTTGTTGCTATAGTATATTATATTAAACGTATCAATAAACTACTCTTTTATAATAAACATTTACTCTACATATACCGAATATTACTGCACTGGTATTTGGGATATATAATGAGCGTTGACTTTTCTAAGCATGCAATAAATATTAATTATTATTATTATTATCACTATTAATTATTATTATTTTATATACTATTATTATTATTATTATTATTATTATTTATAAATCATTAATATTAATTATTAATGTATCAATTATTAATTAATTATTATTATTATTATTATTATTATTATTATTATTATTATTATTATTATTATTATTATTATTATTATTATTAATTATGATTATTATTATTATTATCAAGTATTAATTATTATTACCATTTATTAATGATACATGACACTATGAATTATTATTATTAATTATTATTAATTATTATTATTATTTATTAATTAATTGTTAATAAAATGACACGTAAAAATGAAGGCATCGTTGAGTGTGACATTTGGATAACCGTGATCTATGATAGCGTACCTTTGTAACCACACCAGCGATACGTTTTTAAGCATACGTGTAATAAGTACAATATAGAAGAAAACATTCACGTATCATAAAGGGAACAGAATGATTACAAATCGAAACGAATTTTAAGCACCTTTTACCTATATTTTATATAGAGGGGGGGGGGGGCTCCAAAAATATATGCCCCGTTTTTCTAAATCATCACTCTGTATTTTATGTCAGTCATTACAAGAATAGGGGTATACATTAGCGTAGGTAGAACGTTCATAAGGAGGAGTTGCAAGTTTATAAGAAAGGGTTACAGAAGTGTAACCCAACATATCCATATGTATATACAAAAATGCATTTCAATGGGAGTTACTCCCCCATCAACCACTTACTAACCCCAGTGAGGTTATAGTTTACCCACATGACTATTAACGACAATAGAATTCAATTTACTTAATTCATTTAATAATTCTGAATAACTATAAAACCTTTGAATCATTAAATTGAAATTTCTAATTTGTTTATCTGCGTAACATCGATACTGAGCAAATAACAATACTTATTTTATGCCAATTAAGCTCATAAACAACGACTCGTTAAAGTAATTAACTTACGTTTCGAATAAAGCGCAGTTCTCATATTATTTTTTCTTTCGTTTACAATTTATTTTCTCAAGTGGCATTGAAATTTAAAAGCTGAAATATTCAGTTTTCTAAATCGGTTAAAATGTAGGATTAAAACTGGAGAATGTGCAACACCATCAGATCATTATATTTTAACAGTTAAACTTGTTTACTGTCCCTCAAAATATGCAACGTTTTCCTAGCAGCTCACGAAATGCGTATATCAAAGCAACGATGACGAAAAGTGACGTCTGAATTATACAATTACATCTCCAAAATAAGTGGAGATGACAGCAGGATGCTAGACATCGTTAGGGCTTGCCTGTGGTTTGACTACTGGCATTTTGGCATGCTGTTCGACAGGGAAAGTAAGTTTCGTCTATATAATGATATGGCGTGCAACGTAATTGATTCAGCACATGCGTATTACGTAATCTGTGTCCGACGAAGAGGACACTCGTGAATGAGCTCCGACGGAAATTGTCACATCATAGCTCATCTAAAATGCATATGGATGCCAACTTGATCCCTGCATAATTAAAGGTCTGATGCTTAGGTTAATATAATGGGTCTATATATGATATTTCATACATTCGTGTCTTCTCTCATAAATTTATTTTGATATACTGCCTCTCCTCTATCTGGTATCGATATACGTACTTTGGAATAGACAATGGAAAACAAACGGAACTGGAAACGTATGAAACTAAGCCGGAACTGTACCCAACGTATACGATTAAGACGTTTTAAATGATGTGAATTATTGAAATAGTCAGATAAGAAATAGAGATAATAGTGAGAATCATAATA
>QLNU02014802.1:105791668-105818374 GCA_006491805.2 Dysdera silvatica
TATTTATATAAAGCAAACACTAAGCAGATTAATTTAAACAACAATATTAATCAACGTTTATTGGCGTAGTGATACCAGCGCCGATGTTATGGCGTGATTAGATGGTGAAACGTTCGAAAGAAAAGGTCAGGTACGCAGAAATATTTATTTTCTTTCGAACGTTTCACCATCTAATCACGCCATAACATCGGCGCTGGCATCACTATGCCAATAAACGTTGACTAATATTGTTGTTTGATTTAATCTGTATAGTGTTCGATTTATATAAATACATATGCTGCAACGGGCATTTCGATGAATTTAATACTAGTCTCTTTGCAATTTGGTTTAAATAGTAGTCCATGTACTACACCATTCTACGAAATAACTGGCATCACTAAGTAAGCATTATATACGTTCGTAAAGAGATTAGATATTGTCGTTCGTAGCTCAGTGGGTAGAGCCTCCGCCCGGCAAGTGGAAGGTCGTGGGTTCAGGTCCCACCGAAGGCAGAAATATTTATTTTCTTTCGAACGTTTCACCATCTAATCACGCCATACCATCGGCGTTGGTATCACTACGCCAATAAACGTTTTTTAGTACTGTTGTTTGATTTAATCTGCGTAGTGTTCGATTTACATAAATATCACTGTCGTCGATGATTTTAATTCATGCTTTTAAAACACCATTGTGGATCATTTCTATCCTATCTATATTTACCACTCATTAGTAGTATGAGGTTTTCTTCATCAGTAATATTTTATGCAAATCGTATATTCACAGTATATTTCCCATTTGACATTTTTAAGAAAAATAACCTCTTTAACTAAATATATATATAAAAGGTTCATTTTCATTCAATTTCCACCACAACCTGGAGCAAACGTTTACAAGATTTGAAAATAGAGATATCTCTTCTCGTTACGGAATATATAACAATTGCTTTTGATAGTTAAGCTTAGGAAATAAATGTAATAAATTACTTTGAACGAATTATTTATGGATGCATACTGACGCTTTTACCATGTTTGGCGCAGTATAGCCCAGATGCTCTTGCGCCATAAAAAAGCCAAACAAACGAACATACTACCGTATGCAAGGGCGGGTTAAACAATGATCATAACTCTCATTGCGTTTGAATTTCTTATATACTTGTGGTTCTGTAATACCCCACCCCCATTGAATTTTCTGCGTGCTCCAATCTGTTACTTGATATGTTAATATTCCCAGCATAATTCTAATATAGTTACATGATGCGTAGAAAAAATATGCTCCCCTAAAATCTCTTGGCCACAAGGTTCAAAAATTCAAAGCCTTTTTATTATTTAACCAGACAACAGCCAGCCTCATTAAAATGCTTAATTACATTTTCGTAAGAAGAATCTTTATAATGAGAAACGCGGTTCCCGAGACACCCTCTTTTATTTGCTGCTCCATATTATCTTGTTTAGCGCAGATGTTGCTTCTGGGATTAAAAATATCTTTAAAAATAAAAGCCATTATTCTCAGATTCACCCAAAGTAAGCAATTTGTTATCCTTTGAAAACGGTAAACTCCAGGACAATGCCCTCGATCCTAGAAAATTTACCGATATGCTTCTAAATAATGTTTCGTTCTTTATATTCCATCGAGGGTATCAACTTGGGAAAATAATCTGTGACCTGTTTAAAACAATATTGAAGTTTTAGTGAATATATTAATATTCACAAATTTATAAAAACATGTGTTCTTCCTTCTTCTCTTATCTTGATTATAATCATTATCATTTGGCACTATTGTCAGTTCCTTTACGGATTCATTTTTTTTCCAATTCTTTTCATATATATATCTATCATCATCCCATATTCAGCCATATCTATCTCCACTGCTGGATGAAGGTATCTCCACATGCTTTCCACACGTCTATCCTGAGCAATTGGCTTCCATGTCACCCTAACCTGTTTTCTTATTTCATCCACCCATCTAGTTTGAGGATGTTTAGTAGGTCTTCGGTGATCTCTTAGAATCCAGTTGAGAATTTCAGTTACCCATCGTTAATCAGTTCTTCTTGCGATATGCCCAGCCCATCGCCATTTCAGCCCTTTTACTTTAACAATGATGTCCTCTACTCTAGTTTGCTCTCTCACCCAAGTGTTTCTTTTTCGATCTCTCCTAGTTATTCCAAGCATGCACCTCTCCATGCTCCTTTGCGTTGTCTGTAACTTTCGTATTGCTCCAACTGTTAGACTCCATGTCTCTGATCCATAAGAGAGGACTGGCAATATACACTGGTTGAAGACCTTTCTTTTAGACATAAAGGCAATTTCCTCTTCAGGATAAAACTGTTTCTTCCAAATGCACTCCAACCAAGTTTAATATATATATATGTCCTAAAATATTAAAAGAAGTTTCATTTGCAATAAAAAATATGAAGAAAGGAAGAGCCCCTGATGATGATGGTGTTACATTAGATATCCTAAAAGAAGTTAGAGAACATGTAGAAGACATACTTGCAAAATTCTTTACCAAATGTCTTAATAGCAGTAACATACGAAACCAATGGGATTCTGCAACAGTAATTCTTTTGCATAAAAAAGGTGATAAAGAGGATTTAAATCACCTTACATCTCACCATTCGATGATCACTTCCAGTATTAAATCTGTTCAGTACACTGCAATCTTCAATAATTGATTTCTTGTTTGCCAGGATATAGTCAATTTCACTAGTTCCCCCATTTGGGTGTTTCCATGTCCATTTTCTTTGCGGTTTCTTCTTAAAAAATGAATTCATGATGCTAAGGTTTTCAGCTTCTGCAAATTCGATGAGTTGATCGCCACGTTCATTCCTTTCCCCATATCCGTATTTACCAACCGATGTCTCTCCTTGTTCCTGTTGTCCAATTCTTGCATTGAAATCCCCCATGATGAGCTTGATATGTTGTTTCCCTTTGGTGTGTAACTCTTTGATTTCTTCATAAAATTCTTCAACCTCTTCGTCGGTATGGCTTGATGTTGGTGCATATACCTGTACTATTTGAAGTTGGTATCGCTGGGTTAGTTGAACAACAAGCCTCGCTGCTCGATCTGATGTACTTTCAACTTCCAGAAGACAGTCTTTAATTCTTTTGTTGATTAAGAAGCCAACACCACTTGTTCTTCCAGTTTCCGTTCCTCTATAGTAAAACAAATGTCCGCTTTTCAGTTCCACCAACTCTTCACCTTTTCTTCTAATTTCACTGAGTCCTACAATGTCCCATTTGATCTTGTCTAGTTCCTCTTCCAATTCCTGAAGTTTTGCTTCAGAAGCAAGCAAGCAATATATATGACTTCATATATATTGCTGAAGCAATATATATATATATATCTAACTCATAACAGTGAGCCGTGGCTAGTGATTGTAAAGGTTACCCGAAATATTCTAGCTGTATGAAGAACGTGGGCCACGCAAGTGATGCTTGGTTTAATTCGACGAAACCTAAAGAGCTGTTGATCATGGAATAAATTAAAGGAGAAAATGTATGACAGTGGTTTCCAACCTGGGGGTCGAGAACAAGTTTCTAAAAGGTTGCCACAACTATTTTTAGTTGCAATTATTTTTATAAGGAATTTCATACCAAATGTTTCCAACGCTTTTATATTTCAACATGGCTACACACATTGCAATATTCTACTGGTTGTTAACTTAATATATATATATATAATATAATAAACATGATTAATATAATATACATAAATAATATAATATTTAATGTGTTTTCTTTACTTATTAAAAATACTTTTACGATGAGGATGTGACGGTTGACAGAGGGGAGGGGTCGCAGATATTTTGGTTACTATAAAAGGGGGTCGCGGATTACTTGGCTACTATAAAAGTGGGTCGCGGCTTGAAAAAGCTTGGGAACCACTGGTCTATATTATTGCAAAATATAAAAGTTTGAACTATAAGTGGATAGACTATATAGACAGAACTGGCAACAGATGGGCAAACAGCGTTCTAGAATGAATTTCGCTAGACATTACAGGCCCAAGGAAAGGATTAAAGAAGAGATTGGGTGATAAAATTATCAAGTATAGTGGGTCCAAAGTGACAATAAGAAAGAAAAACAAACGAAACAAGATCGACTTAACTGGAAACACGATAACGTGGCCTGTACTTTGAAGTGGATAAATCATAATGCCATTTTTTCACCTCTACTATGAATTCTATCAGTCAAAAGACATCACATATATATTATCATTTACGGAAAACAACAATTACCAAGTCGCCGATCAAAACACAAATCATCAATCAATCAATCAATTCACAGATTTATCAAATTTTATTAAGGCAAATTCCTTAACTACAACATAATATCTGAACCGAATAAACCTGCACTAGAATTTTTTAGTGAGCAAATTTTGTTGTTAAATATATCACCCGAGAAGTACAGGTATTCATGAAATACTCTGATATTTGCATCAATGTTTTATTCGATCTCTCCTCAGTCATATAAGTTTGTTCGGCAATTTAGGAGTATTATATTACACCATCCATCCACAATTCAGAAAATACGTGCTAAAATTGATGCAAATACACAAAAAAAGAGCTAAATGATTCTAATTTTTTAGCATATATGAAACAAAAGGTGTCAAACCTAAAAGAACATGAACTGTATGTTTCGTTAATGATGGATGAGATCCACATAAAACAATACTTGAATTACAAAGGTGGAAATATTGTTTGTATAGCTTTCGACAATACGCTAATGGCTAATACTACACATGTCTTTATGGTTCAAAGTTTATTATCAACTTATAAAGATGTTGTACATATTTTGCCAGCTAAAAAAAATGACAGCTGAAATGTTATTTCATATGGCAACAAAAAGAATTGTAATACTTGAAAGCCTTGGCTTTAAAGTTATTATATTAGTTAGTGACAACACTAGCATTAATAGAACATGTGTTTCATATTTTAATAACCCTGTATCAAATCATGTGTATTACCATCCTTGTGATCCATCTCGGCCCTTATTTTATTCTATGAGTACAGTGCATTTAATAAAATGCGTTAGAAATAACTGGACGTATAAAAAATATTCTGAAAACGCTATGCGTTTCCCAAATATCAATTTGTCAGTTGAGAATATGAATAGAGTTTCGTTTCATGCCATCAAGAAATTTATGATGCAGAATCAGGAAATTTACAGAAATATGGCTACACATTATCACCAAAAGCATTATGGCCCGACAACTTAGAAAGGCAAAATTTGAAACTCGCCTTACTAGTTTTTAACAGCCATGTTTCAGAGAGCTTGGTTAAAATTGAGGAGAAAAACAATATTTAAAATTCCCAGGGTACTTCAATGTACATTGAGATATTTTCAACCTGGTTCAATATTTTCAATGTAAGGACCCCGAATAAAGGTGTATGCACTCGTAACGTAATATGCGAGCCCTTAACTACTGATGAAACTGATGAAAAAATAATTGTTTTTGAATAATTTCCTGCAGTGGTTAGATAAATGGCAAAATACACAATGCGATACTGGGAAATTAACAAAAGAAACATCCTCTGCCCTAACATTACAACTAAAACCTTTATAGAGTTAACAAAATATTGCATAACGAAGCTTGATATGTCATACATTTTACCAGGAAAGGTACAGACCGATGAATTAGAGTATTGCTTTGGCTTATACCGAAGAATGGGAGGTACTCAGTATCATGTGTCGATTAGGCAAATATATGAAGTTGAGAACAAAATACGTGTTTTTTCAGTACTTAAGTTAATTTTAAACTGAAATTCAGAAGGATTTATTACTGTAGATGAATTTTGCAGTAATGAAGATTTGGATGATGATAGTGCAAATTCATTTTCAGTTTGTTCTTTTCCTGAACTCGCTGTATCAGATTATGATATTGATCAAGTAACCTCTCAAATGCCCTTACTTACATATATAGTTGGATATTGTGCCCATTATTTATTTAAGAATATAAAATGTGACAATTGAGTTGTGACAAGTATAACTTAAATTATGGATAAGCCTTTAACTATTGATCCAAATTTTGAGCACAATTTTGATAGAGGGGGCTTAAAATATCCTACAATTGATGTTGTAAATATTGTTATACAGAACTATATTGTTATACAGAAACTAGTCAAAAGTGAAAATTTAGAAGAAGATTTATTAAGTATGCCAAACCAAAGGCAAGTTATATCCAACCTTACTACAAATATACCTTTGCTGTAAGAAATGAGCATCACTACGTGAGAGAATCATACATCAGAGCAAATTATGAAGCGGTTAATAAGATCATCAACACTTTATTTAAAAATCATTGCAAATCAAAAAATAATAATTTATTGAAAGGTCTAAAGAAAAGAAAACTAAACACATTAAGGCACAAGTAATTGGCTTATGGGTCATTTCGTAGATATGGATGTAACATTTCAAGGTTGTAACTCGATGGCACAAAGGATCGGATCTGTGATTCAAGCAAAGGGTGATGCAGCAAAATATTAGTTATTTTAATTTTTATTTTGTCCATTGATTACCATTGGTCCTACTATAATATTCTATTTTTTTGTAACAATATGAAAATCAGTGATAGACATTTACTCTTAATTTCTTATGTTTTATTTAAATTAATAATATATGAAATGTTATTGGTAACAAAGTGTAAGTAACGTTATGACATGTTTTAAAAATTATTATGTTACTTATTTTTAATAGAAAAGAAAGTTTTTCTACAGTTTGAACATTATACCAATTTTTTGGATTTGAGTTGTACGTTCAGTAGTTGTGGTTATGTCAGTTTTTTTTATTTTTCGGCTAAAGTTGAGTTCTATATTTGTTGTAGACATAACAATAATTAAAATGCTATGCCTGTAACACAAAATGTTTTGTATGCATCATCATTTTAAAAGCTAAATGTTCATTGCTTCAATGAAATTTGCAAACAAAAAGAACAGAGAAAACGTGTATGTAAAGTGTTTCATTAATGCATTTAATAAATTTTATTTAACTTGATTTAAATCATTTGAATGATTTCTTATTTTCTATTATATGTTTTTATTATTATTATTTATTACTTTAATGTTCGTATTTAAATTTAAATTAAGCAAATCTTTTTTATCAATTTCATATTTAAAATACATTTTAAATCAGAGTTTAAGGTGCATTAGATTTTCCCCTCATTTTGCAAACAGATATTTAATTTTGAGAAGATTTTCAATCTTTTTTTGCTAATTAAGCGAAAGCACTGAATATTAAAATTAAAATATTCATCATTTTATTTTATTCGTGGTGACAATTTTGAAGACCATCAGTAATGTTGAAGGGAAGAATTTTAGCTACCAAAAGTATTTACTCTAAAGGAAAAGCTATTAAAATGCAAATTTAATTAGAAATGCTGAATTTTTTTAACGATCACACACATACTTGTATTGATATTGCAATTAATATGAAAAATTTCGAATTACAAATTTGCTTATATAAATATGGAGAATTATTAAAGAATAACTATTGATATTTATGTGAGTAAATTTGAGATTCAAAATCCTTTCTAAGAATTTTCATTTTTGCTTCAATTTTGATCGCGGATTCTCCATAAGATGTCTTGGAAAATGTGATTTGTTATGATTCTGTTGACAGTTAACTGCTCGTTAACTTTCTGCAAAAACATTTTTTTTACGTAAAGACCATGGATATTTAAAGAGCAAAATATGTGCCTCTCTCATTGAAATAACATCGACAATTCTATTAACGTTGAACGTGAGTGTATAAAAGTATGTTAAATTGCAAGCAAATTAAAAGAAAACGATTTAAATCCAATAAGAGCTTTCTTAGTCATCTTTCCAAGTCTAAACTAAAAAATTGGAGAGCATTGACCGTTTTGCTTTCTTTTATTTCTAATATAAAAAAACGTCCAAAGCATCGCTTTTGATACTATCGTAATCAACTTTAGCATACAAATTTTAAAGCTCAACTCTATTATATGTGCCAAATTTGAAACGGGTCTATTAAAATCTGTGATTCAACAAGAAAAAAGTCCGTAAGAAAAGCAATCTAATGCATACATTTCGCAGTCGATCGCCTACTGTTGGTCACGTGATAAACTAGCCAGAAGGCTTTATTTCCCGAGTGTAGTCGCAAGCATAAGCTTTATACCGTTATATGACGTCAATCTCATGACGTTTGCTAACATAGGACTTCCCAGGAGGGCGAAGTGCCTCAGTTCTTATTTGCATCCTATACAAATGTATTCAAAGTGCTCAGTTGGACACGTATCTGACAAGTAATGGTAAATTACCGTTACAAGATAATGGCTGAAATATATATATTAAAATGAAAAATAAAAAAAAGGACAAAGAATTAATAAACACCGTTTGAAAATTTTGCAGAGAATATCAATTCATCCATCTTAACATAAAATAGATTTCTTTCTATATAAAAAGCAAAAGTTTTCGAACAAAATTAATTAGTTTTGCTATTATTTCATTATTCTGCTTCAAAGAAACTCCTGTAAGGTAATTTAGGTTTTTCTCACATTCGGGAATTCTTTTTTACGGCTTCCTGAAGAGTGGAAAATGGAAGGGAAACAGACAATTAAGAATTGGCGAATTCTTCGGGCACTGTCTTAATTAAAAAAATCGAAACGCAATTGGCAGTTTAATTTCAGGTAAAATAACTTTAACACTTCCTTTCATACCATGTAAACCTAAGATTTCTTTTCTGTAATATAATGAAACGTATATTTTTTCTTTCAAACTCGATTGTTTCTAATTAATTCGACGATCTTTATTTGAAATTGCAGCGACAAATCTGAGAAATAATAACTTATATTAAATTATTTTAAATTTGGTTTTATTTAAAAAGTTTGAACTTATACGGAAACATTCGTGATTCAAAATTAATTATTTTAAACCGTGAGTATATATACTCATGTTTATAAAAATTGCAACATCATGAAGGACTCGTCCGAATTGAATGAAATTTAATGTACAAACGACCTGTGTTGATACAAATAAACGATTAAAATTACAAAGCAAAAAAACAATATTACATGTCGAAAATCAGTATTTGGTGAAGCCACCACGCGCTGCAATAAGTGATGCTATACGACGTGGCATGGAATCAAACAGATGTTGAATGTGTGCCTGAGGAAGAGCATTCCAGATTGCTTGTATGCGACCCCAAAGTTCATCTGTAGTAGCTATGGGACGAGGATCACGAGCGAGACGCCGACCAACGAAATCCCACACATGTTCAATCGGCGACATATCCGGCGAATAGGCAGGCCAAGGAAGAAGCTGTATCTGTTATGATGAAAAGATTGCTTGTTGCTTGTTTGTGGTTTTACGGCTCAAAGACTACAATGGTCATGCTGCGCCGGGACCTACTGTTTTCCGAGGAATCCGAACCTCTTATGGCCTAGGGAACCAAACCCCGGACTACAGTGAGCAGTGCGATCTTTTATGAGATCTCTGAGTAAGCGTTCTTTTTGCACTGCTGGGAGTCGAACCCGGATTAGCCGCGCAATAGGAGAACGCGTTACCACACTGCGCCACCGCAGGGCCTGTGATGAAAAGAAGTCTTGAACATTCCTGGCAATATGTGGGCGGGCATTGTCCTGTTGAAATACAGCTCCGGGAATGCCTTGAAGGAAGGGAACAACTTCGGGCTCCAGAACTTCATTGATGTACCGGTTGCTGTTAAGATTACCCACAATTCGTAGCAGCTGAGATCGTCCATGATACGCAATCGCACCCCAGACCATAACGCTGGGGGTTCGTCCACTATGACGTTGGATAACGCACTCCGGAAGGTGGCGTTCACCGGTATAGCGTCTAACACGGATGCGGCCATCACTGTACCCCAAATTAAAGCGGGATTCATCAGAAAACACCACTTGTTGCCAATCAGCACGCCAGTCTCTATGTCCATGAGCCCATTGTAGCCGCAGGCGCCGATGGTTTTGCGTCAGGAGGATCCTGTATAAAGGAACTCTTGCACGCAGTCCACGGTGCAGTAGACGCCGACGAATTGATGAAGCACACAATGATACACCTGTAGCAGTGCACCAACGTTCTGCCAACTGTCCAGATGAAGCAAAACGGTCCGTCACCGCCATGCTGACCAGGTGTCTATCATCCCGTGCTGACGTCACCTTTCGGCGTCCACTCCCGGATTTCTGAGTTGTCTGGTTCTCTTGAACCCACTGCTTCCACACTCGCATCACTGTGCTGCTGTTACGCCCCATACGAGCTGCTATTGCACGATAAGAAAACCCTCCACCACGAAAGCCGATCATTCGTCCCTGTTCAAACTCCGTAACTTGCTGAAATGTCGCCCTCTTTCGTCATAGTTGCATAATGTCGTGTCATGTAACTACTACTAGCAGATAAACATACACGCCCCGCTACAGCCCTCTATTTATACGGATCCATCAGCAGTTCAGAGGGCGCTGCTCAGCCCACGCAGAGGCGATGACTCTGAAATTCTTGTCATTTGAATAGCATACCCTAGTTTGCATTTCCTGAAAGTTTCAGCTCAATCACATGATTCCTTCATGGTGTTGCAATTTTTACAAACATGAGTTTATTATCTATATAATATGAATATATATTCACTATTAACTATGTGCATATTATGATATTTATAAATTTATGCGCATCAGTTGACGTGAGAAAAATGTGAATATACATATTCACATATATCTATACCACGATCGTGAAGTGAATATGGAGTTACTTTTTTTCTCGTACCATATAGATATAATCACTAAATAAAATTTTTTAGAAGTTACATGCATATAATGGATGTAAAGACCTTATTTAATCAGTTAAGATAGATGGACTGTATTATTATTACCCTTATTATTATTTACCCTAAATCTACTGTTATTTTATTTATAATACGTAAAACTGTTTTTATTTATAACACGTAAAACTGTTTTATTTATAACACGTAAAAACTGTTTTTATTTATAACTTTTACGTAAAACTGTTTTTATTTATAACTTACGTAAAACCGTTTTTTATTTATGCTTACGTAAAACTGTTTTTTTATTTATAACACGTAAAACTTGTTTTTATTTATAACTTACGTAAAACCGTTTTATTTATAACTTACGTAAAACTGTTTTTTATTTATAACTTACGTAAAACTGTTTTTATTTATAACACGTAAAACTGATTTTTATTCCCTGTACAAATCACATTTTTGCAGTGAATTACCTCAGGTTAGCTAAACCAAGTTACTGTTTGCAAACTGAGCGAATAAGGTGTGGTATAACTGAGAATGTTACATCAATAAAATGATTCGTATAAGTAAGTCTTCATTGATCGGAACAACATACGGTGAGATGGCACTGTGTTATAAAAGTGTACTATACATGTGTGTGCGCATATATTTATACTTTAACAAATGGCATATGATATTCGATGGTGGTGTGATATATATATTATTGTCATATAATGAATTTTATGTTTTTTATGTTGTTTTTAGAAATTTATTTTCGGATAGACCTTGGTGTATGAAGGAGACTGGTCTATATGTAATTGAGATTTTGAAAGGATTTGGTTCTAGAACTGAAGCTAAACCTCTTTTAAAGCACATTTCTGATTTTAACATTCTGCTGTTAACGAATGTGTTTTTACAAGAATTTAAGCAAGTATTCACTGAAGCAGTGTAAAGATATCGCTTCGTAATATATTGGCCATTTAAAAATAATTACTCTTTTATTACTATCTCAAGCAAAGATGATGAAATTCTTATACAGCTGCCTTCATATCTCCACATAGAAAGGAAAACAAATTCGTCGGAAATTGACAAACACCATTTGCTTTGTTGTCAAACTTATTACAATTTTTTAGAACAATACATCTTTCCAAGAAAGAGTGTGAAAAATCGAAGATATTATAGAAAACTTGTGAATATGTATTCTGAAGTATCCCATTTATTTTTATAATCTGAATAATAAAATTTCCAATTAAAAAAACAGATTTTAATGAGAAGGTTTTGTTTTGAAGCCATAGTAAAAGTCTTCCCCCAACCCCGAAATCGAACCAGAAATTTGAAATATTCTGATATTCAATATAAAGTATAATAATTAGATTTACTTATTTTATACATCAAGATTTAATTTGAACTTTGATTATAATGTCGGCATAAAATTTGTCAAAATATGATGAATTTGTTTTAATGAATTTCATGATGAAATATTTTATTATTATTATTGAAGTTTAATTTAAATTTTTAGATGTGTACCACTTTGATAATCATTTCATGAATTAAAAATATAAACACACCACGACACAGAAGTCTAAGAAATTGAATTTATTGTTAATTACAAAACGAAATTCTATACCGGAAAGCAGCGCTCATGTATGTAAAAAAATTACATTTTTTTTTTACATCATTCAAATCTGAAGCAAGTAGAACGAAAAAAATCCGCATACATCAAAGCATCACAAACTACGTCTGTTTTAAACAGCGTCCAATAGTTTGTAAAGTACAATTTTTTATTTCGTGAACTATATCCAGTGTAAATAGGAGACATTCCTTGCAAGTAATCTTGTTGGGATCTAGATAATATTACATTTTTGTGAGCATAAATATCTTTTAATCAAATGGAATTGAAATTAAAGTAAAGCCTATTATCACCCAGCCGCATAGTGGTCATTGGATGGGGCTGCTAGTAACTTACCCCACTTTAAAAATTTTATCCAACTTACAAAATATTTTGTCCAACCTATAAAAAATTTTAACCCAACCTATAAACAATTTAACCCACCTTATAAAAAGGAAAATTATTGACGAATTTCTTGTGTGGAGGGTTAGTGTTATACCCACTTTCAGACCTGGAGACTAACAACGGCACATCAAATGTATTGGTATTGCAAATTTTTAATTTATTGTAAATTCTTCATTTCCTTAAACTTGAAAGAGTATTTCTCCTTTTTCTATATTTACTACTCTGTATATTTTTTCGTATACGTTATCATGCCTAATATACTTCGTGTAATAAAGCATTTATCCAACCACTAGCTATACATTTGCTTTGACTGCCAAAAGCGCATTTTCTATGATGGTGTGTAGGCCGATTAAATCGTATGAGCGTCCATTTATTACAGCCATCCCAAACTGTCTACTTTCGAATGCTATGATGGATTGCGAGTTTCACTTATAGTTATCATACCATTTTAAATTATTTTTTAATTTTTCCTGGTTTTCCGGTTGTTTATTTATTTATTTATTTTTAATTGTATTCGATTATCAGAATTTTGGCTTATCCATATGTCTCTGGTTCCAATTAGTCCGGATAATCGTTTTTCTAATGTATATCCATTTAGTACTTTAGAAACATATTTTGGCGCAGTATATCCCAGATACCCTTGCGCCATAAAAATCCAAACAAACATATTTCGGTTTTCTGTCTTCACCTGGTTAATTATTAAAATAAGCGCCTTCCCTTCATTTATGTGCATAATGCTTTGTACTTGTAACGTACTCACAAATTACTGCTTATGTAGCACAAATGCGAACATTGACACGTTATCCACTCGCGTTTAAATAGTTGTAGGGGTAGGCAGTGTCTAATCTAAAGTTGTTTTAAAGATTGCATTTGAATATTTATAATATATGGCTATTTTCACTTCCTTTGGCAGCTTTCTCGGAAAAGTCCCAAAGCTTTTTATCCATTCATGTCATTAAAATGTCAGTACTCATAAAAATTAATGCCGCCAAAAAACGTCTTCTTACCAGAAAAAGGCATCTGAGAATATGACAATACTAAGTAAGCAATCTTGACAATAATGCACTGTAACACACTCGATCGCTGTTGAAAGAGTCGTTGAAGCAACCAGAACATAATGATCGGACTTCGGGGGTGGGAGGGGTAAAGTAATCACATGTATACACAGTTTCTTAAAATAGCAATAAAATTTTAAAGTATATGTTGCTATAAATATAAAAATATTCATAACTCCTATATTCATTTTCATGATTTGTGGACATGTTGTGCCTGAAATTTATTATGAAATTTTCAGTGCTTTAAATGAAATTAATTAACCCTTTGACTGGCTGAAACGTATATATGCGTTTTGCTTTCCCCCTCCTACTGTACAATGAACTCTCCATGTGGCTCTCTGACTGCGGTTTGAACTCTACATGGCGCCTTTTACTAAGTTAGTTAGTTACTACTTTAGTCCGAACGTTCCCTGACCAATTTCGGTATTCTAAACCTACTGACTACTGCTAGACAAAGGGTAGGTATCCATTGCCATTCTTGAGCTTGTCAAACAGTAGCTAGTGGCGATCAGGCGTCTTCTTTGCATGGAAATTGAGAGAATTGAGATAGTACGTACCTTATGGACACGATGGTTTCTTAATTTTTGAAATCTAATTATACGACTTTTTTTAAAAATCAACATGAAAATTTAGAGACTGTTTAAGAAAAAGCATATTAAGAATGTGTTCAAATTTTGTCCGATTCTGATGAAAACTAGTTACAAAAATCCTGTATTTTTTTTCAATATAACATTAGTAATAAAATTCTGGTTCAACAAGTGCTAATCACACGTACGCATCTGTGTATGCATACAAAGAGTGCCGGATTAAGATTTTCACTAGCCCCAGGTCAAGGGGATAGAATAGGTCGTTCGTTAAAGTACAATGAAAATCGGTGATAATGATCTACAGGGGCCATGCAGATTCCGTCATTATTACCAATAATCGTTATAAACGATATATTTTTAAAATCATAGTAGCCTGTAGTATAATACACTCTAGAGTTTTATAAATTATTTTGATAGTAAAAAGTATTAAACTGTTTAGTTTCAAAATTAAATTAAAATATATTTAATTATAATGAATTTAATTTCCGTCTATATTAAATTATATTTATAGCCTCACTAAATACGTAGTATTTTTTAGTTTTTTAAATTAAAAAATTGTAAAAAAAGCAAAATTATGCTATAGAAAACAAATGTAATGAATAATATTTATTATATTATACTAATGACTTCCGAACAGTGCCGGTTTAAGAGTTTTGTGGGTCCTAGGCTTAAAGAATAGCATGGCTCCCTTAACCTAAATAAATTGGTCCTCGCGGTATTCAGTTAGTAAATCACGAGTTTTTATTTTTTTTTTTTAAGTTCAATATCTTTAATATTCAGGTTTAACAGTAATAAAACTTTCTTAACCTTTAATAACATAAGGCTCTTTCAAGGTCCCTATGGCGTTCCAAAATGGTGGGGCCTTAGGTCAGGACCTACTTGGCCTATACGCAGAAACGTAGAGTTTTCAAAATTATTGGGGTGGAGGCACGCATTAGTGTATACATTTGTACATTACACAATATGTATAAAATTCAATTTGTTTCAAATTACTTGGAGAGGGACGCTCGGACTCCACAAGCGCATATAACTTTACATTTATGCCATATCCAAGTCAAGCACTGCTTCCGAAAATATCGGTAATTTTCGTTTCGACATTTTGTAATGAAAATTTTTTATAAGGTGGAAAATGTTTCTCAGTTACTAGTTAGTGGTTAGTTTTAAGTTACGCCTAAATATACACGGAGCCCGCCCCCCCCACAACCCTGCGTCTATGTGTTCGACTTCTTCTTTTATTTAAACTCAACTGTGTGATTCCAGCGTTGTCACGAACCCACGTGGTTCCAGTCAAGATTGTCAAGTCGCGTCGTTATATCCGATACGAATTTCCCTACTTAGAATCTACGTAGACTACAAAATCGCCGTCGTTATAGCAGGTTTCGTCGTTATATACGATGTCGTTATAACCGATATATTTAGTATGGAGTAGAATAGCAAACCAAACTTCTTGTAAAAATTCCGTCGTTAAATGGGGTTGATCGTTATAAACAATTTCTACTGTCGATAGTTCTGTTGATGGCGACATTTTCGTGAAAATCGAGGTGAATATAACTAGGATTGGAACTTTAATAGTCACAACTATTTGTTTACAGTGGACACAAAATGGATGCATGTTACCAAGTTTTACTGCCCCTAAATGTAGTCACCCGCATAGTGCACAACCCGTTGCTATCGATCTGGAATTTGTACGATATCTTTACCAACGCCTGTTGTGTTGATAGTTCGAATGGACCGGTCTACTGCCTGAAGAATCTCTGGAACAGTTCTGAAGCGAATGTCACAAAGTGGTTCCTTCATCTTAAGAATCAAGTATTAGTCACAAAGACTGAAGTCCGGGGAGTCTTTGTGACTATGACTTGATTACTAAGATGAAGAAGAAACCACTTCGTGGAATTCGTTCAGAAGATTCAATTCGGCAGTAGACCGGTCCATTCGAACTATCCTCAACCAGCGTACTTAACTATCTGCTTCCATCCTTCAGACGCGTCTATTTTGTATCAATTGTAAATAAATAGCCACTAACAAAGTTCCAACCCTCAAACTCTATATCATCATTTCAGCCGTTGTCAATCCACTGCAGGATAAAGGCCTCCTCTGCATCTTTCCAACGAAGTCGATCTTGTGCATTTTGCTGCCACTTGTGCCCAATATATTTAATTATTTCATCCACCCATCTCGTCTTTGGTATTTTCCTTTGGCATGTAGTGTCCAGTGGGATCCATTCTAGGATGTTTTTGGTTCATCTGCTGTTCTTCTAGCAATATGGGCTGCCCACTTCCATTTCAAACTTTTTACCTTCGCAATGATATCACAAACTTTTGTTTGATCTCTTATCCAACTGAAGGTCTTTCGATCTCTTCGCGTGATACCAAGCATCTGCCGCTCCATGTTCCTTTGTACCACTCGTAACTTTTGGGTACCTTTTGCAACCAATGTCCATGTCTCACAACCATAAGTCAGAACAGGTAGGATGCATTGATCGAAAACTTTCCTCTGTAAAGAAATAGGGAGCTTTTTTTTAAAAATTATTTGTAGCCGGTAGAATGCTTGCCAGCTAAGCTTGATACGACGTTCGATCTCTTGATTTATGTCGCCTTTCATCGTAATTCGTTGACCAAGGTAAATGTAATTTTCAGCTTGCTCTATTTCTTCTCCCAAAACAACGATTTTCTGAGTGTGTATAAACTTATTAAACATGATCATGCTTTTCTTCAAGTTGATTTTTAAGCCAGGTGTTTCTTCTTTCGTTCTTAGATCTTCAATCAGATTTTGTAGCCTCTTCTAAATCTTTTGCCAAAAGCACGATATCGTCGACGTATCTTAGATTATTTAAATAAGCTCCGTTGATTTTTAAGCCTTTTTGATCCCAGTCTGATTTACGAAAAACTCCCTTAAGGCAAGCTGAAAATAGTATGGGCTAGATTGTATCTCCCTGTCGTACACCTTTCCCTAGGTTAATTCCAACTTTGTATCTGTTCATAGATATAGTCGCTTTTGTTTAATCATATATGGACTGGAGTAAGCTAACATAAGCTGGGTTCACACCTTGGTTACCTAGTGCATTTAAAATATATGGTTTGAAAATTGAGTCAAAAGTTTTTCGTAGTCGATGAAGGCAATGCATAGTGGTAAAGTGTATTCATTGATTAATTGCTGAAGAACCTGAATATGGTCAATCATACTAAAGCCACTTTTAAACCCTGGTAAAGTGTATTCATTGTGTCTTTCTATTAATTGCTGAAGAACCTGAATATGGATGAAGGCAATCATGGTAAAGTGTATTCATAATTAGCCACAATTACTAAAGACAATTTTAAACCCTGCTTGTTCTACAGGTTGCGCATCGTTTAATGTTCTATACATTCTTTTTGTAATAATTTTGCTAAAAACTTTGTACATAATAGGGAGAAGGCTAATTGGTTGATAGCTTTTAAGATCACTTGAGAAAATATCTCATGCAAAAGAATGACATCGCTATTTTTCCATGCATTAGGAATTTTTTGTTCCTTAAGACATTTTGAGAAGAGATTTGCCAATATTTTGTGAAGCGTTTTACACCCAGCTTTTAACATTTCAGCAGAAATGCCATCTTTTCCTGTGGATTTCCCATTTTTCATTGATCGTATGGCATCTGTTACCTCTGATACTAAAACATCCGGCATTTCTTCTGTTACTTGTTATTTTATAGAGGTTTGTGTAGAATTCTGATATGTGTGTGTGTGTGCGCGCGCGCACATATATGCGCTATCTGATGTTTTATATTATCATCAGCTCTTTCCTTATCTCTTGACTTGGGCCTGCTTTGCCTATACGAAAATTCGACACTGCATACAAGTCTGTCTGTATGTGTGGGTGTAAATTAAAATAATGATGAAAGTAAATAGGTAAAAAAAGGTTTATATGATTGTGCGGTTTTTAGCTATAAATTTAAAATTTCAAGAAGGCATATGTATTCAGCTTTATATCGATTTTTTATGAAAAAAAATCTCTAAACTTAAATGGGTCTTTTTTAAAAATGTATTTAAATGGATGCTTTCCGAACCTACTAAAACAAATCCGACCTTTTTTTGCACCTTTAAAGCTATTAATCGGCATTTTAACTTATAATCTATTAATTAATGACCAATAGCTTATCAAATAATCGATTACAAAGCTTATTGATACCACAACGATGAATAATTTATTAATTACATCTGCTAAAGAAATTTTAGTAAAACGAACTCTTCTTTCGACCGACTGCGCCTAATTTTTTTTGCCCATGTTATGGGAACAAACCCTTGTTTATATTTGGCATTAGATCAATGATTGATAACTAATTTAATTTTACATTTGTTAATATACAGAACTGTAAATATAAGGGTACTAATTTTCTTTATGGTTATACCATAATTAATTACTAATATTTATGTTAGTTTAATGTATGAACATTGAAAAAAATTGGAAAGGAATTTACGAGTAAATTAGTTGGGTTTTTGTCTTATACAAAAATTATTAACCGGGCAATAATATATCGAAGGTTGAGAACTGTAGACAGACAAAACTTGATTCAAACTAGTATTGAAAGCATGTCCTAATTTTCGGCAATAAGCATCTTCAAACTTTAGAACCTCGCTTGTCTTCTGCGGTGAATGGCGCTAGGGTACATAGTCTTTATACACTGTGTTTCTTTAAATGGGGGTTGCTCATTCTTGATAACAAACGCAGACGGGTTTCTATTTCACACCCAAATATTTCGGGCTAAAAGGGGTAAGGAGAAAAATAGGTTCATTATCCTTCCAAGAATTTTAGGTGGGTGATAGCAAAATGGCTGTGCAAACCATCGGAATTGAGTCTTTCTCATTCTCCCTCCAACCGTGGGGTGTTAATCATTAAGGGATCATCACATTAGGGGAAGGATATCTGGGGAGGAAAATGTTAAGACCACTTGCTAAAATGTGGCCATCATTTTTGGAAGCATTATATGATCAATTGGGTGGATTTTAAAAGAGCATTCATGGAAAAACGGCTGCCAGTTAAAGGGTTAAATATAAGTATCGTAGGAAGAAACTATCAAACAACGGAAACAACAAAATAATGTTTATAGGTTGGATAAAAATTTTTATAGGTTGGATTCCAAAAGACCATAGCACGTCTGCTAAACGACATCTGACTGTATGGTTGGTTGAAATAAAAAAATAGGTTGGGATGATATGGAAAAATTGTTTGGAAATAATATGTATGGAGGACACTGGGAAAGGAAAGCTGCAGTGAATATACAATGATTTAATGCGATGGTGAATATATATACATACAGTAGGGCCTGCCTTATGTGACCACCTCTGGGACTGGATTGCAATAGTCACCATAGAGAGGTGGCCAATATACACGACAGAATTTAGTATAGGTAACACTAAGCCCCTACTGTTCTATCTTAAAAATAGTCACTTTTTTCAGGTGGTTAATTTACTAGGGTGGTTACTTTAAAAGGTTTCACTGCATATATATGTAACTTTGCGTGTAGTAATTTGTCCGTTTTTTGCATCTATGGTAGACATACTTCACTGGCTAACTAAAAGAAGGTTTGGTTGAGTGTATTAAGATCACATATTGTAAACTTTCTATTATCCGCAGCAATGAGTGGCAAGACAACCGCGAATATTCGAATTCGCTGCTTATCTGAAAAGCGGAAATTAACGGGAGAAATACTAAATAAATAAGAAAATTTTAAAAATTATAGATCATTAACGCATATGTATTACTTTTTATAGAAAAACTATAAAACAGTGCGCAGAAGCTGTAGGACCCAAAAAAAAAGTGATTAATTAAGATTTTTTCTTGGGAATAGCATTTGTTCGCACTTTACTGCCACAACCACTTACGCAGCGATAGAGAAAATTAATTATAGTGTTCCCTGATATTGAATGACTATCAGACTATTGCACATTATATGAAAAAATGGTTGTTAACCTTTCAGTGTGTAAAATACGATTCGCCACACTTTATGACTTCACAGTTCCTTTTCAAATCGTGTAAATGAACTGTAGTTGAAAATGACGTTAAAGATTTAATAAATAGCATTACATTTTTATATACGTTATTTCAAACTCTAGTCGCAGCGTTATAAATAAGCGATAATCATTCATGGTGCGCAATTAAGCCATTTCCAAAAATTCAGCACAGTCACTTTTTAAAATTTCCAATTTTTGAGCGGGACCTTGAACGCGGATTATCCGCCGACGAATAATCGGGACTTTACTATATATACATGCAAACTCGTGTCCAAAATTAAAGTTACACTCAATGTTAATTCAGTGAGAGAGAGAGGTACATATTTTGCTCTTATCACTCTAATATGTAAAATTTTTTCAGGTATCCTACAAAGGAGAATCCACAGTCAAACATGGAACAAAAATTGAGGATAAGAAACAAAAATTCGAAATGAACAGATTTGGAATAGAAAATTTTCTTACATAAACATCAAAAAACATTTTCTATGAATTCTGCATGTTTATGCGAGAAGATTTGTTGTTCTGAATCAGATTTTTACGAATTTTCTTTTTCCAACTTTCAATGTTTGAACCAAATGAAGTCGTGGATTCTTCTTCACAGGATAGATGAAAAAAATTGATTTACTCCTGTTCTGTTGAGAGTTTACATCTCTTAAATTTTTCGTAAAATAATTGTTTATAAATAAGGCATATCGATAGTTGCAGAGCTAAATATGTACCTGTCGCAATGAAATAAACTTGAGTGAAAACATAATTCGGACATGAGCTTGCTATAATACTATATGTATATAATTTAGGATATTGTATTTGTTCATAGAATGGCGTTTGATTAAAGTACATAATTTTACATGAAATTCAGTGTAGTTTGAAAATAATGAAATATTGTTCTGAAAGAGATACGGTAAGAAAATATTTTCGTATAAGGCAAATGCTTCTAATTCTATACAAATTATTTACCAGAGTCTCATTTTAATTACATCAATTTATAGCCAATATAAAATAAATTTATATCAACTAAATATTAATTTTCTTTACTGAGATTGAACAATGTCTCTAAAAATAAAAAAAATCTCTTTTCAAGTTCTTTCATTATCTGATTATCGTGTATATAATATGACATGCGGATATCCTTCGATATTATTTTTACGTTCAATCGGTGCGAGGTTGTTCCAAAAATTAATTAAAACTTTAACACAAAAGATCTATTTCGGAAAAACGGGGAGATAAGAATAAAAATAGACGGGAATTTGGATAAAGTAACGCCACTTTATAAATCATCTTATAATTAAACTGATATTGCTTTCTGCCAACAAAAGATTTTGTTTCATCCTTATAATTACGTGAAAAACTTGAGAGCTCCTAAAGCATTTCAGAATGTTTAATTTCATCTCTTAGGTTTATGAATAAGAAATTTGTTTTAATTTAATTAAATTTATCTGTTTTTGGACAAATACGAACGGATTCTTTATAGTCATTGCTTGTTTGTTTACTCATTGGCGCTCTTTTAGTTGTTTTAGGAAAAACAAATTGGTCTAATATGTGTTTTTTATTTCTGCTAATGCTTATATAGACATATAGACAGTAATCAATGTTGTAGTTTACTATTTTCATGTTATTACTTCTAGCCATTTAAACTGATTAGATATATGTTTTTATAACACACATTACATATATTTCTTCTGTATTACAAAAATAAATATATTTTCTCATTAGCGGACGTAGAAATTTAATGTTGGAATATGTATGGACTTATAAGAGGAAGAAGCAAAGCTATTCAAAAATTATGGCAGGGGGGGGCTGAAGATGTTTTGATAAAGGTCAAATGATTCGGATTTATGAATAAAAAATATTTTTTTTATTTAATGAGGGGCTTAAGCCCCATGTGCCCTCCCTTTCTTACCACACTGATAAAAGGAGTTATAAAGCTGCAATTTATATTTAATATAATAATAATAATTAATATCATCATCATCATATTCAATCATTATCTATCCACTGCCGGATGGAAGTCTCTCCAAATGTTTTCCACACAAGTCTATCTTGAGTAATTCGCTTCCACGTCACTTCAACGTGTTTTCTTATCTCATCCATCCATCCAGTTTGAGGACGTTTTCTAGGTCTTCGGTGGTCTCTTGGAATCCAGTTGAGAATGTTTGTTGTCCGTCGTTGATCAGTTCTTCTTGCGATATGCCCAGCCCATCTCCATTTCAGCCTTTTTACTTTAACAATGATGTCCTCTACTCCTGTTTGCTCTCTCACCGAAAGGGTTTCTTTTTCGACCCCTCTTAGTTATTCCAAGCATGCACCTCTCCATGCTCCTTTGAATTGTCTGCAACTTCCGCATTGCTCCAATTGTTAAATTCCATGTCTCTGATCCATAAGAGAGAACTGGCAATACACTCTGGTTGAAGACTTTTCTTTTTAGACATAAATTATTTGAATTTTCCCTTCAGAATAAAACTGTTTCTTCCGAATGCACTCCAGCCAAGTTTAATACGTCTGTTGAGTTCTTTCATAATGTTGCCTTCCATTGAAATCAGCTGGCCAAGGTAAATATATGAATCAGCAATTTCTAGCTCAATGTTATCAACTTCAATATTTGTTTTCTCTACGAAATTATTGAACGTAATTTTAGTTTTGTGTAGTTTCATCTTGAGTCCAATTTCTCTACTAAAAATAATTAATATATCCGTGTATAAATATACAAAATTGCAACTCAATGGGCTGTTATAACACCATCATCACTCCTGCGCATGCCAGTACATGTTGCGTTCCGTTTTAGAAATCACTTTAGTTTTATTTTAAATAACAGTTTTTTTCTAACTGCCTATTTGGCGACAGTGAAGCCATATTTTGCTAAAGAAAGTTATTCTGAAAGTCGTTAAAAATACATACTAATGAGTATGATTATTCTAATTGTCATCTTAATACGTAAGTTGTGGAATACAATAAACATGCACATATGTATAAAGGTATAAAGGGTGTGGAAGAAGTGGACTTCCCCATAAATCGTCTCTCCATTTTTCATTTTCTCCATAAATTTATTCCCCCACAACTTAAAAATCAACCATATTTTATTATATAGTCTTTCGTTTTATATTCCGTATTTATTTTTCTATTTATCATCGTTCCTTTTTTTCAACCTTTCTTATTTCATAAAGGGAGCAGGTAGCTCCCGAAACGTTGTTATTATTTATTTTTGTAAAAAATACTCCAGTGACAAAAATCTTTCCTCTGTATATATAATTTATATTATATATACTGTGAATATTGAAGAAATATATATAAAGAATGTATGGCGTGTTTGTAGTACAATCCATCTTATACAATCACGCGTACAGATCGATCTCAGTAAATCACCATTAAATGCCATAAGGTCTTCAATGATACAAGCAGATAACTTATGCACGTATTATCTGGCGATTATACTATAATTTCTGCCACCCACGTGTTAATTACAGCTCAAACTAGAGCTTATGTAATTTTGGAGAAAAAGAGACGCTTTCCCCATCCTGGATTCGAACCAGGGTCCCTCCGTTTAGCCCGGAGTGTCTTGGGCCCTGCGGAGGGTAATAATACCTTAACATTATCTGGCGATGCACATATGTATATTATCTGGCGATGCACATATCCATATTAGCTGGCGATGCACATATTAGCTGGCCAGAATTGAGATTACAAACGCATCCTTGCGTGCGTATTCAGGAAGCGCATGGTAGCTCAATCCTCCAATCTCGGCCACGCCAGACATTATTAAGTCTGGTCTCACCGGGGCTTAGAATAGAAGTGATGTGTTCGCAGACATACTTACAGGAGAGAGCTGTTCTTGATTCCTGCCAATCTGAGGAATAGGTTTTCGAACCGTTTCCAGGGTACATAAATTACACAACATGAACCTAATTTTGTAAAGCGTCCGCTATTCAATAGTGTCTTAGGAGCCTTTATTATGTTTTATACGATGGAATAGGTATCGCGATACCTATTCCGTTGTAGATAAAGATCCTACTGATTGCATTGAGAGGCAGATGAATGGTTGCCTGCTAAAACTTCACAAAGAGTCGAAACTGGATGAGAAACTTTACTCGCGACTCCGTTGTTCGTCTGGAAGAATACCATTGTTCTATGGACTCCCAAAAGTCCATAAACACGATATTCCTCTTAGACCTATTGTGAGTTTTTGTAGTTCGCCAACATATGCACTTTCTAAATATCTTGCAGGTATACTATCTCCTCTTGTTGGGTGCTCTGAACGGTCGGTGTCTACCTCTGAGGAGTTTATTTCTTCTATCAGAAACGTAAAAATCGCTCCCGATGATGCTATGGTGCCTTTTAGTGTTGTTTCACTTTTCACCTGTATTCCAACAAATTTGGCGGTATCAGCAGCGTTGGAGCGACTGAGGCATGATGGAAGCCTGGAAGAAAGAACTAGCCTTAGTCCGGAAGAGATATATTGCCTGTTCGAGTTCTGCTTGAATTCCACGGTTTTCGGCTTCAAGGGTAGATTTTACCGACAGAAGAGGTGTACGGCGATGGGGTCACCTGCTTCGAGTGTGGTGGCAAATTTGTGTATGGAGGCATTTGAAAACAGTGCTTTAGATGAGTGAATTTACTGTGTCCAGGTGTGGAAGCAATACGTCGATGATACTTTCGTTATCCTACCAAGGTCTTCAGTTACTGATTTTCATCTCTATTTGAACAGCTTGAACCCTCATATTCAATTTACATTAGAAGAAGAAGATAGCGGTTCATTACCCTTCTTAGATGTTCGGATAAATAGAGATGTGGATGGGCGACTGTTGACTACGGTGTTTAGGAAACCAACACATACTGATAGGTATCTTGACTTTCGTTCTCATCACCCGGCATCACACAAAGCATCTGTCATTAGAGCCTTGCACCGACGAGCCTTTACACATTGTTGTAATGATGACCTTCGCAATGTTGAATTACGACGCAACAAAAGCGTGTTGAAAAAGAACGGTTCTTCTTCTTCTTCTTTTTGCAAGGGTTTCATTGGGAAGGGTGGCCGCCGGGGGCGGCGCTGTAATCCCAGACAGGAGAAAAAGAACGGTTACCCGACTAAATTTATCGCTCGTAACTAATGTGGTGTTAGTGGTGGAAACAGGAATGTAGAGGATGAGACTAGGAAGACATCAGTGGTTTTGCCATATGTGGCGGGTGTCTCAGAAAAGCTGTCTCGAATTCTCAGTTGTGTGAATGTTAAGACCTACTACAAACCTGTCTACACCCTGCGTGATCTATTACTTAAAGTTAAGGATCGCGTCCCTGAGGAGGAAAAATCTGGTGCTATTTACCAAATACCGTGTGGAGACTGTGACAAGGTGTATGTTGGACAGACGGGAAGATCGATACGTCTACGAGGGAAGGAGCATATGCGTGCGGTAGCTAGGGGAGACGATTCAAACCAGTTGGCTGAACATGTCTTCAGGGAGGGTCACGAACCAGATTGGCATTCGATGAAAATATTACATCAGAATGTGACGAATCTGGGGAGTAGACTTTTTCTGGAATCATGGGAAACCTACGGTTTGAGGAGTCGTGCAATAAACATCGCAAAACCTCTACCAGAACCTTACAGGATTTTTGCAAAACCTCGAGTTGGGGGTGTTCATCTGACATCGTCGGGTGCGGGGGCTTTCCCGGCGAGGGTTTCCCCGATTGGGGTTTCCCCAGCTGGAAATGCTCCGCACCAAATGGCGTCAGATGGGGATTCCCAACATGCGGGTATATAAGCTTAGGACTTTCACGAACTCTTCATTCTGCCTTCACTTGACAAAGGGAGCAGTTGGCTCCCGAAACGTCGTGTTTTTAAACCTTACGCCAGTGTCGAAATAACTGTTTGTTATGGAATCTCCTGGTGAAACTCTGTATTGTTTCGTTACGTTATATTACGAGTTATTGCGGAGAAAGAAGGACAGCTCTCCATATTAGAAACGCGTTGGGAGAGAGAAGAGGTACTATAGGCCCTATACAATCCACGAGCTCATTTTAAATATCGCTTAGCTGCCTTCTCTTGAGTAGGGAGGAAACAGCTCACGATACCGATAAAATAATAAAAAATCAAGTTTTGGAAAATTGTAAACCCCTAAGTCATAGGGGTTATGGGTGGGTTATATAGGGTATAGTTATAGGTGCATTCGGTTATAGTTCATTTACTATCAAAACGTTTATATCGTTAAAACGTCTTTAGATGCAAATTATTCCCATAAGTTGTTTTGTACACAACTCTTTAAATTTTAAATTGCACGTTCCTGGAATTTCAAGACGTACAATCTAGATATAAAAAAGACGAAATTTGACAGAAAGGATGCTGAAAGGTATTGTTAAAATCGGAAAAGATGCAACAATCGTAGATTG
>QLNU02014802.1:105818474-105852474 GCA_006491805.2 Dysdera silvatica
AATTTGGAAGTCCTCCGAGTTGAAAATTGGCAATTTGGAGCTGAACAATTCAACGTTAATTGAAACATTCTAAATTTAAATACCAACCTTAGTTGATTTTCTTTTACTTGCTTATTGAAATTTGACGAGGATTCAGGAAGTAATTCGTGGTAGAAGTAATTTCAGTTAAGTGTATTCGCGTTAACGAGTTTTGATTCTAATTACCAAAAAATTTAATTACGATCACATGTGTGATGTTAAAACAAAATCTGAAATATTAAATTATGCTGTGCGAATAGAATAAAAGAACAATGAATAGTAGATAGTTTTACAAGTACGTAGTAAAAGTACATGTATATAGTATTAGTAAAAGTGTATAAGTTTATATTATTTAATAACATATAGTTCGTTAAAATTCTTAATTATAAGAATTCGCAAGAGATTTTGTTATAAATTATCAACGTAATGCGATATAAAGAGTATAATGATAGCTTGCTTAATTCTCTAACTAAAACATAGTGTTTCATGTGTATGTTGAAATTATATAATGTGTATGCAGTAGTAAGTATTGAAGTGCGCATTTTGCAAATGCATAGATATGGGCCCGGTGGTATTAAAAATATTGATAATGTTATAAGTAACCTAGCTAATTATAACATTTAATTAATAATTAATTAATAATTTTAATACCTTTTATGAAGTTCCCTTCCTTGCATTTCAATCTGGTAAATGTGAAGAATTCAAGCTTTAAATTTAAAATAAATTTCAATATTACGTTTTAGTTAAAATTCTGTTCAGTAGGATGTATTTATAAAATTTAATGCTGGAGTTGGGGGGAAATTAAAGCTTTTCGCTAGATTTTAGAGGTTTCGCTTAACTATCTTGATTCAGGAAGGATGAGGATAATCAGATTAGGAAACTTCAGGAATATATTTCGGGAAGGCCTTGAGCAAACAATGTTGTTGGCAGCTTTGTGTCGTAAGTAAATTTGATGAGGGAGAGACTCAAAGTTTTCTATGCGTCGAATGGAACCTTTTTCCCATAAACTTGCCTAACTTAGAATCATTTACTAAATTTATATTCCCATAACTCCAAACGATAGATAATTTTAGCGGAGGCAGTGAAAATTGAATATTTGGGACATCCTTGCTGTGGCCATAATTCCATCTTCAGTTGATTCTTTCACATTTTCTTTTGGTGAGCAAAGTTTTTTTTGCCATGAGCATTTCGATCTTTGAGGTCTAAAGGATATGAGAGATTATTAAGTTTTTGCCGAGTGTTCTTATAAAAGAAGTTTATGGTCAATTGTCATGTATGGAGCGATCATTCGGAATTACTCAACTCTGCCTTTTTGAATGCAATCAGGTTGACGGGGAACAGCTTTAGATCAAAAGCATGGAACTAATATTTTTATATTTACATGAAAATACTTTCAAGATTTGGCATCAAATTTAGAGTCTACAGAAGAATGAGTACACAGATTTATTTTCTGTATTTACAATAAAGGAAAACCCGGTTAACGGTTGTTTCGACAGCATATGCTATCTTCATCAGAACATGAAGACTTTTGTGGTTGGCGAGAAATGCGAATCGGGATTGCCAATGTGCGAATTAGAAATTCGTTTTAGTAGGAGTAGGATTCTACCTGTTCAACACTGTCTTGATGGATGGGTCAATAGGCCCCGATCCAAACAGCACCCAAACTTGGCGAAGTTTATTTATTATACGTATATGATGTTTTTTTACTTCTGCAAAAATTTGGGAATTAAATATTATTGTAAAAAAGACCCCAAAATTATTCGAGTCCAGTGTTCCAAAATGCGTTAAGTCGCCTCTGTTCGTATTGGTAGAACAGAATTGAGTTGTTTCCAGCCGTATAAGACGCTGTTCTAAATGGCCGAGTTTGCGACGTTCAGTGACTAGTCACTAACTGCAACATCGGTATTACAGAGGATGAAAAAGCGTGCAAAATGTTAAGGTCGAGGCTAGAGTTGGTTCCATTTTGATGATATTTGCAATGGAGAGTAGAAACGTGTTTCAATCCCCAAGTGTGTTGAGACAAAGTAGATTTATGAGACTCCTATTTTTATACACAGGATTTATGTTTCTTCGATCTGAGATAAAGTTATTTTCGTGTTTCACCAATACGTATTTGGACACATGCCATTGAATATATAGAAACGATATACAGGGCCACTTACTCCTGAGAAGAAGCGTAAATATTGACATTCGTGACATATCAAACCATCAAATTGCCTGCACCAAATAGCGTGCAGATTATGTTACCTCTTTGCTATAAGAAATGATATATTCGTGTTTGCTAAGTTCTACGAAAATAAAACATCTGCTTTTGATGCTGCTGTTTTCAAATGCGAACCATTATTAGAGCTGATGATGATGATTGATGATGTAACATCGATGCGATAGATAAAGAATCACGCTGCCCCAAATATTTTATATAAGCAAAATTTTCTTGATCATCAAAGATAAATATTATTACAGCGGAGAACGAACTAGTGATAAAAAAAAAAGATAACGAATATGAGACTCAACTTTGTGAAATTTTACCACTGTACATGTTTTTCAAATAAGGGATAATCAAAACAAAGGTTGATTATAAAGGTGCTTTCTTTAAAAAAGCAAAAATATTCAAGTGTTATCTAATTTAAATATTCTAAAAAAATAAATTATAAACTCCGGACTGTAAGCACAAAAATGATTTTTGCAAACTAAAATTGGTAAACGAAATGCTGATTCAGATTTTCTAACCACGTTATCATAAAGATTATTTTTCAAATACAGTCGAACCCATATATTGCGATCTCGGATACAGCGAAGTATCGGTTATTACGAATTTTTTCTGTCCCCTTGGAACTGCGAAATCAAACAGTGTTAAAAAGATCGCATATAGCGAATTGTTGAAGCGTGAATATCGGATACTACGAAGTTTCTGGTCCTAGCAAGTATCCAAAAACTTCAGTGGGGAGAGAGGCAAGGGAGAAAATTTTGAGAAACGTGGGGAGGGGGAGAAAATTTTGCTTGTTGGAGTTTTATTTGATACTAGGGTCACGTGTTTTAACCGTGCAAAGATGATAAAAAATCGTGAAAAGAGAAAGTATTTGTCTCTTGAAACTAAAATCGCAGCAATAAAATTAGTAGATGAAAGTCATATGAAAAATGCAAGATAGTGAAAAAATAAGTGCAGATACAAGTACATTTTGCTTTTGCTTGATAACTGCACTGCTCATACTACGAATATCAAACCAAAAGACCTTACGGTGTGTCGCTTTTCACCAAATGTTACATCAAAACTGCAGCCTTTAGATATGGGCATAATAAAATGCACGGAAGTGTAATACAGATCTCAGATTGTTCGACGAATTCCTTTGAATCTTGAAACTGATCTTTATTTTGTTGCGGACATTAAAATTGCTTGCCAATTTCAGATGATGTCTGACATTTGTTTCAACCGAAAACCGTCCAAAATCGCTGGAAACATGCAGGATTTTTAGGAGGACTTCAGGACTCAGGTTTCATTTCTGATCCTGAAAGAACTTCCCTGTCGAAAAATTTATCGGGAAAAGGAATTTTGAATGGAGATGTTACTTTTTCTGATTATGTTGCTAGCGATTGCAACGTAGAAATTGAATCATAAGAAACAAACCAAGAGCGGACACAGGGGGAGGGCACAGGGGTCATGACCCCCAAAATATATTTTTTCACTGTAAAAAATTCCAACTTTCATGATAAATGAAGGGTGTTATTCCAAGACCATAGAAAATTCGGTTCGTGACCCCCACCCCCAAATAGAAGTCTGCGTCCGCCATTGAAACAGACGTTGACATTATTGCAACACTGGTACAAAATACTTCTGATGATTCCGAAGAAGAAGACGTTAAAATTGAAGTGATTAATGACATCAGAATCTGCCGTGTCAAATTTGCATGCGTTCATCGAAATACGTATCATTGAGTGCCGTCATAATTTAAGTGCACTGTAAAAAGAAGTATGTTAAGCGTTTTAAATTAAAACTGCTCAAAAGAAAGCTGCGGACTTTTCCCACTTATGTAATAAAGTTTTAGCCTTTGTGTGAAAATTTTGCCTTAGAACATGCGGTTAAGTTCATTTTTCTATTATATCGGATATAACGAATATCGGATGTAACGAATAATGTTCAGTGTTCCACGCTATATGCGGGTTCGACTGTGTTGGTTCTAAGTCTTTTATAACATAAAAGTTTTGGAGAGATTTATGCAATTTTCGTCTTACATTTAAAAAAAAAGGTTATCGCAATCAATAATGTGCAAGGTATGTACAAGCTTACTCAATGTGCACATGCTAGAATGTGTGCACACGTGCATCGCCACCAACTTGGAACAACTTAAAACTGCGCACTGTGATTAATGGAACTTCATTAAATTAATTTACACATTAATGTATGTACATTACTTTATTTCGGTAATGCTGTCTTTACTAAATTTTGCTGAACAGTGCAAAAGAAGTGGTTTAAATAGCTAATGCTACAGTACGCGAATAAAATTCTGACTTGCAAAAGCGGGTTCATACGGTTTATCAATCAACGAATTAGTTGTACGTGTTTCGAAATAAATGTTAGATAATTATATATCAATTTTCAAAATAATATAAAAATATATTTAAGTTATAACATGAGCGTAAATAAAATAAATGATGAGTGTAAAAATTAGTGCAAGCATTTCTAATTGGTAGATAGTTATGTAAGTGTTCTCAAATATTTATTATTATTACTACTTAAACAATAATAATTACCGAGGAGATAGGAATAAATATTATATATATAAATATAGAATAGATATTTGTACTCATACATATATCGTACATTAAAGACACAAAGCTTCACATTCTTATCAGGGGCGAATAAAAACAAAGAGACCATAAGAACTTATAAAAAATGTTGATGCCCTGCATCTAGTTCAAAATAAAAACGACAATAAACCTTAAAATAAAATTTTATTTGAAACCAAACGTGCAGCAAGGTGGAAAACAGTGGTTTTTTGTATACTTTAAATTTATTTATGCTATCAACACCCAATCACCCTAGCTTAAAAATAAGCATGAATCAAAAAAATTTAAAATTGACATAAAGTAAGTAAGCGTAATTGATTGTTGAAACTAACTTAGCTGTGCGCCACAAGAGACTACCAATTAGTCATAGCGTCTGAACATCTAACTCAAATAAGTTATACTCTATATTAATATGTGCTCCTGTTTGAATTCCTGATGTTATTTGAACCTACAATTCACTCAGTCGGTTTGAAAAGAACTGTGAGCCCCACATTGTGTGGAGACGTGCATTTAGCTCACTAACATACCGTCAACGGCGCTTTTACATAATGTGATATAATCTGTGGGCCTTTTAACACCAAAACCCATTATGTAGAAAATTCTCTCCATCGATGTGTGGGTCTCAATGGAATTTAAAGCCGAATATCTATCTACTAACTTAAGAAACATAAAAAGTTACTGTTTATTTTAACAAGTTTTCAGGTATAATTTTGTTTTGTTTGTCTTTCCTTGGTCAAACTTTAGGCTTTGCTACATAGTTATTCAAGAGCATATGTATTTATAGACATGAAGCATAATTCTTCTATATTTTAATGTTTCTAAATATTTCTAATACTGTTCTCTTTTATTTTTAGAGTATTCGCGGTAGTCATGTTAGATATTTTCCCAAGTAATCGAGAGTTGATTGCATTTAAAAATTTGCTCCCACTTTTCTAATTACAGAGTTCTTAATCAGATTCTCGAAGCCAATCTTGTTTAACGTACCTGTTTCCATATTCAGTAGTGGTAATATGGGTAGTCCGACTCATGTTATGAAAAAGAGTGAAACATGTTTGTTTGTTCACAATATAATTTATAATACCGAAGATCTTTTGAAGAAAATTTTCAAATTTATTTGATTCGAAAGTATACTTTTACTTCACTTGGAAATTGTATCCTTTTTCTAAATGATACTTTATAACGTTTCCAGTTATAGCATATAATTTGGGCTTTCCTGGTAAATTAATTTACTTTCAGAATTAAAAACCTATTCGATGGAAGACTAACCGGATGTGAATATTTTTTCATAATAGTTTTTCAATGGAAGAGGTCTGTATAAGCAAAATCCATTAAATCAAATACCACACTTTATAGTACAGTTGATAATAGATTAAAATCATTAAAATTATCATTATTTAATATTAACGTATAAACATTAGTAAAAATAAAAACGGGTCTAGGTTTAAGAAGAAACACAACCTAATCTCTAACATCAAGCGTTCTGTAAGAAGGACATTAAGTCTCATATCACATATATTAATTTGCAGAATTATTCTGAACTAATATTTTGATGATCAATTTAGTTAAAGCTAATGTTGACTATTAAAGGCAAAATATCAATAATATGCATGCTATGACATGGGCTAGTTTATGCCATATATTCTGTATGATCTGATATTTGATTGACAATTCTTTAAGTAATATAATTACATATAATCAATAGCAAATTTATGTAATAGTTTTTATATCGTTTTTTATATTGTTATAATCTTTGCTCATTAAAAATAATAAGTCATTTAAGTTCCCTTAATCAACATGGTTTCTTAATGTTTGTATAAAAATCCTGTTAAAATAATGATGCCTCATTTTATTGTTTTCTCTGAGACTATATAAAAATATATTTTTAATAAAGATTCTCTAAAAGCTGTTCCAATAATTTACATTAATCTCTATAGTTGAACATACTAGGCGTGTAAATGTTCTGGCATAGTTATAATTTAAAAAGTTGCAGCAGAAAAAAATGTCCTTAAATTCTTCATAAATAAGTTTTCGAACTTAAAATCCTTGTTTATAGCAGAAATAGTCTCATTAAAACCTATTTAATTACAGGTTTGTAAGGTCATTTTTAATTCTGAACCATATGGTTCCTAACACCGTCTCTTTTCTTTCATGCTCAGGGTTATATTGCTCCACGTAGGTGTTTCTTTTGGGATTAAAAGTACGTTTTAAATATGGAAACCATTTTCCACAGGTAAATAAGCCATTTGTTTTCCTTAGGAAGGGTAGCATACTTGAAGTCGTTTCACTAGCTTCCGAAAACCCTTCACGATATATTCTAAAAAAAATATTTGTTCTAAACTGCAACCCAAAATTATAATAATTTAGGAAACTTTAGTTTACTAAAGTAAACATGTAAAATTAAATTAGAATTCTGAAAAAAAATTCAAGCGTACAAGTTTGTTTAGAAGAATATATTAATTTTTCCCCTTTACCTTGTATTCATGTAATTATTATTATATTGCCATATCACCAGTCTCCTGTGTCTGTGAGCTTCTTCAAAAATTTTCCATGCACATCTGTTCTAGGGCATTGGTTTTCGGATTATTTTAATATATGTATTTTAAAGCATTAAAATAGCTGTTTGTAAGCCATTCAAAGATGAAAGCAAATTTTAAGGATAGATATGTATAAAAAGTTGTGTATTAAAGAAACAAAACTTACACAGATTGTCCCAAAAACATTGTCTGCAGCTCTAATTCCTTAAATATTGATCCTAGACATATGTATTAAATTGGAAAGTGGCGTAAAAAAAGTGCAGAATTTTATGAAATCGATTAAAATTGCAGAGGATTATTTTTCGAAGAGACACAGAATTTATTTTTTTTAAGGGCTCTCTACAGAAAATTTCCAATAAGTGAAATGTGCCCCATAATCCAATAGGTCAATATACAAAATTTCAGCATTCTAGTGGATAAAAGAACTAAAGATATAAAAACCTAAAATAACGTTACCTATCAGCATGAATTTCCCCTCTTTATGGTATGTACCCATTGCTCCCTTCAAAAAGTGGTGTAAGTCAGTTATTTCAGGTTTTTATATCTCTGGTTCTTTTTCCACTAGAATGCTGAAATTTTGTATATATTGATCTATTATAGTATGGGGCATATTTGATTCACTGGAAATTTTTGTGTACAGGGACTGTATAAAAATTTAAATTTCGTATTTCTTCAAAAAATAATCCTCTGCAACTTTAATAAATTTTATAAAATTCTGCACCTTTTTTTTACGCCGCTTTCCAATTTAATACATATGTCTAGAATCAATATTTAAGGAATTAGAGCTGCGGTCAATGTTTTTGGGACATCCTGAATATATATAGTATATAAATATATTGGCTCGATGGTAAACAAACATTGAAGTAATAATATTGTAAAACAGAAAAGCGCATTACACATACCGGACACCGTATAGAGTTCATGCAGCATATGCAGTGTGTTTTCCCAGTTGTTTCTAGTTTTGTGCATTAAACAAAGAATAACAACCCCATAACTGGGAGCAAAGAATTCTTTCAGTTGTACGAGAAATTTTAAGTAAAATGACAGAAGGCGTTAAAGCTAAATATGAAGAACGAGTTTCAGATTAAAGTTTTAATTGGCCCTAGGTCGGGAGGAGAGAATGAGCCCTTAAAGCATGTGAGCTTCGCGATATTTTGGCAGTAAGTCATGGTTTTCCTTTGAAATTCAGTATTCAGTTATATGAATGTTGAAATGTTCTCGAACATTTGTAAACAAACAATATTAAAATAAAGTTAAAATTTAAATAGCGCCAGGTCTCTTCAAGATATATACGAGGGCTATAATCCCGAGCATGCGCAGTTGTAAGTAATTCCGACACTATAAAAAATGCATCTTAGATTATATTGGCAAAGAGAGAGGATGTGGATAAAACTTTAACTTATAACGGCATCTGAAGAGATTATGATGTTAAAACTATCCAATGTTACATATGATTTAATATACATAGATTTTATTTAAAACGTAATAAACGTCTAAAAGTATAGATAGACTTTAGACACACCCTGTATATAATAACGATAATATAAAGCATTTGATTTAACACGCAATAAATTGATGCCGTTGCGATTTAGGGTAAATTGTAATTCATCTTAATCTAATTTTCCCTTTTTCCCCATGAAATAAAAATCGCTTCCAACAGAAACTAATTATTTTGCGATTTTTTCCATTTAGCTTCGTCTCAACGTTTGTTACATTTCAAGTAGCTTTCGCATCCTCGATCACTTTCCCGCGCTACTCATTAAAGCGGGAAAACTGAAAGAGAAACAAGCAATTAATAATTTACAAATTCTCTGGGAACTGTTTTCGTAACGAAAAAAATATTCTGATCGTAAATGGCAATTTAGTTTATTGTAAAATAGTTTCGTCACTTTTTTTAAATCACCTGAATTGAACATTACTTTTATTTTAATAAAGAAGCAAAATCTGATATTCATCTTGACAAGGCCTTTTCTAATTAAAACTGAGAAACTTCCATGACAATGCTACGACAAAACGACAGAAATAATTTATATGCACTTGTTTTAAAATAAACCTTTCTTCGGAAAACTGTGGCCACTTACACAAAATAATTTATTTTATCTTTAGAAGTTGACTGATTTCCAAAGTATAGACACAAGTATAAATGAATTAAAGGAGACAATATTCCTACATAATTATTCCTACAATGCATACTGATTTATAAATGAATCAAACTTCTTTTCGAAGAATTTGTCACTAAACATGTCCAAGTACAATCAGTTTATATATTCTGTTGCACACTTCAGTACCATATCTTTAGTTTTCATTTGCTTTTTTTCTTCATAGGTGGCTATGCTGATCTATATACACATCATGAAAAGCATAGGTCCCCAGTAAAAGAGTATGGATCTTTCCGCTTACTAAAGGGTATTATAAATTAAGAATATTTCATGAAAGTTGATTCAATTCAAAATATTTATAAAAATACGTCTTGTAAGTAAAATATGGCTTAATTAAATTGACCTTTATGCCTAAATGTATGCATATATAAATTAAGCAAGAGATATCAGAAACTAAAGTGTTTTTTTTAATATTTTTCCATATATTAGTGAACTTTTTGTTACTGATCTGAACACAATTGAAAGAGGGAAGTCAAAATCTAATCGCTGTGATTATCCCTTCTTAGTGCTTCTGTCTATTTATGCTGTTAGGTCTATTTATGCTATTATGTCTATTTATGTCTATTTATGCTGAACTCATGACTTTTAATAAAAAAAAGTTCGATTGAAACAAAAAAAATCATGTATTGTAATTTTCTTTAGCCCTAAAATATTAACAGAGCAATGCATGAATTTATATATCACTGATTTTATTTCACTGATATCAATGATTGACTTATATTTTTAAATGTTTCTCAACAGAGCCATATACAAAAGCGGGTTTGGGCGTTAAACCCCCATTTTGATAATTTAATAGCTGTAAAACCTCGTTTGTTACGAGAGAAAAATTCTGTCAAAATCCCTCCATTCGTCTCGAAATTCCATGCACAGAATATGTATGTGTGTGTGTGTGTGTATATGTGTATGTATATATGCACAAAAAGTTTCAAGTGTCTGAAATTTTTTTATCATTAAAAAAAAATAACACATTTTGAATTTTAAGCAGTATGTGATTGGTTGAGAATGTTGAATATGTGTGTAATGAATGGTTGAGTATATGTGTAAGGAATGGTTGAATATGTGAATGCAGTTGTGAATGATATTTACTCTTAATTACACCCTAATTATATTATGCACTGTAGTTCTTTTCTTTCTGTAAACGATTTGTTTGTGAGAATTCATATACAAGACCATATTGGCACTTTCGGCGGCCCTGGGTGCAATCAGTGTTGGTCCCTGTTACGGCTTTCCGCTTAAATTTGTATATAGCAGTTGTCTCAGTAACAACATTTCTGCATCTTTTTGTATTATTTATTAGTTGCTAAAAAATGTTGCTGTTTCCAGTTTAGTTTTATTTGTATCAGTTTTCAGTGGAAACACTACTCAAATTGGGTCCCTATATTGCTATTAGTTGCTAAAAGCAATTCTGTGGCTTCACGTTTAGTTTTGTTTATAACAATTTTCAGTGGCAACATTTCTGACATCGTTTTTTATGTTGTTTATTAGCTGCTAAGTGCGCTGTGAAATCGCGGTTGCTATGAAAAATCGTTTTTCCTCTTTGGTCGGTATGAGGGTACCAACGAGCTAGGATACCCCATCTAAGCAAGCTATGGGTTCCAGAGATGTATAGTAGGTATGTGGATACTAGCGAGCAAGGATGCCACATTTAAGCTAGCTATGGGCTCCAGAAATGTATAGTAGGTATGTGGACATCAGGGAGACAGTATGCTCCAACTAAACGAGCTATGGGCTCCAGAGGTTTACAGTCGGTATCTAGACTCGGTATCTAGACTAGCTCGGTATCTACACTAGGTCAGAGGATATGCAGTGGGTATCTAGATACCAATGAGATAGGGTGCTAAATGTAAGCCGGTTATTGTGCTCCATTTATTAGCATCTAAGTGAGCTATTATGCTCCATTTATGTATGCAGATACCAGCGAGCTAAGGTGCTCCGTGTAAGCGATCTATTGCGCTCTATTTCGAATGTAGTAATTGATGTGTATGTTATTGTATAAATTAAATACAGTTCACAATAACTTCGAATATTCTTATTTATTTGGAATTTGAAGAATTCGATAACGATGCAAGCTACAACAAAACATGCTCTGTATGAGACGGAGACAACACATGGCCCGTACAAATGGATTCACGATATGGTACGTCGGCCATGGGGATATAATGCAGGGTCTTTCTCATTAACTTTTAAATTTCTTAAAACTTTTAAATATTTAATGTTAATAACAAAAATATGTTAAGGTATTATTACCCTCCGCAGGGATAACACAATTGCCAAATATGGTCAACACAAGAAAGCCTCCGGGGCGAGATTTTTGTGAGTTTTCGTGGGGGAATTTATTATACAATAATTTTTGCCACCCACGTATTTATTGTAGCTCAAACTAGAGCTTATTGATTTTGGAGAAAAAGAGACGCTTTCCCCATCCTTGTTCGAATCCAGGATGGGGAAAGCGTCTCTTTTTCTCCAAAATTACACAAGCTCTAGTTTGAGCTGTAATTAATACGTGGGTGGCAAAAATTATAGTATAATAAATTTCCCCCACGAAAACTCACAAAATTCTCGCCCCGGAGGCTTTCTTGTGTTGACCATATTTGGCAATTGTGTTATCCCTGCGGAGGGTAATAATACCTTAACATCTTTACATACGGAGAAAGAGAGCGTTGTTTCCTGTCCTCATTCGTCTAGCGGTCCAAGACACTCCGGGCTAAACGGAGGGACCCTGGTTCGAATCCAGGATGGGGAAAGCGTCTCTTTTTCTCCAAAATTACATAAGCTCTAGTTTGAGCTGTAATTAATACGTGGGTGGCAAAAATTATAGTATAACAAAAATATAATAAACAAATTTTTCCAATTTGGGGCCCCTGTTTTGAATTAGCGCCCGTTAACCCCCGTCCAGACGGCTCTGCTTATATATAGCGTGGTTGGTCTAAATATGAGCTAGTTGAAGTTCAAGACCTGGTGAGTGTTATCCTCAGCGGGAATTAAAAGAAAACTGTGATTCAAGAAGAAATGAGGAACAATAGGTCACTTGCACTCCATGTGTTCGAGTGTTGTGTTACGGAACGTATTATTTTGTGTATTTTACCATCACAAATCTTTTTATAAGTATGTCTGTTCTATTTTCGTAACAATAATATGTTTAACTAAGAATTAATTTGGTAAATGCACCATATTACTGACATTTTAAATTTATTTTCACATAAATCGTATAACGAATACAGTTGCGTAGTAATGGCTGCCACCTCGTCACTAAGCAAATAGTTTAAATATAGGCTAAATAATTTAGTCTAAATATCGGCTAGCCTATATTTAGAATTTTTTTTTGTATAATCTAATACTTCCAAAACTTATGGATATAACCAGAGGCACGATAAGGAATTTTCAGGGAGGGCTTGCTATTCGAAAAGGGCGCCTTACGTATCCCCCCCCCTTTAATACTGTTTTATTTTTATCCCCAGGATTTTGAAAAATCCCCATAACACTGGGATCAAGGAAAATTTTTCATTTAGGGCTTCCCCCTAGGGTATATGGGAATGTCCCTAGGATGTCCCCTTAGAGAAAATTAAATATTTTACTGCTCACAGTCGAATTCAGAATACATAATCTAATATTTTTTATATTTATATTCATCGCAAAACACACAGTTTACAAAAAAAATTGTTTAAAGAAACAGTTACTTTAGCCTTAAGATATATAGACCTATTCTTTTTCATTATTTTGCGCCCCCCCCTTTCACATTGTGATTGTGTAGGTGCAACGAAAGGTGTGTATATTCATCCTTTTGTAAATAGGCTGTTAGCAAGTTTATTATTACCAGTAATTTTTCATGCTTTTAAATATTTCAGTATGCCAATGTGAAGCTTTTCCTTGTCGTAACCAAACATTCATTTTATTTTATTATTTTATAGCGTGTTTTTTAAGTTCAATGCCGCAATTACTCATTTATCCGAAGTAAGAAATGTCTTCACATATACAATGTTCTTTCTTAATTAGTATTTTACAATATTTTGAGGGTAGCCCTTCTATAGACCACATTTTTAAAAGTCAACAATTTTACTTTTACATTTAATTAATAATTCAAAGAAAACATTATTTTTAGAAAATTTATTTTTGCATCGTATTATGAAGCAGACATGTTTTAACTATATATTACAATACCATATCTTCAAAATCGGGATGGGTTTGTCCACAATTCCTTAAATAAAAAGAGTAGCCCATATTTAGATCATCTCCACTAAGTGTATCGTTGTTTGTTTGAATATGATTATATTTATAATCTCGAGAGAAGTTTTTACACGAATTAGATCCTCTAAACAACATCAATTCCTTTTAATCTCGATTAATTACACACCTGTCCCTGTTAATCACATATTAGTTATATTATGACCAATATGGCAGCTTTTATTTTTCCCGTAGATTAATATTATATGCAAACGAAATTACGGAAAAGAAGAATCATGTTTAAGGAAAAGATTGTTTTTTTTTATTTTTGGATACAGAGAAATTTTTCATTTCCCTCTACATTAATATTTCTGAAAACTACATTTCTTTGATTTATTCTTCCGCATGTCACTTCTCTTTATGAATTAATAAATTATATATTTCATCTAATAAAGTGGTTATCTGGCTGTGTCCTATGTATTTGCATCAATTTCCAAAGGCGTATTTTATATTTTAGTTTTCCGACTTACTGAATTGCTTGGGCGTTCATTTCTCACAGACATCCCGTCCTATCCACTTTTGGGTGCTATGATTGATCAGTGAATTTTACTCACTTTGACTTATATTATATTATTATTTATATTAGATATATTATTATTATTTATATTAGATATATTATTATTATTTATATTAGATATATTATTATTATTTATATTAGATATATTATTATTATTTATATTAGATATATTATTATTATTTATATTAGATATATTATTATTATTGTTAGATATATTATTATTATCGTATATTAGATATATTATTATTATTATTTATATTAGATATATTATTATTATTTATATTAGATATATTATTATTATTTATATTAGATATATTATTATTATTTATATTAGATATATTATTATTATTTATATTAGATATATTATTATTATTATTTATATTATTTATATTAGACCAAGTTTCCATTAGTCACAATTATAACATCTGAAGTACCGTCCGTATTCGGTGGACATATGTTCTATAATGAAATGGACATTGCATATAAAATAAGATTTAATTTAATAGTAGGCATAATCCATATCAATTCAGGCAGGCAAAGAAAACATCTTACCTTCATAGTACCAGATGTTTTTGAATTTAGTGTATGTTAAAATTCAGGAAAAAGTAAGAAATGCATATTTTTTTGTTTTGTTAAAAAAAATTCCTGGCCCGAGCTACAGGCCGTCAAAAATGGAGCCTTTGGCACCGTTTTTCACTTGCGATTTTCAGAAAAATTTTGAAGTGCTTTGTCTCTGGAATAGTTCAAGATATTTTGTTGCTGTTTTTTTAATTTGAAAGGAAATATCTTTCTGAATAAAATGATATCCTTCGTATAGAAATATATATAAAAGTTCACTTGCTATAGCTTTCTGATTTTTTTTTCTTGAAAAATGAAAAATGATTTTTTTTTCAAAAATGCCAATCTCAAAATTTTTAATTTTTGATAATTGATCAGTACCATAAAGAACTATATTCGCTGAAAAGGAGAACTTCCACTTTTTAGTTTAACGCGTTTTATAAACAATTGAAAATTTTGCTATACATTAAACTAGTTTCCGTTACCGCCTACCTATACACTGGTTTCATGAAATGAAAATCTAGTCTTATTTGACATGGCATTTTAATTCTTAATAAAGATAAGTAATAGACACATCATTCAAAGCATATTAAAGGTTCCAAAATGTATTTCCAAGTTCCAAAACATATTACAGGTTCCACAACATACCATTTCTGTGCACTCTGCCTAAAACTGAAATTAGCAATTCGGTAAATTAAAAATTTTTTCAACCGCATCAGTACTTTTCTTTGATATTGAATAAATTCCTGCTGAAATAATAGGAAGTAGGGCACTCATAATCTTTAAAACATTGTGAATTGGAAGTGAACATTGGTGGTCGTCCCCAAAGCAAAATGTGATGAAAAATGCGACGCACGTCTCACTTTTCAGCACATTTTGTGTGTGTATATATATATATAAAAATGCAAGTGCAAAATTTCGGTTACATAAAGATACCGAAGCTATCAAAATTGGTAAAGGTGTGAGGCAGGGAGATACCATTTCTCCAAAACTTTTTACTTCAGCTTTACAGATGATTTTTCAGCAGATAAATTGGAATGACAAGGGAATAAAAATAAATGGTGAATATTTAAATCATTTGCGGTTTGCTGATGACATTGTTATTTTTTCAACGAACCCATCAGAACTCCAAGACATGGTACAGGAGCTCTCAACTAGAAGTAAAGAAGTTGGACTCAAGATGAACCTACAAAAAACTAAGATCATGTTCAATAATTTCGTAGAGGAAACAAAAATACAAGTTGACAACATTGAGCTAGAAATTGCTGATTCATATATTTACCTTGGCCAGCTGATTTCAATGGATGGCAACATTATGAAAGAACTCAACAGACGTATTAAACTTGGCTGGAGTGCATTTGGAAGAAACAGTTTTATCCTGAAGGGGAAATTGCCTTTGTGTCTAAAAAGAAAGGTCTTCAACCAGTGTGTATTGCCAGTCCTCTCTTATGGATCAGAGACATGGAGTCTAACAGTTGGAGCAATACGAAAGTTACAGACAACGCAAAGGAGCATGGAGAGGTGCATGCTTGGAATAACTAGGAGAGATCGAAAAAGAAACACTTGGGTGAGAGAGCAAACTAGAGTAGAGGACATCATTGTTAAAGTAAAAGGGCTGAAATGGCGATGGGCTGGGCATATTGCAAGAAGAACTGATCAACGATGGACAACAGAAATTCTGAACTGGATTCCAAGAGACCACCGAAGACCTAGAAAACGTCCTCAAACTAGATGGGTGGATGAAATAAGAAAACAGGTTGGGGTGACTTGGAAGCGAATTGCTCAGGATAGACTTGTGTGGAAAGCATTTGGAGAGACCTTCATCCAGCAGTGGATAGATAATGGTTGAATATGATGATGATGATATATATATATATATATATTAATGAAGAAATAAAAAAACACTCCGACTAATGTTTTCTGAATTTCCATTAAAAAAGAAATTTCCGTTTAACATAATTTAAATACGCATATAATATAATACACCACGCAAATAAATTATAAACTCACCCATAAAACACAAATAACTTATGATTGCAACAAGCGTTTGATATAAATTTATGCAAATAATGTACCAACGGTGATTACATACATATACCACTTACAAATTTTGAAAATGGTGAAGAATTTTTTTCGTAAGAAAAAATTATCATTTACAACCTGTGGAGAAAATATAAACTCAACATGGAAATTCACAGACTGAGAGCCTGTTAACTAATTTGCACATGTGTAGTTTTATACACATCATATGATACATGTAGGCTATCATATGGATCCAATGTTGTGATGAAAATTGCGTTTTGTGAGTATGCATTGAGGAAAAGAACTAAATGAAAAGGACGTCAGAAAAATATATTTGCTGTATGGAAAGAAATAATCAACTAAATGAATATCTCGTGAAATAAATAGAACGCTCACAAACTGCTGTCCAAAATATCATCAAAAAAGTGATGATTATAAAACCCAAAAAAAGTAAACCACTAAAATTACTACCCGAAACTAGCAATACAATCATGTGAATGATCTCCAAATAGCAATTTCGAATGCCTTGGACAATATAGACTTACATGTTTACTACAATGACGTGAACTACTTCAAACGGTATCTGACAGAATGATACAGGTTATTGAAAAACAAGGAGGGCCAACCCGCTATTAATTTCTGATTTCCTGAAATTTTCCACATTGAATTTATGTTTCTTTACAGGTTGTAAATGATTATTTTTTTCACGAACAAAATTGTTCACCATTTTCAAAAGTTGTAATTGGTATATATATAATCACCGTTGGTATATTACATGCATAAATTTATATCAAACGCTTTTGCAATCGAAAAAGTTTTTTGTGTTTTACGAATGAGTTTACAATTTACTTACATAGCGTATATAGAAATATATTTCTTCTGCAGATTGAACGCTTGTTGCAGAACATTGCAAAACGTTCTGCTTTTGGGGGATGGTGGTGGTGTTGCTACCTTGTAGCTGGAAATCTGTATCCAGTAGCCAGTCCATGTGACAGCATGAAGTTCATGACGATTTCATTTAACTCACAACTGACACGTATAACCTCTGCAATCCACAAGTCGCTGTCATACACACATACTACAAATATTCCTCTTTGTAGGTTGTGAATCTGAATATTCTCTCGCAGTTTCTGAGCTCTTGGTTGGACAAATGAAATTTCTTCTTTCTCGCTCTTTAAAGTTCGTGCAATATAGGTTCGCCCATCACTGTGAGTCCACACAACGTGTCTTCTGAATTCCTTTCACAGAGGCAGTTTGGTTTGACCGTTCTTTTTCCTGGTGGCGGAATTCTTCAACTTCCTCTTTGGGCAACAGAATGATGACTGTTGATGTGTATGACTTCACCACTCTTGTAAAATCTTCGGCATTCTGAATTGCAGCAGGCCTAATACATTAAACCATATAAAAAATAGACACAGTGTCCTCATGATGACGGCTGCTCTGCATCACATGGGGTTAACCACGTCGTAGGTCACGTGAACAAGGAGAGACTACTCCTCTTTCCTAGCAAGCTTCTCCCCATTTTTCTAGTGTCTTAAAATAATCATGATATTGTGTTCCATATAATTGCAAAAAAAAGAGGGAAAAAAAGGGAGAATTCACGTATTTCACAGACCAGCTTATTAATGTATTTAGCATATGTTTTTCTTTCTTCTGTTGGCATAGTAAATGATTGATTCCCGTTATCACAGGCATTTTCACGGCAACTAATCATGATTTATAAAGGAGTCTTTTAAACGAATTTTTCACTATTAGACAATTTTTATTAAGAGAATGAATAGGTTATTGGAAACAGTATTTACTAGTAACGTATTATTTATCCATATTATATATTTTTTTAAGTACATTTGGGCCTAATTACTTGACTTTGAATTTTCATAGCAATTAATTTATTATGCAAGATAAAAAAAATTATGAAATATAGTATAAAACTATAAACATATTTTCTTTCATAAAAGCAAACGCACTATCAAAATTTTTGTTTTGCATTAGATTGAATTCATTGGTCCAATTAATAAATTTTCATTTTGAAATTGCACAGAATTAGTAAAAATATTACTGCGAAGAGGATATTTGAGAAACCCGGGGAGGGGGCGTTTAAAGACATATTACCCTATAGGCGAATGGTTCGTTTGATCAGATTTCAGACCCCCCTTCGAAACGAAAAAGAATACTTGAAAAATTAAATTTAAAAATAAAAAAACTACAGAAAATCAACGAACACATCTAAGAAATAATATTCCATGAAGCCCAAAATCTGTTTTTGCTTATTTTAAAATATCCATCAATCATTATGTTTTGCCGCTAGCCGCTCATTAATGTATATACACACTGTCATGCCGCTTTACCACGTACACTTTCATATCATTTCAATGGGAGTGGTACATGTTTTGTTGTGTAACTAAACACTTTATGTTCTTCAGTTATGTAAAATCTTTTTCTGGGAAATTAAAAAAGCTCTAAACTTTTAACATAATTATAACACATTGAAAGTTTCCAGAAATTTCATGAAGGAAGAACTCAAAAATCACACATTTTCTAAAAAATTAAGGGTTAAACGCTAAGATTCCTAGAAAACGGGTTTAGAATAATAAATTTGCTCACATAAATGTCTATAACCATTTTTTAATAATCACTCATGTTTAAATGAGAAAATTTGATATTTTGAAGAGAATTAAAGTATTTTAGTTAGAAATGGTGAATTACGTTTAACTAGTTTATTATTTTTGTCTTCCAATTATGTGAGGTTGTAACTTTAGTAACTATAAAATTTAGAAATTGATTGGTTGATTGATTTGATTTTTATAGCGCAAGGGCATGCACGCCATAATGTGTCATTTCAAAAATGAAATAATAAGGAAAAGCCGTTTTTATAATAACAGTAATATGGAAAATGGGGGTAGCATTCTGATTTATCATGATTTGGGACCGTTCAAGTGTTACACAATTACATTTTTGGCTATTTTATACTCCCCATCCTCCTTGTGAGAAAAAAAATAAGCAAATATCTGACCCGTCCCTCTCATGCTTACATAAGATTTTGGCACACTAATTTTTTGGTTTCTATTATTATAAAATGCTATATATATTATAAATATATTTTTGAAAGCTGTGTAAGTTACTTACCTTTATCAAGAATTAAAACGATATGTCAAATAAGACTAGATTTTGAATTCATGAGACCAATGTGTGGGTATGTGGTAACGGAAACTGGATTAACGTATGGCAAAATTTTCAATTGTTTATAAAACCTGTTAAACTAAATAAAAAGTGGAAGTTCTCCTTTTCAAAGAATGTAGTTCTCTATGATGCTGATCAATGGTCAAAATATTAAAATTTTTGGTATTGGCATTTTTTATTTTTCAAAAATAAAAATGTAATCAAATATTTAGTTAAATGATATAATAAAATAAAAAAAAGCAAGTGAACTTGGAAATATATTTCCAAACGAAGGATATCATTTTATTCAGAAAAATATTACCTTTCAAATAAAAGAACAGAAACAAAATATTTTGAACCGTTCCAAAAATAGACCACTTTACAATTTTGCCGAAAATTGCAAGTGAGAAATGGCACCCGAGACGCCATCTTTAGCAGCCCGTATATCGGGCCAGAAATTTTTTTTAACAAAACAAAACAAAAATGTAAGTTTCTTACTTTTTTCTGAATTTTAACATATGTTAAACTCAAAAACATTCTGAGACTATGAAGGTAACAGCCCCTGTCTAAATGCGTATGAACTATATCAGTAATAAATTTTGATATTATATAGCACATGGAATGTTGATATTATATAGCACATGGAATGTTGATATTATATAGCACATGGAATTTTGAATTTTACATTTTACTCTCGTAATTACATTTTTAATAAGGAAACTTGTAATATCCTTAAAATATATCAGAAGCACAATTTAACACATAGAAAAGGAAATTAAAGGATGTTAGCTTTGAACTCTTGAAGTGCGTTTCTTCTTTGCACATGTGAATACAGATAATCAGGAATAGAGTTAAGTCTTCTTATACAGCCCGTCATCGTATGTAACGATGTATCTAGGCGCCCAGTGTTAGCCCAAAATTTGGCGCCCCGCGATAAATATTAATTATTTCTAAACTAATGCCTTTTTATTGAAATTTTACTTATTTCTGTAGGCAGTGGCGTAAAGGAAAATATCAGGGCTCCTTGAAATAATTTTTTTGGGGCCCCCTTTTACGAAAATTAATTTGTATGTGCATATGTGAAAAAAATAATCTATATACATATAATACATATATAATGTTGTGTTTTGTCTTCTATAGGAAATTAGTCGGCGACGCATTCAAATAATTTAAACAGAACACCTGTCTAGTAGTCAATGCTTCATAAGGCAAGGTTCTGACGCAAAAGTAAGTAAGTAAGTAAGTAAGTAATACTTTATTCCTTATTATTATGTACATCAGGAGACCATACAAACGATTTGCTTGGGAAATGGAAAGAGAGCAGTAGCGATGCTAGTAACGGGGCTCTCTTTCCGGAAGACAAAGCAAGGGATTTCTCGTATTCAACAAGAAACAATAACGATATCGATTCGCGCGTACAAATCCGCATTGTTATTAAGAGATTTACATTCGCAGGTGTATCACATTTACAGAGTTTATGAGCAGAGTCTTGACTCGAAGATGTTACAAGTGAAGGTTGAAGTCCAAAGGTGGAATCTTTGTGGGCTGCAGAGTAAGAATGTTTTTCCTTGTAGCCTGGACCGAGAGAAGAAGTAGGAGAAACAAAAATAGTAGAAAAATGTAAATGAATTTTGAGTTGACCGTTGCGGGTGCAGTTTTAAAGGACATTTAAAAGGAAAGGCAGACAAAAGAAAAATGGAAAAGGAAGAGCAGGGAGAGCAGAGGAGGGGGAAGAACTGAAAACTAAAAGGAAAGAGTGGGAAGGCAGAAGTAGCAGGCAGAGCATACTTGATTTAAGTACTAATCAAAGATTTTGACTTTAAAGGCGTGAAAAGACAGGGCTTTAAATTCTTGAGGGATCGAATTCCAGATTTTAGAACCCGTAACGGAGACACTGTGTGTTTTATAGTTTGTGCGAGTCCGCGGTAGCCTGATATCGTCCTGGTGACGTGTATTGTAATCATGTGTCGTCTGTGAGATGGAGAAAGGTAAAACTAGGTCACCTTTAGTGACTTTGTACATACCTATAGCTGTACTTTGTGTATACTATAGCTTCAAAACTCGTCTAGATTTTATAATTTTCGGATGTTGAGTTCAATTTTAAAGGCAATAAAAACAGCTAAAGTAAATACGCGTAATAAGTTTGCCACAGTTGGAAACCGTTTATTTTATTTTATATTTTACCTAAAGATTAAAAGAAATCCTTATTAACTAAAAAATACAATATTATTGTTTTTTTACTTTTAAATGTTATGGAAAAGAAACGGCGACAAAGGAAAGCCCCTCGCCTTACGGGGGTTATCTGTACGCCACTGTCTGTAAGTGTCTCCTAAATACACTGCTAAATGTTATTAAAAAGCACTGAATTTTATTTATTTATAAAATTAAAAGAGGGAAAGCCACGATGACATTTAACATTTCATTTCATAACAAATAACACATAACTGAACTACAAGTACTTTTTCTGATAATGCAAAAATTAAATTGTCTTAATATAAAATTAAATTGTCTTAATATAAAAATTAAATTGTCTTAATATAAAAAATTAAATTGTCTTAATATAAAATTAAATTGTCTTAATATAAAAAATTAAATTGTCTTAATATAAAAAATTAAATTGTTCGAATATAAAATTAAATTGTCTTAATATAAAAATTAAATTGTCTTTAATATAAAAATTAAATTGTCTTCATCATGTACCAAATTGTCTTAATATAAAATTCAAATTGTCTTAATATAAAAATTAAATTGTCTTTAATATAAAAAATTAAATTTGTCTTAATATAAAATTAAATTGTCTTAATATAAAAACTAAAGTCTGAAGTCAGTTTCAATAACCCAAATGTCTTCTTTACACTCAAAATAAATTTACGCATTTCAATGTAGTTTCAACTTTTCTATTTTTTCACTTTCAATGTCATATTATGCTTTTGTTGGGAAACGGCTTCTTCACTTTTTTACACACTAATTTAATTATTAATTAACGCATTATAGTAAATAATAATTTATACATGGATTGGGATGATGAGAAAATTTAAATAAGCTTAAAACATTTTAAATGTAAAAAATTTAACGAGATAAATTTTTAAAACACGTTTTTGCACTTTGGTGTCGTCAGGCCATTTTGGCGCACAAATTCATTAGCGCCTGTTGCGACAACACCGGTCTCTTCGCCCGTAATCTGTTACTGCTCTCTGTCTTACCCTAAGCTCTAAAATATTAATATTATTAATGTGTTTTCGTTAACAACAGTGAAGCCCTCTTTACTTAACGCAATTCATATTTCCAATTTAAATAATAATTCAAATACTTTGAATGTTTAATAAGGATAATAATAGTAAAATTATTTTTCCTCCAAAAAATGTTTTTATAAACTTAATTTCTTAAGTTACAAAAATATTCCGAAATACTGTACTCAACAATTTTATAGATTTTCCCTTTGTGAAACTAAACTGGAAAAAATATCTCTAGGCAATATTAACTTTCGAATAAAACAGAGTTTTAGTTGAACAGTTCAAAATTTTGTCTTTTAGCCTATTCACTTGTTTAGTTATAAATTCAATTATTCAGTTATGGATTCTATTATTCAGTTATGAATTCAATTATTCAGTTATGGATTCTATTATTCAGTTATGAATTCAATTATTCAGTTACGAATTCAATTATTCAGTCATTCAGTTATGAATTCGCTCTTTCAGTTATGAAATCAGTCATTCAGTTATGAATTCAGTTATTCAATTATGAATTCAATCATTCAGCCAAGAATTAGATTATTTATTTATGTATTCGATTATTGAATTATGAATTCAATTATTCAGTTATGAATTCGATTGTTCAGTTATGAATTCAATTATTCAGTTATGAATTCAATTATTAAAGTTACTCGTTTACTTGTTCAGTTATCTTTTGAGGCGTAAAATGAAATAAGGAGACTGTTCTTCAAAAGGAAAGCTGAAATGAGAAGATAAAAATGCACCAATAGTAGATCGTCATATCGGAATTGCTTGAAAAGTTTCCGCCGTCAAATTATGCAAATGCATTCGTTTTCTTAGCTCCCGAAATGCATTTATCAAAGCGAAGCAAACACGAAGTCAATTACGAAATTTAAAAACAAGGATATAGCTGAGGTGGAAGGAGGATGCTGTCTTTTATTGCAGCTTGTCCTCGGTTTAATGGCGGATAGTCTAATATTCCATGTTACAGAATAAATAAATTTATTTCATGTAATGGGATTGTGTGCAGTTTAATGAACCCAGCAAATACGGCTTACACAATCTATGCTCGACGATGAGGGCAATCGGGAACGCTTTTCGACAAACGCAATCCCATCACTATTCGCATAAACTACATATGCGTATCAACTTGCATTTTGTATATTTAAATTTTCTACTTGGTTCAATATTGTGTTAATTTATGAGACTTTATAAACTGCAATTTTATATCTTCGATTATATTTCGTTTCCCTACGTCTATATTTATATTAAATAAGCGCATTCGCACTGCTTCTTTTTATGAAAATAATAGCTGGAGCATTTTAAAAGGCCAGACCGATAATAATGCCCAGATTAGAATTTAGAAAACAAAATAATACTAGAATTAAAAGTGAAAGCATTAATTCTATAATTAGGAATGAAAATCATAATTCTAAAATTAAAAATGAAAATCATAATTCTAGAATTCGGAGTTAAAATAAAATTAATATAACTAAAATGAAAATCATAATAAAATTATAAAAGACAGTTATATTAATAAAATTAAAAAAGAAAATTATAATGATGGAATTAAGGAAGAAACTCGTATTAATGTAATTACGAATGAAAATCATAATAAGAGAATTGGGAAGGAAAACAATATAAATAGGAAAAAAGCGTGAAAATTATGTTACAAGAAAAAAAAAAGAATTATAATCATAATAATAGAATTGGGACTGAAAATCAAAATAATGGGATTAAGAATAAAAGCCAAAATAACAGAATTAAAAACGAAAATCCATACGTAGAGTACATATTTCTTACTAATTGCTGCTGAAATATATTTATTAATGGAAATGTTTATAAACCGTCATTTAAAACTCGAAAATACATGGACGTTTTAAAATGTAAAACCACTCACTGGTTTCTGTCTACCTGATGCTGGAAGGAATCACTGCCTTCAGTTCCGGCTCACTCTTGCGGGAACAGTAGCAATAATGACTAATTTACCAGTCAACAAAACAGAAGCTTCCAAGTTAATTTCAGCTAAATGTAACTAAAAATGGCTCTTCCAGCCTTTAACTGAAAAACTGGCTCATTCTAACTGGCGGTAGAAAAGTCAACAAACCAAAAATCTCCAACCTGATAACTGCTGTCGAATGCTTTTTATACTCATATATATCTGCAATATAAGAATACACAAGTAGGTAATTTATACATGGGATGCCCTGACGGAGGTTTTGCGTTTACAAACGCCCAGCTGGTGAAATTCCTTATCTGACGATTCCAGCAGAACTATTTTAGTTAAATGTGCGGGACCGTTAAAGCCTTTTAAAAAACTTGCACCCCATCGGCATTTGCACCAAAAACCAAGAACACGGTTCAACGATTGAAAAATGATCTCGGAGCAGTCGGTGTATTTGTATATTATTCCGCATTAACGATCTTGGACGGATGCGTGAAATTCGTAAACGGAGAAAATTTAATTAAAAGACTTAGAGTGTCGCATGCCCACATTGTGAAAACGGAATGGCAAATGTTTAGTCGGAGTAAAACTTACGAAATTATGAATAATTCATATTTTAAAGCAAGCTCCTTCCTAAAATCGATAGTGGGGATACGAACAGAGATTTTTGAGACAGAATTGTCTTTGGCCCTATCGCATTCACTCATTTGTACAGATTTTCTTTTTGTGTAAATTCGCACTAGAGATAAAAGACAATGCTAGTTGTTTCAACAGCATAAATTTCGAGTGAATCTTTCTAAATAATCACACTGAAATCTTTTGAAAGGCGTGGCAGTAAACGTCATTGAAGTTCAAATGTTGACTCTAGTGAAACACTAGATTTAATTTACTCAAATTTCTGAGAGGCAAAAGTGGGTGTTCCAACAGCACTTAGATGTTTGTGCTTTACGGCATAAGAGCAGGGAAGGTCATGGCGTGTAGGGATCTGAAATTGACGAGGAAACCGAATATCTTCAGACGTGGGACATCCATCCATTGGCTATAATAATAAATTAATCAGAAAGCGTTCTATTTCTTTTGCAGTGTTGGATGTCAAACCAGGGTTCACGGCACGTAAGGCTAAGGCGTCATGACTGCAAGGCTAAAACAAAAAGAAGAAACATATATGTTATAACATAAGGTTTCTTTTACCAATATCCATTAAATTAGTGTTTCCCAACAACCGGTCGCGGCTGGGTACTGAGCCTTGGGATCAATCAAACATGTCCTCCTGGATTCGAGGAGTCATCCTCTTGGAATTTGTGACTCTAGTTTTCTAAGCACTTTGCTTGAACAAATATTTTAATGTAGAAATATTCTGAGGAGAGTAACAGTCGCGAATTTGTCTGAAAATTCAGACGCAGAACACCTAAGTGACATCTGCGCAAAACTGCCACTGACCAAGCCGTGTATTTTGAAATAGGTAAGTATTCATGAATGATTGGGAATTGTCAGACACTGAAATCTTTCGACATTTGAGAAAGGGTATATTGGTCATACAAAGTCTTCGCAAGCTGATTGTATTAATGTGTGGTGCATACTCCGTCCTCAAAACTGAACTAAATAGCATGTATGTCGCAAATGCTAGTGATCAATTAGTAACGAAATGTATCAGCAAAGTGTATATTGATAGAAGGAGTGTATTGATGCTTCTTATGATTATGCCATAATTAATTATTCATTCTTATGGTAGTTTCATATATGAACTTTATAAAAACGAAAAAGTGTTTACTTGTTACTTGTGTTAGTAAAAGTGTTTGTTGTGTGAGTAAAGGTGTTTGTTGTGACCGGGCCCTTGTCTTACAAAAAAAAGGCCTCACGAACGTTGAGAAGAACTAGATCAAATTATTATTTGGGAAATACAGCAGAACCTACCTAATGTGGCCTTCTTTGTAACTGGATTGCAGTTCTCATTATAGATAGGCGATCACTGTACGCGACAGATTTCAGTATAGGTATGACTAAGTTCCTACCAGTTATGTTTTATAAGATGCGGTCACTTTATTCAGGTGGTAACTTTACCAAGGTGGTCACTTTACCAGGTTCCACTATATGCGTTTATATCATCATCATCGACAACTATTTTCAATCCACAGCAGGATGGAGGTCTCTCTGTTTTCACACATACACGTAGTACGGTGAAAGAAATACAAAGGAAATGGCCTTAAGCGCAGAATGTTGGCCAAACGGGTTGGCAAACTGGACCTACAGTTTAACGAAGAATCCGAACTTCGGTCACCACAGCCAAAGTTCTGCACTAAGACATTGCCTCCTAAATTTACCATTTAAATTGAGGAGGCAGTGGCCAAGACGGGACTCGTAATGCGCTCTTCTACGGAGTGATTGCTACCGATGACGCTTTACAACGGCGATCCGTCGAGTGCCGGTATTCTTGGCAGAGGATTGTTGTAGAACTTTATATATCCGCTATATCCACGTCAAAAACGACAATCATTTTCAATCCATTGTAGGATGAAGATCTCTCTGCCGCCACACGGACACGTACTATGGCGAAAGACACAAAATGTTTGGTTTTAATTTCGCAATACCGGAATGACACGTTGACAAACTGGACCAAGAGTTAAACAAGGAATCTTCATCTTAGTCCCACAATCAATGAAGTTCTACGGTGGAATTCCCTTGTGTCTCTCCAGATTTCTCCAGCAGCCGACACTTTTCCTGCTTATTGTAAATTTGGCGACCAAACCGGAGCGTACTTTTAGCACAGGGCGGCTTTTTGTGTATGTTATTTTTTTGTGTAGAAAATTAGTTTTATTTTAATAAAATTACCATTCGCTTCATTTAGCAATGCAGGTTTCAGGCATAAGTTGCAGAAACTAGATAAAACAAAAATTTAATCTACGCAACCTGAATACTGCAACGCTACATTTGATATTTAGTTTCGCCTTTATTCTTGCTAACCCCAATTTTTCTAATTGCAAGTATTTGCACTAATGAATTTAAAATGTTTGCATATAGACGATTTGTTTATCCAAATATTTTTCCGGAAATTTTAAAATATAATTTAGAATTTTCCGATCTATTAAACTGCAACAATAACACTCCCAGCAACCAAAATGATGTGGACATTGTGAGATTAGAATTTCGAGATTACTGAAAAAGAAACTTTAAATTTTTAAATCAATGATGATACTTTTATTAAAACTCTCTTCACATATATATATATATAGTATGTGTATGTCTTAATATAAAATTTGATTGAAATTTAGCTTACTAAGCTTCTATAGTTGGCTTTAACTAAATTTAGAAAAATCTAATGTCGTCAGAATTTCAGATAAAATTAAAAAAGATTGGGTAGCAGGGTCTAATTAAGTTTTCATAAGGGCCTAGGCATTTTTTCCGGGCCCTTTTAGAATAAATTACACCTGTTTTCCGTAGGACTCATATATGACGAGGACCTTGGAACTAACGAAAATGCTCGCTTTATTCTATCGTTTGTTAAATCCGTACTGAAATTTGAATTTTAAAGTTTGAAAAATGAAGTCTGCACAGATAACATATTTGCATGCGACGTGCATACAAAAAACTTTAAAATCCGTGGTAACCATCGTGGAATGAGAACAGTCATGTCCGTATCGAGAGGGGGTCCTTAGGAACGGACCCCCCCGAAACTGAATTTTCAGTGGGACTTGACTACGGCCTTACATGCTGAAAAATTTGAAACCCCTCCCGAAAATAAATTCTGGATACAGTTCTGAGCACCTTGATAAAATTACTGCCCAAATAATAAGGTCTTATTGTCAAAGATTTTAAATTAGCGTCCGTTTTTCACTTGGCAACTTAAGAAACGAGTCGTAGGTATTTGTCTTGTTTGTCTATGCAGTAATCCGGCCCTGTCAGGAAGGACAAGCTGCTCCCTCATATTCTAGTGCAACTCAGGTTATCCATAAATCTACACTATTTGTATAATTGCATGCAAATTAAATGGACATACACAAAAAAAAATTATTGATCTGCTTCAAAATGCATTTATTTTAAACCATTATCTGAAAGTAGTTAAGAACATTTACGAAAAAGAAAGAGTTTTTTAATTCGACACTTTTCTTGCAGTTATTAGTATGAAGTGTGGGAGGGGGGGTGGAGTCGTTATATAAAATTGAAAAAGATCGGCTTTTACTAGATCACGTGACGCCGAGATAGCTGTTAAAACCAAGAAGATAATAACGATTATTAACATGGCGACATTCAGAATCCTCGTAACGAGAGATGATGAAGAAAGTGATGGAAAGCGACGATGGAAAAGTATAGATACGACCGCTGCAGACGTATTATTACTGCCTCGGAGCAACTATACAATATCATTAAACCGGGCAATAAAAGTCACTTGTTAACGCGGCAGGTCCCCAGGGAAAAAAACAAATTACATCCATTTTTAATGGCCTTTCATTTTTTTAATGGCTGCGCCGTCAGCGTTTCATTTTTTTTATGCTGAATGGACATTAAGATATAATTTATGAATCATACGTGTTTTGACATTCCCGTAATAATACTGGCTTACAACTTTCCCATTCAGGTAGAAAACGCTTCCTCTATGACATTGATTAAAATACAGAGGCAGTATAAAAGGGTGCGGAAAACGTGTAATATCCTTATAGAAAATATGTTATTTGACGATTATAAAGGCTGAAATATGGAGGGTAGTATTTGTTTGGTTGCATAGGTTTATTACAATTAGTACTATATGCTGAGCTGTCCCCAAAGGGTACGCGCTGTGTGCGCCGCGTACTCTCAAGAAATTTTGAAAAATACGGAATACGCGCCGCATACTCTCAAAGTCTCAAGAAAGTTTTTGTATTTTTTTTTTTTTTGGCGCCTTTCAACAAAGTTCAGCTTTTTTTCTGCTAGTAATTTACAAATTTGAATGGAAATAAATGGGGAAAAAACCCTGAACCCGCCAAGCCTCAAAACAATACCCTACGTACTACCAGAAGAGGAACGAAAAACGGATGGAAGTGCCAACTGCTACATTGTGCTTGGATAGACGATAGACGACCAGTCAAATGTCAGACAGCGCGGCTCGGTGACGTCACCAAATCCAGTAACTCCGCAATTACAATACTCTTTAAGACAGCACCGCTTACTCTTGATAAGTTTCTTCAGGACAGCCCTGACTATACGTAATTATAGGAGATCGTCGTGGGTGGGAGGTAATGGGGAAGGATATGGTTAAGCTTTTTTACGTTGGAAGTGATGCCACCTACCCAGGACCAGGTGCCAGCAATTACTATCTACATGGAATTAAATTGATTGTAATGAGTTTGAGATTTAATTGTAATCAGAAATCAGAAAACTACAATCAGTTTGAAATCCGAATAAAATCCCACGAATTCCCCCTCTCTGTCTACAACAGATATGCACCAGAAACAAGAACAGGAAGCGTGAAACTGAATTGATCCCTCAGGATGTTTAGATGATGACCAAATACATAGTACAAGTACAAATATAACCCCAGTTCTAAAACGATCAATTTCGAACACGCCGAAGGTTACGCTCTGCCATGACCTGTTGAAAGGAAGCCTACTGTATTTTTAAAATCATGCACAATTTTTTACTCAGATATTTTACTTGAGTATTTTTAGTAAATTATTTTTAATATGTTATTTTAATCGTCTACTGTTATCAACATATTTTAAATATGTTATTCTAATCTGCTATCATTATTACTTTTAACATGTTATTTTAATCTACTGCTGCCGTTAAGTTATTTTTAATCTTACTGTTAATCTACAACCATATCAAAATTAATCTACTACTATCTTAAAATGAATTTGCTGTTATATAAAATGAACTTAATATTATATAAAATTATTTACAGATGGAATGGTTGATAGGACGCCGGTTATGATGACAAATTCCATATAGTAACGGAACCACTATAATAAATTTAGTTTTCCATTCTTTCATTTGTCAAACATGTTTGTTTGTTTTGTGGTTTTACGGCTCAAAGACTACAGTGGTCATGCTGCGCCGGGACCTACTGTTTTCCGAGGAATCCGAACCTCTTAAGGCCTAGGGAACCAAACCCCGGACTACAGTGTCAAACATATCACTTATAATGACACTGTATATAAAGTCAGAACGGTTTATGACCGCGATTTAATTTGAAAGTCGGATTTCAGTACCGGTTATAGTGCCTTGATAACCAACCATTAGAAACAAGTGGATCCCATATATTAATAATATGCAAAATTATATCATTTTTGTAAGTATATTTTTATAAAATTTTAAAAGAAATAAATTCATTATTTTTTACTATAAAAGAAGTTTTTAGTTCTACACATAAAGTGAAATACCATCCTATGATTAACGAAAACGGTTTGTAAACTCTATCGATTAGAATAACTGTACTGCGCGGTACCTCAAAAGTCGTTATAAACTATGTGTTTTGTACCATAATATAAAATATAATCCATATTGTTTTATAAACTATATCAGCATATTATATGACTATATAAAATCTACTCTTATATTAAATCTTGATATGAAAAATTTCGTTATTTATTTATAACAAGCTGTAAATTTTTATAAGTTATTTATAAGTTATATTTTATAAGCTATTTTAATATTTTTGCATTTTAAAGTTACTGTGATTTTTTTTGTTCACCATAATTTTAAATTTCCGTGTTTTATATTTTTATCTGCCAGTTGTGGTATTTATGTTTTGTTATTTCAATAATTTTGCGTTGCATGTTACTGTAATTTTACAATTTACTAAGGGGTTTGGTTATATTTACTTGTTTATATTTATTTATTGTGTTGGGTACACGTTTATTTTTTATTCTAGTTTGTCATGGGAAGTTGTGGGCTTGTCAAGCTGGCAATTGCTCGCTCCGATTCTCCTCAGGGAACAGATTGCCCTGTAAACAAACAAACAAACAAATATATATATAATTTACAAAAAAAAGAAAAAAAAAACACGAAAGAATTATCATTTTCCGGTTTTTTGAATTCTGAGTAATTGGTTACCTACTATATGCGATTACTATATTAAAGCGACTTTTTATTTTTTGGCAAAATAAATAACTTTGGCAAACTAAACAATACAAAATATTGTTTCTTGGTACGCAATTTAAAATCTTCTACTTTTATTTTGGATATTATGTTTAACAAAAGTAGTTTTGTACGGGATAATAGGTATGCATATGTATGCGCATAGAAAGCTCTTTTGATACTCTGTAACAACTTATAACTTGTTTCAGTCAAGTCATCCTTTTTAATGTATATTTCTCCATTTTTTGTTTATTTTTAATAAACAAATAACTAAATATGGGAATTTAATTCATATTTTCAAAAGTACATCTCCTGTGTTTGCAGTTCCACTTTTGTATGCGTCATCGAAAAAATGTCCTTTATTGTAACAGGCACCAAACGAGTTTCATGATGAATAAGAAAATAACGAAAATATGTAGTGTTCGTCTGGCTTTTGTTAAAAAAAAATCAAAAAGTGCAGTTTGTCAATTTCCAAGCAACATTTATTTCAATGAATTAGCGTGTTTTAGTGTATATTAATTTATACATATCAACAAACACTATACTTTTTTTTAAGATTTGGAATAAAAGTGCGAGTAACGTTAGCTTGATCTGAATGCTTTTTTAAATTCATTTTGCTCAAAATGTGTACTTACTAACAAAAGCGGATAAAAGTTGTAGTCTTGTCGGCGCTCAAGAGTTGTTTCGCACATGTGTGTGTGTGTGTGTGCGCGCGCGCGTATGTATGTATGTATGTATGTATGTGAGTGCGTATAAATGGATGTGTGTATATGTACATATATATGACCTGCTTAAAGAGGGACTTTTTAAAGAGGGACAGCGGTAAATTAGTTCTCGCACCCCGGCGTAAATTAACCTTGGCGCGGCTCTTCTTTAAACTTGATAAAGCCAAAAGTAGATAACTGAAATAAAGCCATTTTCCACGGAGTTTTGAGTTATCGAGTTTCCACTGTACATACACAACCAAATTACTTAGTATGTTTTAGACAATTCACCGAATCTTTTTGGTTTCAAATACAGTAAAATACTTCACGGATAATGTGTCAATTACATTAACTTAAGTCTGTTTTAAATTATAAATACATCTTATAATGGTACAGGTAAATAAAATCATTATGTTAGTTTAATAGAATGGAAAATTTTGATGTAATATGTGATATGGCTTTTCTATTAAACTAAAATAATGATTTTATTTATTTATAGCATTATAAGATGTATTTATAATTTATTGATTTCCAGCTGAAATAAATTAAATTCATTCATAAATTTATTACAAGATGAAAAAATAAACTTGACTCATAAATTTATTACAAGATGGAATAAATAAAATTAACTCATAAATTGATTACATGACGGAATTAACAGTTTAAACATAGAAAAGTGTCAAATAGTTGAAATGCGATAGATGGGATTTATTGTCTGCCACGCGCACCTATGCGCATTTTGATTGGCCAGTTCTCGGTCAAGTGGGATACTTGCTCCCTTTTTTCCTTTCCTTATAACGGTCATAACTTTTGATAACTAGGACTTCATTTTGACAATGTTCTTCGGCGAAGTTCTTGTAACCGATCTGCCACTTTTATTGCCACCATTTACGACATTGCGAACTGTGCCAATTGCTTCATCGAATAACACGACAAGCTGAGTGAAATCCATTTCTTGGACTTTTATGGCCCCTGTTTGCAAACACCTCTCTTCTTCCCCCCTTCTTCTCGGATAAGAGTGGGTTGTTAAAATATACGAACCTTAAAACTAAGTTCTTAGGCTTTGACGTTTTCTCGTGAATTTTACAGTCGACTGAATTTTGATGCGGTTTTTTG
>QLNU02014802.1:105852574-105880927 GCA_006491805.2 Dysdera silvatica
GGATGAGGACAACGTCTCTTTTTCTCCAAAACTAAAAAGATTGATCTACTTAAACGTGGGTGGCAAAAATTATTGTATAATAAATTCCCCCACGATAAACTCACAAAAATCTCGCCCCGGAGGCTTTTCTGTGTTGACCATTATTTGGCAATTGTGTTATCCCTGTGAAGGGTAATAATATCTTACATTAAATTTATTTCTTACTAATACTAGTGAACTAGAATGGTGGCCATTAAATAGTTTAATATAGAAATACCTGCATGCTTTCAATATATTTAGTTACGGTATTTCATTAATATTTAATTATTTTATTATATTTATTTCAATATATTTGGATATTTCAGTACGTTTAATTAACTATTTTCTTACGCACGTAATATTGATGTAGAGGGGCCGTATAATCTGAATTCCTATGGTAATTTTAACTACACATGTTTAAGCTCAGAACATACACACAACCTCAAATATTTCTCTTATTAAAAATTCTGAAATTATTAAATATTTTTGTCCACTTAAATTAAGAAATTAAATAACAATCCACTAAATATATCGCGTTTTTTTTATTGAAAATATAACTATTTCCAGTATTAATCAAACATGAAAAATCTCTCTAGTTATTATAATTACTTAGTTAATTAATATAGTTATAATTAAGTGAGTTAATAAACCAGTGCAATACCTAGTTTAAGAAAATCCTGCGGACTGCTTTTTTTAATTAATAATCCTGGTTATTTCTTTTTATTTTATTATTTTATTATTTTACGAATTTAGTAATCAAAATACATAAAATACGCTCTAGAAACCTTCATAATATTAGAGATAATTGTCCTTTTCTACATTTTGATCTTTCGTAAACTGAATAAAATATGGATACATAATTCTTATTTGAACATAAACATGGCGACCAGCGAAAAGAAATGCCATTCCTAATTAATCTGCTTAATATATTTTCTTTCATGAAAAAATGAATAAATGATATTGCAAGAAATTCACGAAACCTAGTAATGAAATAAAATTATTCTGTTTCTTATTATAGTACTAGAGTGAAATATCAAAGTGAATAAATCGAAGAATACTAAAAGAATTCCAGATATTCTTTAAACATTAATATGGAAGTTGCAAAGCGTAGTTTTTATTGTACCGAAGTTGAAGGGCGTAATTTTTTATGTTTTTTCAACATGGGTAAAAAATTTAATTTTATAACGCTAATATTAATATTTAATGTATCTTACGTAAATGTCGAGTTGACACTTCATTCACGCTTTGTTTGTCATTTATCGGTTCGATTAATATTTTTTAATTAATATTTTTCTTCTCCAATTTATTTCAAATAGCCTTAGTAATTTATTAATATGATGGTACAACCATATCTGAACTGTATTACAAAAGTAATGTAGTTAGCAATAAATTTATAATTGGTACACTGATTAATTAATTCTCATGACAACATTAATTGAAAACAGATTACTCTGAAGGGAGTTTCACTGTAAGGCCTCATCATAACGAGACATCCATGAGATGACATCATCCATGAAGCCTCATCACAGATTGCAAGTAATTCGATGACCTCTGACAACAAAGAGTAACTTCACTACGAGGTTTTTAGATATATAATGAACTCATTTACTTACATTGTCACGTATACACTATCGGTATCCATTAAATATTTGTGCATATGTTTTTTCATTAATTACATACATAAAGAATACACTAAATGAAATAAATATAAGACATGAATTTGCGTGATTTTCAATGTGTTCTTTCGAGAAAGCTGATATTTTCGTTAATTTATATTAAACTGAAATTTAAATAACCGAACTTTAACTAAATTTCTTGCTTTGCAAGAAGTTTAAACAAATTTGGACAAAAATCACACACTTTTAAACTAGTTTTACCCCACAATATAAGAAAATATAGAGCTTATTCAACAATCATTTTTACTATTTAGCAAACATTAGCAAAACATTAGCAAAAATCATTTTTAAATTAGTTTTATTTCACAAAAGCAGAAATGTAGAGCTCTATTTGTTTTGGAACAAATTTGTTGTATACACAATTTAAATATTTTTAATCCGCAAGAAAATTATCTACCTTTAACTATTTTTCCCCCACAAATATAATAATTTAACCAACGGAAGGTACTGTCCATTTTAAAAAAATATTTGTCTGTATAAAGGTATTATTCTGAGTTATATAAATTGCTGTTCGGTTGATAATCCTATGATTATCTCCTTCTATGATGCCTAACATGATTGGACATTCATCATCAATTTAGCATGATCGTATACAACAGAAAATGTAGCTACTTTCCCCTTATCATTTACTTTTGAGCCTCTTTCATTATTTTCCATATAGTAAAGTAAATGGTTCCTGCAAGACTTAGATTTTCATCGTGGAGTAAATGGCCCAAATCATTGTTCCCAAGGGTGAAGAGCACAGCGCCTAATTTTCCCCTTGGCAATCGTAAACATAAGGGAGTTTTAGCTTCTTTTGGAGGACTACTTCCTATCAGAAAATTGCATTATTTTCACTTTGTCAAAAATTAAGCCAAGTGAACTTTAGAAAGCCAAGTGAGCTTTAGAAAGCCACATTTTCGCCGAAGTAGTTTTCTTTTAAAAGAAAGCTAGAAGTTAAAAGCGTAAAGAACGATCCAACAAAAGAATAAACATTACTCTCTGAGGAACTTACTTGCAGGCTGATTTTTAAGATCTGAGAAACTGCTAATAAAATATCGTTATGTGCTCCAAATACATGTAAAGTGTTCATATGCCCAAAACATATATATTTCTTATATTTAGCAATATAGAGTGATTTCATATATTGTGCAGTGAGGAGATGGACTTCAAAATAATGATCATTTTTATTAATGTTTGAAATTGCAGTTTCTAGTTGGCAAATGTGAATTGTATATATCATCTTTACCTTTTCATATATACAATATTATTAAAGGCTAGTTCTCTAATAAATTTATAATGTGTTTTAACTATGCGTATTAAAGCAGTATTTTGTAGGAAGAGGTTAGCACATACTTATTTCTTTCGTAATCAACTGATTATTGTCAATTTAGGGGTTTAATTAATAAACATTATTTTAATATTGTTAATAAAGTAGATGTGCATGATGCTTTGCCGCATTACCTACTAAATTTAATTAAGTATCACATAGTTTAATGGCATCGTGATTTCTAATCTATGTACATATTGATGAACATCAATTTTGATAGTAATATATTTGAAATCCTCCAATCCAATTAATATTAAAACCCCTTGCCTGACTTAAAATTTACAGATTTTTTTTGAATACAGAATCCATCAGTGATTTTTAATGGGGACTCCTCACGGAGCTACAGCTTGCCTTTTCTTGATAGTACTTTGAGAAATTTTCTGTTATATTATAATAGTTTGAATTCCAAGAAGTAACATTTGTGATCATTATTAATTATAATTATTATTACTTTCGTTATACTTTGTTGTGTTTCACAGCATCAAGGTGATAAGCACTATTCTCTTAAACCGTAATTCTTGGTTCAGTTCAAGTCTCACCCAGAAACCTGAGAACTGTCCATGTACCTTCTTAATATATAGGCGGTGCCCAGTAAGGCGGTTTTTTGTAAATTTGCTTTCATTTTGTCAGCAATGTCCAGTATTTATAATAATTTCCTTAAGCTGGGTATGATGGCTTTCCAATGCACCTAATGCAATTCGGATGACTTATTATTGTTATTAGTAGGTGTTCCCGCTCTTGGTGGTATCGACATAAAATGGGCAGTGCCAAGTATTCATGGCTTGCTTCTGTAGATTATTTGGGTGCCTAGGAACTTTTTTGCCTAGGAACTTGCTGAGTGTAGGGCATGTGATTGAAATTGTGGCTTTTGTAGATCAATGTAGGTGTTGGGGTGGATTTTAAATGTTTCCAAGCTTCTGTTCAGTGTGGTGAGTATTAAACCTATGGCTGATGAAATAATAGGTACAATGTCCACTCTTTCCATGTGCAATATGTCTTTAATTTCGTATTTAAGGTCTTGACATTTGGTGATTTTTGTTGTCTACGTGGTTTGTATATTATTTGTGTTTGGGATTGCTATATCAATAATACTTCCGGTTTTGTTAATTTTATTAATTTTATTATTAAAACTATTATTTTTTACGCTACTGGAAATTGCACGAAACTTGCACGTCGTTCATGAGAATATTAATGCGCTGAATTAAAATTATTTTTCAAAATTTTTAGTAGTTTTACCAGAACGCATTGAAACTCTTTGGGGTATTTTCAATCAAATTTGGCGTATTCGAAGCTATAAAATTAACTTGAAATGCCAATCATTTTGCAAGTGATTGCTGTCTTATAACCTCCGTTTCTTATGATAGTAAAATAGTTGCAGTCATAGTCTGTAGTAAAATGTTAGAAAAGAGTAAAAAAGGAAATTTGTTCACAGAAGAATTGAAGCCCATTCCAAAGCGTTCTCTCCAAAAAAAAAAAGTTCTGGAAAAATATAAAACGTGGTGTTCGCCTTTTGTGTTTCACACTTTCGTTCAGTATTCCTCGGAGATGTAAAGCAAACAACTTTCTATCAGAACTTTCCAAACGTGTATGAACAGTTGTGGTGGGGTTTCTTGCAACGTTTTCCTCCAACGCTGCCCATACAAAGCCGTGAATGGAAAAAAATGAAAGAAAAATCGTTGCTTCATCTAGTGACTTCCAAAGACGCCAAGTTTTGACTTTTCTTGATTTATGCGGCGAGTGCGAAACGTGAGGTACGACATTTCATCGAGTCCGTCGATTCTACAAATGCGGAACAGTTATTTTTGGGCGCCATTTTCCATATCTCTGTTCAAATAGCTTCGCTTTTCAGGAATAATGCCCACCTATTTTTCTAGCTTAAACAAATTCAGCTTTAGCATATGTTCGAAAATTGAATTTAATTCTAAATAACTGTTTATACACTGCTGGACACAATTATAATTTCATTAGTTTTTCTGCCATGAGCGGAATAGTAAAGTATTTACATCAATGGGATATGCGAGGAATTATTTTATGGTGATTTGCAAAGTTTTTTAAAGATCCACATGCTTTTATGATTACACCATTTAAATTTATTTAAAAGACATTTTAAATGACTTGGTCAGAATTACAAGTTCATTAAGTATTTTTCTAGTGGAAGATTTTAAATTGTATGCAAATTACTTTCACGGGCTATGGGACGTTATTTAATGATAAGGGAATAAAAAGTGGTATGGAATCAAACTATTGAGCTAGTCGTAAAAATGCCAAGAGCATTTTGAACTTCGTGAATATCAAAACTTCGTGATTGTACAATTCGACAAATCTGGGAATTACATGGCAACGATATGTCTCAGAGAAAAATTGTCGAGGGCGATTGGACGCACACAGTGTGCCATTTTGAATATTCTAAGGAGAGGAATTGGAAGAACAGAGGAAGAACGTTCAGGTCAGAAACTATTTCTTTCATTAAAAAGCGAAGGCAAAATTAAAAGGCTTGCAAAAACAATGAATTTATCTATCGCAAAAATAAGAGATAACCTAAATGTCTTGTGTTCAAGAAGAAAAATTTCCAGAGTTTTTCAGAATTCTGTGGACATCACGTATACAAACTTATGTCGAGAACCACAACTAACTTCAAAACATAAAAATGATAGTTTGAGTTTTGCCGGAAAGACGATGAGTTGAACCTATGAATGGTATTCAGTTATATTTTCTGATAAAAAAAAAACTCAATTTGTATGGGCCGGATGATTGTAGTATAAACTGACGTGATTTAAGATTCGAACGTGAAATTTAAATGACCTGGCAAATGGGAGATAATTCGGTCATGGTTTGGACAGGAATTTCTGCTCAGGGGAAAGCTGATATTGTGTTTCTGAATACATGAATTAAATTTCAACACTACGTCACAGTGAATAAAAATTAATTACATACTTATAAAATTCACGTAGGAAATTTTACGTGGTGAAAATTACAAATTTCTGCAGGAAAATGCATGTTGTTCAGTGTATACCAAAGATCGGCTTGAAGAACAGGATTTTTACGCAATTGCCTGTCATTCACACTCACTAGATTTTAATCCCATAGAAAATGTATGGAGTTTGCCTTCAAAGGAAATATATAAAGATAGGATTCTATTTTCTACGATTGACGAACTCAAATTAGCAATCAAAGAAGAATAGGAGCACATTCCATGTCAGACTCTTTTAACTTAGTTGAATCCATGTCAAATCGCATTTTTGAAATAATAAATAATCATGAAGATTCTACAGAATATTAAAATTATATATGTTGTTTGCTTTTTTTCTTCCAAAAATCAGTATGAACTTATAGTTCTGTTCATAACAATATGTTTTTCCTTTAAAAGTTTGCAGCAAGTCACTGAAAATATGTATAATATTGTGAGAAATACTCTCAAATATATTAAACTAACTACCGATTCTTTACATTTGACGGACACATTTTTTCTTAAGTTTTTAACAAATTTCAGGTGAGCTTATTTTTGTTCATCATTGTATAATGCATCTACTTATCTCTAGAGCAGAAAATAAAATATATTAAATACATTTTTTTATACAAACTAAAAAACAAATGTCAGCACTTTGAAAAAACTGTTGAATGAATGTCTATTAAAAAACAACAAATTATTGCGGTTTACACGGATTTCGGAAAAGCGAAGCGAAGTTTGAACGGTCGGGCTTCTATTATAGTTAATAAAAAGTATGGCAATTTTTCATCGAAGTATATATTTTTAAATTGGCGCACATACGTACGATTTACTACTTCATAAACGTTCACCCGTCTGGGTGACGCTTCCTAGATAGTTTACTTTGAAAATTTTGAAACCTGCGAAACCTTATGTTTCCTTAATGGAAGGGGGGTGCTTCTCAATACCAAATGCTATCTGTTCTGCAGGGTTAACCCAAAATTAGAGCAAAACACAACTGGGTATTTTTCGTGGTTCGAGGCAACGAAATGCCTGCTAATTATAAAAGCCATTGTTTGTATTGTATCGCCTCTAAAAGCCAAACATTTTCGAACGACTTCCGTTATTGGCCATTACTCCCACAAATGGCTGAACTGAAAGAGAAGACCAATTTCTTTTTCACCAAAACTTTTTCCGAATAGTTTCTCTTCTTAAATACATAGCTGAATTCTATGTACAAAATAATAATTGCTGCTGCAAAAAATTATTATAAAGCAAAGCACTAGTTGGTTAGCTTGGCATTAGCATTATCTGGATCCCTTGGGATACATGCTATTTGTATACACTTACAACTTCCATGCATGATTAACGATTTCAAGTTTAGATTTATATATTCAGGGACGTTCTCAAAGGGTACGCGCTGTGTGCGCCGCGTACTCTCAAGAAATCTTGAATATTACCGAATAATCTATGCGTCATTCGGTCCCAACGCGTCTCAAGGTCCCAACGCGTCTCAAGGTCTCAAGAAAGTTTTCGTATTTGCTGGTTTTTGGACAACTTTCAACAAAGTTCAGAGTCTTTTTTTTTTTCTAGTCATTTACAAACTTGAATGGAAACAAATGAGGAAAACTCCTGTGAATCCCCCAGGTCTCAAAATAATATCCTGCGTACGACCAGGAGAGGAATGAAAAACTGATGAAAGTGGCAAGTGACACCTTGGGCTTGGATAGACGATAGACGACCAGTCAAATGACAGTCAGTGTGGCGCGGTGACATCACCAAGTTCATTAACCCCACAATTACAATATCCTTTAATTAAGACAGCACCGCAAATTCTCAATAATTTTCTTCAGGACAGTCCTGTATATATTTATAGAGTTTTTCAACTGGAAAGAAAAAATTACATTATACCTAATACCAACCCGCTTATTGAAATTTCTGTATTGAACTTCCTCTCTGCTTCACAAATAAACTTATAAATTAAACTTATAAAATGAAACTTATAAAATACATATTTTATCGTAGCATGGCGCTGAAAATTAGGGCGGCAGCTGACACCAATTTTCTTTCCAGTCATCAAAAAAGCGCCCTTTTCTCACCGATATAGGTAATTTATTCCGAATATTAATAACCTGAAAACAGATAATTGAACGACATGCCATAGTTGAAAAACTACTGAAAGCTCTTATAATTAATATTGTTGTTTTTGGCAACAAAGCCTCGTACGAAGAAAACCAAAGTAACACTACACAGTGCCTTTAGCGAGCAGGAGTAGTCGCGTAATTAATACAGAAAACTGTGCTCCTGAAAAATACGCTAGCGCTAAACAATTCATTTATTAAACGTACGCCATCAGGCTCCCAGATTTGCCTAAGCAATTACCCGTGCACTGATTATTGTATGAATAAATAAAAAAGTATTAATTATGTCACAAATGCATTTGCATATTTTGTAGAAAATCTATGCGATTATTCAATCAATTTGAGAATATTTCTGCCTCTATTACTTGGAAAACTATCGTTAATAAATTAGATATTGGAAATATATTCCTGGAGAATATTTGATAAGCTATAACCAATCTATACCGGAAATACAAAATAATTCCTTTAATTTAATACGCAAAATAATGAATTATAAATTGACGATGCAAAGCCAGAGAGAAAACATATTTTCAAAGTTTTGTTTTTTGTTTTCACCGTTGCCAACTTTTTATTTATTTATTTATTTATTTATTTATTTATTTATTTATTTGTCTGTTTGTTTGTTTGTTTGTTGGTTCATTTATTTATTTATTTATTTAAATGTTTATTTTGTTTAGTTCCTCAGATATGTCAATCCACATTTGTGGGCCTTTACATCATATACAATTAAGTTTAATTTTATTTCGCATTTGAGGCAAATAAAATTTACATGTTTTTTCTAAGCCCGTTCTGATCATGAATTCTGTATGTTGCTAATAAATTCCACTCCATTTATTTTCTCGTAAACTTACGTTCTTACACTTTACTTTCTAAACGTTCTCTTGTTAAGAGGGAACCCTACTACCCTTTTGTTTAGGAAGATTTTTTGTTCGTTCATTAAATTTGTCAGAAAAACCTTTACCTCTTAGAAGTGGTAATAATGAACGAATTAAAAAGCGGAGTTCAGATAATAAGGATTCGGGTATTCAGGTACATTATTACGTATTTTGTTTTATTTTGATCTTCGTATGCGTGTATCCTATTCCCTGTGTTTTGAAAACAAAATTAAACGTATGGAATTCTTGGGTATTAGTTAGCGCAGTGGTTCTCAACTTTTTACACCTTCGGAACCCTTTTCTTGCAACATGCCTAACCATCGAACCCCACTATAACTATTATTTGCGGGGGAAAGAAAGGGCTATTATTTATTATTATTGGACATAAAAATTAGCAATACGTTAGCATAAAAATGTTGGCAATACTACTTTTCTATTGTTGTGCGCGATATCAATCACAGTTCGTTAAGATCGAGGGAAGTTCAAAAGATTTTAAGTGAGATGGCTTATCGATGTTATTTACTTGGCGCGATTTGCTTGGAAGAGGGAAGAAGGAGCCCACGACAGATTTTAAATCGTTTTTTGTTTTATTTAATTTAAATTTTTTTGTCTTATCATGATGCAACCCTTTTAACATTCAGGCAGCTTCTCGAGAGTCTAACAATAAAAATTCAGGGGTGTATGCAGGAACGGCGGATGAAACGGACGACAGATTGGGCAGCCGTAAACAATGTCGTGTTTTTTTTGTTGTTGTATTTTTTTTGTTTTATCTTTTTCAGTATTTTTTTCATTATTCAATAAAAATTTATTGAATATAAAAGCAATTAGGTCCATCCCGCTTACAGGCAACATGCCCAGATTATACGTTCTAAGACTGTCTTTATTGGAAAAGGTAAAATTGCTATTTTCGAACTTTATTTAAGATTATCTTTACAAAACACAAATATGGAAATTACAAAAAATTCTAAAGAGAGATATTAAATAAATAAAATATCGATCTAATAAAACAATCTTGGAACTAAAAAAAGAATTTAATATCATTAACATTGGAGAAACCCATAGATATAGAATTTTGACTATAATATTCTAAAGAATAAAACAAAATAAATATACTGATGTAATCAATATTGAGAAAACTCAACATCTAAAATTTACAAGATCACGTGAATAATTAAAACCAATATACAATCAATCCAATATAATACAATCAATCCAATATAATACAATCAATCCAATATGGGTATTAATAATATTAACTTTTATGAATATGTATCCATTTTATATAAATCGAACACTACGCAGATTAAATCAAACAACAATGTCAATCAATCAACGTTTATTGGCGTAGTGATACCAACGCCGATGGTATGGCGTGATTAGACGGTGAAAGATTAGATGGTAGAGCCTCCGCCCGGCAAGTGGAAGGTCGTGGGTTCAGGTCCCACCGAAGGCAGAAATATTTATTTTCTTTCGAACGTTTCACCATCTAATCACGCCATACCATCGGCGTTGGTATCACTACGCCAATAAACGTTGATTGATTGACATTGTTGTTTGATTTAATCTGCGTAGTGTTCGATTTATATAAAATAAATACATATGCTGCAACGTGCATTTCGATCAATTTAATACCAGTCTCTTTGCAATTTGGTTTAAATAGTAGTCTATGTACTACACCATTCTGCGAAATAACTGGCAACAATATATATACGTTCGTAAAGAGATTATATATTGTCCTTCGTAGCTCAGTGGGTAGAGCCTCCGCCCGGCAAGTGGAAGGTCGTGGGTTCAGGTCCCACCGAAGGCAGAAATATTTATTTTCTTTCGAACGTTTCACCATCTAATCACGCCATACCATCGGCGTTGGTATCACTACGCCAATAAACGTTGATTGTTTGACATTGTTGTTTGAACATTTATGAAATCAAATTTTGGAATAATTTACTAATAGATATAAAAAACAATGCAACAATAAATATGTTTAAAAGAAAACTCAGCATTTGTTTGATAGAACAGCCAGAAAATTGGTAGTCACTGTGAGGGCAGAGAACAATAATGAAGACTTTATTATACGTCTTCCAATGCGATCCGTTTTGTACAGATTTTTGCGTAAAAAATGGAATATCGTCGTTGTTGTTGTATGTGTTTTCAGTCACAAATGCCGTCGTTTCTGAACCCATATGCTTTCAAAAATATTAATGTACTTAGAAAACGTCATAAATACTTCATTTCTCTAAACGAAAGCTAAATATCTCTATAAATAGTGTTCTTGAGCGCAAAATTTACTTGAAATTACGAAACAGCAATTATGAAAAAGAAATGTTTATTTTCTATTATTTCGTATTATGATTCTGACATTTTTTATTTATTACATAACTCAATATCTCTCACTGTTTTATATATTGTGTATAGAGATTTTAAAACAAGCGGACAAATGTAATTATTAGTTTGAAAAATTTTTCGCATTACCTTTTTAATTAGATATTAGACTTTTAACAAACTCTGCATCCTACTGTTGAAACTATGTTATTGCGAATGTACATATTAAATTTCAATTATAATATATTTCCATTAGAATGGTGGTCATATGTTCAATATATAACATTACCATATAGATGCGTATACCTTTTTATTTATTTTTATGTATCATTTATTTTTTATTTTATTATTTTTGTGAAAAATATATTGGATATTTACTACGCTGTTTCCAAAAATTTTTATGTGCAACAGCCGTACCATCAAATAGACGTAAAACGCTTTTATACTACGCAAAATATTTCTGTTTGACATATGCTGTGCCACCGTGGGGTTGCCATTGTTTCTATCGACACGCATCTTGTGGTACAATTTCCGAAAAGTAACAAAATTTTGAAAATGTAAAAAACTATAAGTTCTCACGTAAGTTAATCTTTGCTATCTTTGTGCTCTAAAATCAAAACAAGCTGCAAATAACAATGGATTTTCTATTTCTTTGAGAGGTTCTTTCTGGACATTTACTTCTTTATCTATTTTAAATAAGAATTCATTCTTTATTAGCATTTATGATTTCAGTGATTTTATTGTTTCTAATTTGCATTGTGGGATTGCAATTTAGCCTCATCGTGTTTTCGTAATATGAACAAAGCAACTGTAATGATGGCTAATGGGGTATTTTTAGCTGTTTCCCCCCCACATCTGCAAAACCAAAGCGACACAAATAGCAATATGGAAGCCAATTATAATAACAGAAAGTAGAACTGGATCAACGAGCATAGTTCTTGAAAAATTATGCGAAAAGAAACTGAAAATCGATTTAGATTTTCAAATGGATTGAAAATCGATTTAAATTTGTTCTTCACTTTAGTCGCCCACTCCGAGAGGGGGGGTCAGCGGGGTCATTTGACCCGGGCCTTAGTTAATCGGCGGGCCTCAAAATTGCCTTTAAAAAAATGGGCTGTTCATTTATTAAAAAAGTACAGCCTATTTCCTATTTAAAACTAAAATTTAACAAAAACCCTTGTTGTTGACCATTGATGTAGTTTCCTACAAAAGCACAAAGAAATTACAATATCATCAATATCAAATATAGGGGGCCTCGCAAAAGAAGGTGGCACGAGCCTCTCTGATCCTTTATGAGGGCCTGAATACAATTAAAACGAAAAGCATGGGAATACCTATATCAATAACGTAGGGTGCATGGGACCGTATGAAACTAGTATGTTATTTAGCAAATTATTACAAATTACTATTTTCAAATAGTAATTCATTCCAAAAATTGTGGTTAATAATGTTACGAACAGCCTGAAATTCTGGACAGTTAAAATATTCTTGAATTCGTGTTAAAATTGCTGGAATGATTCTAAAGCCCAATTTACACTCCGCCTCTTTAGAAATTTCGTCTGACCGCAGCTGTATACAGATGCAGATGACTGCTTTTCAAATGAGCTTTCACGTTTCCCCGCGCCATTTTGGATATTCTTTTAATTATAAGTCCCTTGAAACTCTTTATTAAGAGTCCATTTTACCACAGTAAGGCAACCATTCCGCTTGTTAACGCCACTTCAAGATACTTCCGCGTTATTTAAAATGTCACCGTAAATAGAAACGCAACTTCGTAAAGCTTAGTTCTAAAGTTCGCTAATCTTTCTTCAAATTAGGTCTTCCCAAAATTACCAAAACCTCCTTACATTTTCCATTTCCTAACCATTGCTATTTATATGCAAGTGAAAGGTTCATACATGCCAGGAATTTGCCATGGATATTTCGAAAGAACAAATTTTGCTTTTCAAAACACAAAATATATTAAGAACAAGACAGTACAATTAAGCTTGTCTAATGGGCCACATGAAATTAGGTTAATGTAAAAATTCTCGTTTAGTACAGATTGATTTTACTGTCTTTACCCTCAAAACTTCAGACATTTATTCAAGAAAAGAAAAGAAATTTCCTCATATATAGTAGAATAGAATATATAATTCCCTTTATTTATTCTTCATGTGTACAGTTGAACTAAGTATGCACCACATGACAACTAGTACTGCATAAAACAATTGTATATCATTTGTACATCATATTCGACTATACAAAGAACGGTCCCCAGAAAATATCAGCAAGGATATAATATTCCATAAACCCTAAAAAATATAAACTCATGTTTGTAAAAATTGCAACACCATGAAGGAATCACGTGATTGAGCTGAAACTTTCAGGAAATGCAAATTCGGGTATGCTATTCAAATGATTAGAATTTCAGAGTCATCACGCATGCGTGGGCTGAGCAGCGCCCTCTGAACTGCTGATGGATCCGCATAAATAGAGGGCTGTAGCGGGGCGTGTATGGCTATCTGCTAGTGGTAAACGTTACATGAGACGTCACTATGCCTCTACGACGAAAGAGGGCGACATTTCAGCAAGTTACGGAGTTTGAACGGGGACGAATGATCGGCCTTCGTGAAGGAGGGTTTTCTTATCGTGCAATAGCAGCTCGTATGGGGCGTAACAGCAGCACAGTGATGCGAGTGTGGAAGCAGTGGGTTCAAGAGAACCAGACAACTCGGAAATCCGGGAGTGGACGCCGAAAGGTGACGTCAGCACGGGATGATAGACACCTGGTCCGCATGGCGGTGACGGACCGTTTTGCTTCATCTGGACAGTTGGCAGAACGTTGGTGCACTGCTACAGGTGTATCATTGTGTGCTTCATCAATTCGTCGGCGTCTACTGCACCGTGGACTGCGTGCAAGAGTTCCTTTATACAGGATCCTCCTGACGCAAAACCATCGGTGCCTGCGGCTACAATGGGCTCATGGACATAGAGACTGGCGTGCTGATTGGCAACAAGTGGTGTTTTCTGATGAATCCCGCTTTAATTTGGGGTACAGTGATGGCCGCATCCGTGTTAGACGCTATACCGGTGAACGCCACCTTCCGGAGTGCATTATCCAACGTCATAGTGGACGAACCCCCAGCGTTATGGTCTGGGGTGCGATTGCGTATCATGGACGATCTCAGCTGCTACGAATTGTGGGTAATCTTAACAGCAACCGGTACATCAATGAAGTTCTGGAGCCCGAAGTTGTTCCCTTCCTCCAAGGCATTCACGGAGCTGTATTTCAACAGGACAATGCCCGCCCACATATTGCCAGGAATGTTCAAGACTTCTTTTCATCACAACAGATACAGCTTCTTCCTTGGCCTGCCTATTCGCCGGATATGTCGCCGATTGAACATGTGTGGGATTTCGTTGGTCGGCGTCTCGCTCATGATCCTCGTCCCATAGCTACTACAGATGAACTTTGGGGTTGCATACAAGCAATCTGGAATGCTCTTCCTCAGGCACACATTCAACATCTGTTTGATTCCATGCCACGTCGTATAGCATCACTTATTGCAGCGCGTGGTGGCTTCACCAAATACTGATTTTCGACATGTAATATTGTTTTTTTGCTTTGTAATTTTAATCGTTTATTTGTATCAACACAGGTCGTTTGTACATTAAATTTCATTCAATTCACACGAGTCTTTCATGATGTTGCAATTTTTACAAACATGAGTATAAGATTCCTGAGACCGCAATCCAAAAAAGAACCCAAGGTTATTATCAGCATTCCCTCTTCCTTCTACCTCCCATCACAATTTCCACATTATTTCCTTAAATTTTGTATTCCATAATTATTACCAGCACTATTGCCTGTAATTATTAAAGTAAATAATTATTACACTTGCATCATAATAACACCAAATCAATAAATGTTCTCCCATCTTTTTCCCTTCCGTCTATTACTTCATTTTCCAGTTGCCACACTTTCCATTACCCTGTAGAATGATGTTTCTCATCCAATAGGCCGCGGCCTTCTATCGGGCCCGGGCATCAATTATACCACCCTGCCAGGTATTCTCATGTAATTTGTATTTTAGTTTTCTAAGCATCTTCATGAATAAGTGTTTTTTCGTGAAAATATTCTCATGAGAAAAATAGTTGCGAATGGGTCAGTAAACTCAGACCCAGAAAGCCTCATTAACATCTTTTCAGCAACTGGAAATAACCAAGACGTGTATTTTTAAATATGTGAGTATCTATGATCGAGTATTTTAAGACATCGGAATCTTTTAGCATTCAAGAAAGGGTATATCGTTCATTTGACTTGTCTTAAAAAGTACTTGTAAGTTGATTACAGTAATGTGCCGTGAATCCTCTCTTTTTAAATCTGAACGAAACAAATCATCTGTGTTGCAAATCCCAATGACGAGTCAGCAAGGGAATGTACCAGAAAAGCATGGATTAATAGAGGGTGTATACTTATATTCTTTATGATTGTGCCATAATTACTTAGCCGTACTTATATATTAATATACGAACTTAAAACGATTTGAAGGTATTTATGAGTAAATTTGTCTAGGTCTGGCTCTCGTCTTATAAACAAAGCATTTACCGAACCGTGGCCAATAAATGTTGAGAAACACTATTTTAGTAGACATTTCCTTAATCTGTTTTTAATTTTGTTCAGGATTTATCAGAATATTTTTCTAATAAGTTAAACCTGGAAGTGGACATTTAATTTTAGATCTTTAATATCTAAAATTAACCAAGTCTATTTTCAAAATTTATAATTCCTTTATATGAGCAGTTAGACCCTTGAAAAATATTGCGATTATTAATTATTCACAGTTTAAAGTTTAACATCGGCTAAATTTATATTTGAACATTTCAATTCAAACATTTTAATTGATTCGTTTTAATTTCCACTGTGTTTCCCCCAAATATTTACCTTTTCTAAACTTACGTCTTTTTCTAAACTCTTAAATACTATATGCAAGTAATGCATGATTCTTAAGATGTATGGGCTCTTTTTGGTATTTCTGCGCAAGGTTAAATGGCTCGATATTAGCTTCCATTTCAAACGACTATTTATTCAACCCTTACTTTTATTGAAAGATCTGGAATTTGCAAGGATTTTTATAAGTCAATAAGGAGCTTGCTTTCGGAGGTTTGAAGTTTCATGAAGTTAGTTCCTTCAGAATTTAATTTTATAAAGTTTATTCATCCAAATGAATTCAAAATATTTGTATTCGGTACACATTTACCATTGATGATGTTGGAAAGCAACTTCGTGCATACAAATGTATTTCGTGAAAGGCCGTGAAGAAGCCAAAACTTACTCAAAAGTATTGGATCCGTAACATGGTTGCAAAAGCTCAAGTTAAACATTCAACATTAAATAATGTTTTTTCGATTTTGTGTTTATACTTTTTATAAAGTATTCACAATATAAGCAAATTCTATTTCTGATGAGGAAATATATTCTGTATTCAATAACTATCCTTCACAAATATTTTTAAATAAGAGTTCCTTCATTGATATGAATTAGATGACACGATGAAAATTTTTCACAAAACAATTTCCTGAGGGTCAGATAAACAATGATTTTTGATGAAGTACTTTTTCCAAAGTTATTCAACACATCATGTAAATTATTACACCAATATTAATGAGTAGTTACATGGCAAATAACCAAGAGCAATTTTACTCCAGTTTTCTCACAGTGCAGTAAGTTCCCATATTTCAAATAATCAAACATATTTACATTATTTATTTTATGATAGATTTTAATTAACAACATGGTGTCATTACAGCCTCTTATACAGATACGTTCATTTAAATGGTTAACATAAACTCAGAACGATATTTTCGTGTTTGCATAGCTTTAACAAACTACCACCAAACAATCCGTGAAAATAAAATTAAACTTATTGCATTATATCTAAAGTGAGGTTTACCTAACTGCTCAATTAAGGGCCTTCGTCCGTGACTTCGTAATGGCTATGTGCATCTAATGCTCTTAGAATTAAAGACAATAAAATTGAGGGACATTAAAATGAAATCAAATATTTACATTCGGTAAATATTTATTATTTATAAATGCATTTTATTTCCCAGAAGAGAGTTCACCACAACATTGTAACAAATGTTAAACGAAGTTGTATGTAAAGAAACTAGCATTTCTGGAATATTTTTTTATCTATGAATCACTTACTGTTAAGAACATTATATATATATTCCCTAAAATGCATGCATAATTGAAAAATTACAGAATATTCGAGTTTCAATATTAAGTCCATTTTTTACAATATTTTATTTAAATATATTCTACCTCGAAAGCAGAAATATATATATAAGCAGATAATACCAGTGTGTTTTTTCAAGATAATAATATAAAAGAGTTAATTTCAATTGGAAAAGAAGAAATGAGTAAATTTAAATTATGGTTTAAGAATAGTGCATTGAAAATAAATCAAACTAAACCAAAAATAATAATTTTTAAAACAAAAAATAAAAAATTGGTAAATCGGAAGTGCTTGCGAAAATCCACAGTAATTGAAATCGTTAGGGAAATTGACTTTCTGCGTGTGACTTTAACTGATGGTTTATTTTGGAATAAACAGGTAAATAAAATTAGTAAGAAGATTAGTTCAGGATTAGGTACTATAAGAAAATTATCAAATAATGTTCCTAAAAGTTCATTGCTAAGTTTATGCTTTCCCTTTGTTTACAGCCACTTAATTTACTGTAATAGCATCTGGGGTAATTTAAATAGCGGCAATATGAATATTATTAAATTATTGCAGTCTAAATTTTTAAGAATTATTGAGCAAAGAAATGTGTTAAATTGGAATGAAGTATTCGTTAAATATGGCTTGCTTTCACTTGACTTCATTAATAAATTTTGAATAATGAAATTAGTGTAGGAAAGGATCAAGGAAAATAAATATTTGAATATAATAAAATTTAAATATTTTAATAGTGTAATGTACATTTGAGAAGAAAAAATCAATTAAAATTACCAAGGATTAGGATCGAATTAGTCAGGATGGGAACTGAATACAAGGCAATCAAATATCTACATGAAATTTCTGAAGTTATTAAACATATAAATAGTAAAAAATTATTTAAAACAGATTATTTGAATTTCTATCTGATATTATTTTGGAGTCTTCTTGGTTTGTTGGGTCGCCAGCCGGTTAAAATTTATTTTTAGTGGGTACCTGCTATTTGTTTGCATGAGTATCTTCAGTTATGTACTTGAAATTGATTTGTTATATGGCATATTATTTTTTGTAACTAATGGCTGCTTGCTATGTGTAACAATGGCAAATAAAAAATATGAACATGATCGGTTTTTTTTCTTCATAACTTCTGCTATTTTGTCTTGCCGTGTTTAAATATCTAAAATCAAACTTTAAGTTATTCAGATATAAACACAGGCCGTGAAATTCTAAATAACATATAAATTATTGGCGTTACAAATATTCCAATATTTTACTGTTTTTTAACATTAACAAATTTTGAAGAGAATATATCATTATCTACATTATTATGCACCAAAAACGTGGACTATTCTGCTATTAACTATGTTAAGTGTACAGGAAATTAAAATATTACTACATTTGCTTAAAAAAATTCCTAGTAAGGGCTCAGGTTCTTCCTCTTCATTTTTTAGCTAATGTTTGATTGTTAAAGGCATTTTTGTTTGTGTTAAAGTTTGCTATATTGGACACTTTATTCAGGAATTTATTTTGCGATATACTATTGTAAACTGTGGCGCTCAGAAGTGTTTTTCAATATACAGATATATTAGCCTGTTTTGTCAATTACCTGAGACACAGATACAGACGTCGAGGAAGTATTTTTTCTTGAAATTAAAAGATAACGCCCAAGAGGCTAGAACTCAAATGTTTTCCGCCAAAATTTTCGTTGGTAAAGTAAGTGTTCAAATATAAGAATGGAAAATCATAGAGAACGTTAAATATGACAACTAAATTCAGAAAAATTATGCAAGTCACTGGAAAAGGGATAAATTATGTAGTATACAAATATTTACAAGAACTGCTATATTAAAAGTAACCGAAAATATTGATTTGCATATTTAAAATAAGCATGTTTTAAAAACACGAAGAAATTGAAAACCTACATTTCTGCGTTTTTTAAAAAATATTTTAATAAATGTATAAAAGATTATATATATTATATAAGGGAATATAATCTAGATACACATAATAAAAGAATTAATGATGCGCATCTAGAGCTTTCACTATTAATATACGCCATCTGAATAAAGAGTTTAAATATAAAATAAAATTGCTAATGTGGTCTACGCACAGAATGAATCCATAAACCATAATTCGGAGCAAATAATCTGTCAGAAGTTCGAGTAATATATGGACCTTATGTGTTAGTCTTAGGGTGGAGATTCATTAATCGCAGAGCTTTCGATTTGTCTACTTTGGATAGGAGTGAAAGGAGAACGAAGAGCAGGAGGAGAGACCCTTATCGCCGGGAAAGAAGGAAAGAAGGAAAGAAGCATATGGAACGATACATAACGTGTGGATAAGGAACGACCGGGACTCCATTTGTCAACTGGTTGTGCATTCCAAAATTTACTGATAGGGACCTGCCGTCCTAAAAAAAGACGAAATTTGTCGGTACTAAATATTATCGCTAAACCTAGACTTTATTTTCTGGATTTTAATGTCAAAGATTAAACTATTATATAAACGCATCTTAAGTCTCCTAAATTCATCTTCCGAATGATAGAGACGGTTATTTAAGAAAAACAATATGAATATATTCATTAATTATCATCATTAAAGAATATATATCGTTGTCTATTACTTTTTTTCAGAGAGTTTGGATCATGTGGTTTTCTTTTTTCCTGTAACTGATTCAATTAGTTCCTATAGTTTACAGGTAACCTAAGGGGATTTAAATCAAATTTTAAATACAGTAGTTCGTTCCAATAATTTCAGCATTATATTTTTGAAATTAAACGCAATATGATCTTTAGCAAAGTTTAGACATTTCTCTAAAATTATTTTTATTTGCCATTCTCTGAAATTCCTTAAATTTTGTGAAATAAAGTTTAGTATTAAGTTCCATACACTGATGTCATACGGTTTTCTCATTGAAAATTTTCTATCCTTATATTCTCAACATGTCAAATTACTAGTGGATCGCTAGAAAATTAATAGCCAAACGATCAGAAAATTACGCAGAAGAAAAAAAAAATCTGCTGGAGTTAAATATCTGAAGAAGGTTTTTGGTCTTCGGGTAGAGATGTGGTTACTTTGTTTGGAGTGCTATGGATTCGGGTTCGACTTCAAGCTGTGCAAAAGCAAAACAATAATAAATTATCAACTAACTGTTTATTGCAGTCCGATAGAATAGTCAGTCGCCTAGTTACTAAGAAGTTCGGATTCAACGGAAAACTATGTCCTCGCGCAGCAGGATGGGGGATTGCTATGATACCTCATGCGACGCGATATTTGATATTGATATTTAAAGTATTGGCAAATATGGAAAAATGGTTCATGATTCATAATTTGCCACTGCTATATATATTTCATATAAATTTCAATACATCCCTTGTTTTTTAGTTTTCAAAGAAATGTGTAAACCTTTTATTGAAGCAAAGAAACATATTTCATTGCATAATTTACCGCACACAACAGAATTTTGTCCTAAATCTTCGCTTCAACAAAACAACCATCGTTAGAAGTTATCAACGTTGCAGACACATAGAACATTCTATTGGTTGGTTTGTCGAAAATCTTTGATCCAATGTTATTCCAATTGCATTGTATCACCTCCCTTAGATGATTTTGGCTTGTAATATTTATATTTCTGATGTACCAGTCCAACTGATTCGAAAGCAGTTCAATAGGGTTTCAATCTGGACTCTGGGATGGCCAGATAATATTTTGGAGTAGTTGTTGACGTTGATTTGATTTAGCATAATTTCTACATTAATGTCAACTACGTTTTGGGTCATCAACTTCTTGTAGTATGAATCCGCGACCAATAAGATAAGTGCCAGAAGGAATGGCACAAGATATGTATCGCAAAAGGATGTTCTGGTATCTTTTAGAGTCCATGATCCCATCTGTTTCTGCAAGATCAACAAATTCACCACCACCAAAACTTCCACAGACCATGACAGAATCCCCTCCATGCTTGATAGTAGGTTGGATACAAACGGATAACTTGCACTGAGCCACAACCCGAAGAGCAAACTGAAATCTCTTAAAACCAAATATTTCGAATTTCGATTTTTCAGTAAAAGGTACCTTTTCCACTGATCAGTGGTTCAATCCTTGTGTTCTGCAGCCCACTTAAACATTTTGCCTTTATTATTCGGCAGTATGCGGTTTTCTTGCTACAACACATCCCTTTAAGCCAGAGGCTTGTAAGCGACGTTTGATCATAGATATTGATATGTTAGTTTTTCTTATTTTCATCACTTCAGCATAAATTTGACGGGCTATTTTGACCGTATTTTTTTTAGATACTACTCAAACAAACTTATCTATCTGCTTCGAAGTTTCTCGACGCTTCTCAAGGCGTGAGCGGTCAAACATAACCTTGGTGTCAGCATGCCTCTTAAGAGTTTACTGTACCCCAGCAAGAACAACTTTCTGAAACCGAGCGATATCCTGCAAGTTATGACATGATTGTCTCAGAACAACCATCTCAGAATATTTGAAATCGATAATTATTTTTAAGAGTTATAAGTAGACAAAAATAACACTCTTTTTGGAAATAGTAGAATAATGACTATATTGAAAGTTGTATTACACAGTTTTGCTTTATTGTTTGCTTTATTATCTTGCTTTATTATTTGGTTTTGCTTTAAAATTGAGCATTTACACATTCGTCTAACATTATGCCGAAGAATTTACATCATTCATACGTATTTTGCATAATATGATGCACTAATCAATTGATTAAATTCCATATATTTTGATTTGATATGTTGTTTATCTGCAACATAAAAAAATTATATTATTTTAGCCAATTAGGCCTTATTTTAGCCAATGTTTTATACAGAAATAAATGAAGGAAATCAGTTTTACAAACAAATGGTGCGTGAATATTATATTGAAGAAACGTACTTTGCTTGCTGTCAATGCAAAGTTTTAAAACCAAATGAGGTTCCTTGAAATTAAAAATATAGTCGATTAAAAAATCAGATATTAGTAAGAACCTAGAAATATAATTAATAATAATATTACAAATTTTAATAAGTTCTTTCCTTAATCCCTTTCTTTTTCCTAAATTTTAAAATAAAAGTTTTTCGAACCTTTGCTCAAACAATTTTTCATCAGCTGCATCGCTTGTGAAAGTTACTATTCCCGAAAATTCTGTCGAAAGAATTTATTTTTACAATATCTGCCTTTGCAATAGTTGAGTTTGGCAAAATACGTCCACCGAAGACTAATGTCACTTTATTAGGAAAGTAAAATCTGACTGCTTATACAATACCGGAAAAATTATTTTCAGTTCTTCCCATTGTCCCAATAGGTTGATGGGAGACGGTACACTAGATTGGCCAAATATAATGAGAGTTCTGAAGAATGGCCATGCTTTCTTTTTGTTTACTGTTAATGAGAACACCCAAGGCATTTTCTATATAACCGATGTCTAAATAAAGTATTGATTCACAAACTATATCTGCGCAGTATAGCCCAGATGCTCTTGCGCCATAAAAAAGCCAAACAATCAATCAATCAATCACAAACTATATCAATAATCTGTGTGTACTAATACCAAATACCAATACTTTGGTTTTTGTTTGGATATTACTATGTTATCGAATTAGGCATATCAATACCGATATTGTTATTATCGATATTATCGAAAACAAGTATAAATATTTACTCATATCGTTTGTATCGTAACGTCCCTAGCCATGTGCCTTGAAAACACAAAGATCACGAAGGTCTTTTAAATCGATTAATAATCGATTAGAATAAGAATGAGCAATGCTATTCTCGTCATATTAAATGTTGAATGAATGGCTTTAAAGAAATTTGAATAAACATATTAAAAACGCAAGATAAGGCACTATAAATTCCATGTTTATGATACAAATTTCATATATTTTAGTGTTACGGTAATAACTGTATTTCGCTATGGGTTTTGAGCACATAAATCCTGAGAAATTTACGATTTTGTTCAAGTGTTTCTCTTAAATTACGCGAAAAATTACTGGAATGAATTTAAATCTTAATTTAGTTTCTACGCCTTTTAAGTCTTTCTTCCGACCGCAGTTGTATACACGTGAAAATATCTGCCTTCCAAATTAGCTTGAGCGATCTCGCGATAATTCAGAGTCTTTTAATTGCAAATCTCTTGGAACTCTTTAATAGGCCTTATTCAACCACAAAGCGTTGTCGTCTCCGCTTGTTAGCGATGCTCTAAAATATGCCTGCGAATGCCACGGTAAATAGAAAGAGCGCTCCGTAGTTTCGAACTTGTTAGTAAACGCCCTCATGCAAATTAGATCGCACCAAAATTAGCGAAGTCTCTTTACATATGCATGAAAAATTAGTCATGTCCCTTTTATAATCATTAAAAAGCATTATTAATAAATATTTCAAAAGAATCAATGCTTATTAATAATTGCACAAGGGACAATAAGAATTATAACAGATATTTCAAAAGAACCGATTGTGTCTTATGAAAATACAAACTACGTTATGTAATTCTGGTGCAAGACGAAATTGTTTCACAAACTCATTAAATTTCTTTGCCAAAGAAACCAATAGAAACTTTGTCCTTTGGAAAATGTTACTAAAATAAAAATTATTTGAGGCTTTTTCATTTTCGATCAGTTAACTGGTTTACAAATCAATTTCCTTTACGACGACATTCCTATTACACCATTTTTGGCACAATGGTGTACACACAAATGATGTATCTAACCCAATATGAAACGCTTAATTGTCCGCCTCAATTTATATAATATAATAATCTAAAACTTTTTCAAAATAATTTAATAAACGGAAAATTTATAACGATAATAAATATTAATGCTATATTTAACGTGTAATTTATATAACATCCAAACGATCTGGCGCTAATCACAATTGAATATAAAAATATTTTATGCGTATATTATAATCGGAATTCGGTAAATTGTAGCGAATTGTACTTGTGTACATAGATGAAGACTCACCCACCTTAAGAAACAAACACAACGCAGATTTAAAACACATAGTAATGGTAATATAGAATTTTCTAATATTTTGTAAAATAGCTCACATTTTCCGTTTGCCAACTACAAAGCTTTAGTTATTAATGACGATATCATTCAATATATAATATTAATTGGCAATTTAATTAAATATATGTAGAGTCACAGATTTATTAATTCAATCGAGTCAATCCGGGTTTAGGTATTTTTCTTTCTTTGATTATTAGTTCCAATATCCTACATTTTTAGAGAGTAATAAGACACATTTGACGATGCATTTTTCGGAGAAAAGAATCGCTTCTTTAGTATTCCGGAGCACATAAATTTAACATGAAATTGACATATATTTCCAGGTACTGTTTATTCAGACATTACATATATTGAGTGCTGTTGATTTTGCGAAGATTTTCGTAATCAAATGAAGATTTTTCTTTTGATTTAAGGGTCTATCCACTTTGGTATAGATAATTCCCTCAGAAATAAATTATGGAATTGGGAATCCAAATTAAAACCAAATATTTGCACTCGGTAAATATTTATTACTGGTTATTTTGCATAACAACTTAATGCGTCTGGCTATGTAATGTGGGCAAAGATGATGTGGATTTTAATACTTATACGAAAAAATCCTCTTTATGAAATAAATATTGACAAAGAATATTCAGTGTTGATCTTTGTTTGTTAACTTTTCGCTTATTCATCATAAAGGATTCGCGAAGTCATCTAATTCATTCCCCTTTGAGAACAAATGTTCTTCAGTTATTAAATATTCTGCCTAAGTATATTTCTTCTTAATTTTTTATAATTTTTTTGTTTAAATGAACCTGATATCTTTATCAAGAATTGTATTAAAATAAATTTTCCGGAGAATTACGTAAGCTTTTTTTTTATATATTACCTCGTTTTTTAAATTTACGCCGCGAAGCGCCTAAAAATCGTAAATCTTCTTCTTTTTTTAGTCTTTTGTATTTGCCGAAATTCGTTTATTTCCCAAAAATGGTTGAGCTGTGACTGGTCGTTGCTTTATATTTTTACTTCCGTGGTAAGACTTTTCTAACGACACCAGTCTTTTCCAAATTGGCGACTCACCCCTCTTGCATTCCCCTTGTTAGTGTATTCGGAAAAATGTTTAGCGTGTGTACAATCCAACTGACAAATTTTAAAATGAGACGTCTCCCTCCCTGTCACAATCCTCGTCTCATCTCTTTCATCAGCTGATCAAATGCTTCAGACGACAAAAGCTGCAATTCCTGTAAATGGGCAGTTTTCAGCTCTCAGAAAGTAGGTGGAGGGATAGAAGAACATAGACAACAGATCTTTCGTGGACTGAGGAGTGCATAGGAGAAAGAGATAGAGGAAGACAGGAAGAAGAATAAAATTTCTTTTTATATTCTGAGAGGTATAGATGTATGTAGTGTATAATAAACATATTTCTTATGCAATAAATAAACCAACAGCTGTATTTAAATAAATCGAACACTACGCAGATTAAATTAAACAACAATATAAATCAACGTTTATTGGCGTAGTGATACCAGCGCCGATGTTATGGCATGATTAGATGGTGAAACGTTCGAAAGAAAATAAATATTTCTGCGTTCGGTGGGACCTGAAGTGGAAGGTAGTGGGTTCAGGTCCCACCGAACGCAGAAATATTTCTTTTCTTTCGAACGTTTCACCATCTAATCACGCCATAACATCGGCGTTGGTATCACTACGCCAATAAACGTTGATTAATATTATTGTTTAATTCAATAGCTGTACATTTTCTTTAATTATTAGAATTAATAATTCGATGTGAACATAATTTTATACTAAATATTTTCAATTTAGAGGAGTGAGGACAAATTAATTAACATTATTAGTTAAGAATGTAAGATATTATGACCCTTCGCAGGGTTAACACAATTGCCAAATATGGTCAACACAGAAAAGCCTCCAGGACGAGATTTTTGTGAGTTTTTCGTGGGGGAATTTATTATACAATAATTTCTGCCACCCACGTATAGCTTATAGCTCAAACTAGAGCTTTATTCTTTTTGGAGAAAAGGTTCGAATCGAGGATGGGGAAAGCGTCTCTTTTTCTCCAAAACGAAAAAGCTCTAGTTTGAGTTATAATCTATACGTAGGTGGCAGAAATTATTGTATAAGGGTAATAATATCATACATCCTTATATACGGAGAAAGAAAGCGTTGTTTCCTGTCTTCATTCATCTAGCGGTCTAAGACACTCCCGTCTAAACGCAGAGACCCTGGTTCGAATCCAGGATGGGGACGGCGTCTCTTTGTCTCCAGAAAAGCTGTAGTTTAGAGCTACATACACGTGGGAGGCAAAAATTATTGTATAATTATTAGTTACTTAAATATCTGCAGTCAAAGAGAAAAGCAAACCATCGCTGAAGTTTTAAGGGAAGCCTCTTTGAATAAGAGTTCGCTTATTACCTTTCTAGAGCGTATTTTAACGAACTGTAGACATTTGGAGAAACTTTTAACTAATTACCTGAGTGTAAAATCAGATTAAAGTGTTGGGTATTTTATTCGACTAGTCATCCGTACAATTTACTTTCAAACGAGCTCTGCTCTTTAAATCTTTAGAATAGTTGCTAAAACTTGTTTCAGAGGCGTAAGTTAAAATATTCAAGGCTTTGAATTCTTCGATAATTCGCCAACGATTTTGGCATTTCTTTCTGGCTTTCGTATTTATAAAGTGTATACAATGATTCAAAAATTGATGTAATTACCTATCGCTTTTTATAACAAATGAATACATAGTTACAGGTTGTTTGAAACATATGGATATTATATTGCACATAAACATATATATATGCGCAATTACGTAAAAATATATTTAGTTCTGCCTTTTGGATAAATTGAATGGAAGCTAGATTATTAAATTTTCTTGAAATTAAGAAAATTCAATGGAATTGAGATCATTAATCTAACGCTATATGTGGAAATTGAGATATGTTCTCAGAATTTAAAAACAGTGCTATACAGAGAAATTTGTCTACAACTGTATTCTAGAAATAGGGAAAAGGGGTCGTTATATGCAAAGTGGAAGCAAATACATTAATAATGGATGTTGTTTAATTTGGATGGAACATTATGTTCAATAATTACATGTTGATCAAATTGTTAAATAAAATTATGGAGTAGGAATATAGCTGACAAACAGGAAACTAAAAATAGAGCCTTCATCGTTTCAGAACAAGGACATAAAACGAATAACTTTCAAAAGTCATTTCAAAGAGATAGAAGCTAATTTTTTTGTCAATCGAAATATCCTATTCTCTCTATATATATTCTGAAACCATCTTCATTCATATATATGCAATATTCTTCAATGTTAATGGATTTACAAAGCTTTACTGCTTTACCTACGAAGTTTTGGACACGACATATAGCCAAAGTTTGAAAAGGCCAAAATAACGGTTATGCAGGGAAATCTGTCAATAAAGACAAGAGACTGGGAAAGTATATTATTATCATAAAAAATTTATCTTTATAGGCAAGGTTAAATATGGTTCATTTTGCGTGTTTAAGGATCTAGGGAAACCATTGTTATGAACAAATTATGGTTATGTATATATTTCACTGTATGTAGGTTCACTCAAAGCTAACTATCGTTACTGACATGTTTGGTAAATATTAGTTCTATAAGAAATCGGCCGAGATCTCGATAAATATCATTATAAACAGATTTATCACGTTAGGCGGTTCATTATATATATATGATTCACTGTATAACATGTGTTGAATGGAAAGTCTTTTTTTTCACTCACTATATATTATAATTATATTAGAATATCTATTTTATTCTGCAAGATAAACAATGAGAGGTCACTTTCAATATTTACATGTCTTTACAAATGTATTTGATGGGATTCTTATTTTGTAGCA
>QLNU02014802.1:105881027-105895399 GCA_006491805.2 Dysdera silvatica
GTATATGTGTGTTTTAAAATTAAGTTTATAAACTTTTATTTATATTTAGGATAATTTCGTCATAAATTTATACAGTCCATAACTTTAATCGCCAAAATCACATTTTTAAGTTAAATTCACTAAAATCATTTTTAAACATAACCTCAAACAATACTCTTACGGTTGTTATACTTCCTAGATTATATTTCCATTTTGTTTTTTTCAATATTTTTAAATTCATTGTTGCTCCCTGTACGGAGTAACAAATGCCACCGAACAGGAGTGGCTTTTGCCGTCCTCATCCTGGATAAGGACGTCATCTTTTTCTCCTAAACAAAAACAGATCTAGTTTGAGCTTGTTTCTATGTAGGTGTCGAAAGTTATTGAGTAAAAATGAATTCCTCCGCGAAGCCTCACAAAAACTCGCCCCGGAGGCTTTAGGTGTTGACAATTATTTGGCAATTGTGTAATCCCTGAGAAGGGTAATAATATCTTATACCCATATATATACGGAGGAAGAGAGAGTTGCTCCTGTCCTCTTTCATCTAGCAGTCAAGACACTCCAGGCTCAACGGAGGGACCCTGGTTCGAGTCCAGGATGAGGACGGCGTCTCCTTTTCTCCAAAATCAAAAAAGATCCATCTTGAGCTATTTATACATGAATGTTGAAAATTATTGTGTAAAGCTATTATACTGATTAAATTTCGAACACCGATTTTGGTAACACATGTTAAATCAAACATCTTGAACTTTTTTAGTGTGAATTAAACATCCAAAACACTAAAATGTAAAAAATTTTAATCTTTACTTTTAGTTTTACTAATAAATATCTTGAGCAGTATATGTACATTTATTTTAGCCCTTTCTGTGAATTTTGACGTATGTCAAACAATGAATTCTCACTGCTGGCTTTAGTTACCCCATATTGAGAGGTAACTTAAGCCACCATGTTTTGATTTTTTTTAACATACATGTTGTAGAAGACTTTCATACATCTGAACATAGAGTGTAACTGTAGACCCAAGTTTTATAATAACTAGTTAATCTCTAAAGTAAATGATGTTGAATTGGCAGATGTTTTAAATTGAAAAGCGGTTTAAGTAACCCCGAGATACGGTACGTAAGAAGCTTCTGTCTCACTTATTTATGTCTGTTTTTACTCATGGTTTTGTTCGTGTCTCTCTCTCTTCTGCATATATTTTGTTCATAACTTTCTCTTCTACGACTTTTTGTGCATATCTCTTTGCTAACAACCTTTCATCTTCATGATATTTGGTGGCAATTCACTTGTTCAATTATTCCTTTTCCGTCATTGTCTGAGCCCGCACTCATTTTAAACATCAGACACTAACAATTGTCTTACCAATTCTCAGTGGTTTAATATATTTCCTTTTAGGATTTTAAATCACTCGCTGCCAAGATTTTAATACAGCACCAAATATTAATTTCATTTAGTATAAATTTGCCTTATTTGGGTAGTTTTCTGAAGCCTTCAAAGTATACTCCCAGATTCGCTGATGATAATTTTCAATTATTTTTTGTCATTTTCACCCGATTAAATATATCCATCTTTAGTTTCCAGAACCGTATTTCCAAGTGGAATCCATGTTCCGTTAGGAAACTTAAATAGTTTGGTTTAAAAATAAATTAGTTATCTCTGAGTGCAACCAGGGGAGTATCAATTAAATAATTATCGCCACTCAAGCAGCTTAAAAAAAGATTAAGTGATTTTGCGTTGAGAGAACAATGTGCTTTTTTATCCAAGGGGGGTTTGAGTCCTCGGAACCCCTCTTTTTTCTACGCCACTGGTACCTACTCTTAATTTTTTTTTACTTTCGTAATACAGTCGAATGCACTTCGAACAATGAGGGCTTCCATTAGACATTTTGGACTATTAATTTTTATTATTATTATATTCATAATTAAATTATTATTATTATATTCATCATTAAATTTTTATTATTATTATTATTATTATTATATTCATAATTAAATTATATATTATTATTATTATTATTATTATTATATTATATTATTATTATTATTATTATTATTATTATTATTATTATTAAATTATTATTATTATTATTATTATTATCATTTTTGCCTTATTTTGCAGTTTGTTATATCTTTTTTTTTCTGATAAACATTTTATACATATCACGAAACGCATACTTGATGTTAACTTTACTTCTCATGTTTCAATGTCGAGGGTATAATGTTAAACGATATTTATTGGCAAAAATAATGTGCTTTTTTTTTAAGCTAAAAATTTAAGTGTTCTTATTTTTATTAACTAAATTATTTATTGTTATTGTTGACAAACTGCCTTGGTGAACTATTTTATTTCCAACAAGGCCGTAACAATTACACCGTACCTATCATTATTCCTTATATCATTACTTAGCCAAATGATTAACTAATTTTTCCTTGCGCCATGTATCAAATTTGACTCAAATATACGCCAAAGTATTAGAGCATGGAACGAATCGAGGTGAATGCCTTTTTTAAAGTTGGCACTTGGTAACTACAATGAAATTGGTATCGTACTTCGATGAATATATAAAAGTTGAATTTACTGCCATTATTCATTATATTTGGTCTGTGTGAGTAATCAAAAAAACTGTTACTATGCCCTATACATAGGCGTACGCAGAAAGTTCATAAGGGGGTGTTACAGGCTCAATGCGGGGTTATAGAACTTCACAACTCACATTGTCCTATGTTAAATACAGTTACGGCTCGTGATTAGAAAAATAGGGGAAGAGCCTAAATGAATCAACCCCCCCACCCCGAAATTAAATCCTGACTCTGTCAGTGATATTAGAAGATAGCAGTTTCAAAAATTATTTAATGAGGATTTAGCTATTTTCTGTAAATTAAATCAATTCTTCTGTCCTTTAATGCTGAAAAATCTGTCTGACACGTCATCGTAAAAGGGTTGTTTCTTAATAAGCGTCAGTAATACGTATTTTTGAATAGAAATATTTGCTAGATAAGAAAATTTCTCTTGCAAACTAGTATTTCTTGAGTAAGTTTTTATTCTTTTAAGGCAAGAAAAACTCATTTCCGCTGGTACACTTGTAGATGGAATTGTTAAGACGAGAGAAAACGAATTATAAGCCTCTGTGAAAATTTTTTTATCATAAAGCATTTGAAGAAGTTCTTGTGTCGATATATTCTTGAATTTTACACCAGTATATATAAGTCATAATTCATTTTTAAGGCGCTTTGTTTTATTAAACACATCGCTGTATAACTCTTGCAGATTTTCAAGTACTTGGGATGGAAAATGGAAATTAAATTGTTCAAATTTCGTTGTATCGGCAAGACAAATTGCAGTTTTTCACAATCTTGAAATCTTGTGTTTATTTCGTATAAGCTTGTGGTCTAAAATAACAAAATACAGCTGTCTATAATTTTGAGAAATAGTTTATAGTGAAAGAAAGGCATATTCGCGTTTAGATTGAATTATTCCTGTGATTTTCAGCGTGTTTTCAAATATGGTTTTAAAAACACCATCCTCCCTTTTACGGCTTAATAGCTCATGAGTGTATTTCGAATAATATATCAGTAAGTCCAAAAATTTCATTGAATATTACTGACAAAAAACGTAAATTCAAAATCTTTCATATCATTTAAAATCCCCTTTGCAAGTTGAATTGTTGTTTTGTCTGAATGTTCGCTGTTTGTTATAAATTCGAGACAGAATATTTCTTTTAATTTATCCCAATCTTCAACGACCACGTTCACTTATTTGGAATTGGTGGACTATCGAGTTTGTGTTATGGTTGGTATGCGTCTTTCGGAATTTGATGTAAGAACATAAGATCGCTTCACCGAGTGATGAAGAAGCGAAGAAATGCCACTGAGTGAGGCTTGCAAAAAATATTTGACACTTAGAAATGTTAGAAAAACTTTGCTGCAAAACAAAATTGAAGCGATGTGCCAGACAATGGACAAAAATGGCTTGAGGAGCTTCATCTTTGACTTTTTTCTGGAGTCCATACAAGTGTCCAGACATGATACTGGCCCGATCGTAACATTGTCCTATTAATTTGTGGTGATAATCAAAAGGATTCAAAGTTTAGTCCAGCATTTTGTACAACATTTCTGACGTTCTATCTTCACGCACATCACGGGAACCCCAAAATCGCTCAACTAACATGCCTCCACAATTTACAAATCTTAATATTAAGGAGCACTGGGAAGGTTTGATTTATGTCAGTGGTGATGTCCACTTGAATAGAAAAAAAAATTAGCCTCGTTTACTTCGTCTTTGACGTGATCGTTTAAATAATCGGAAATACATTCAATCATTTTATTCTGCATAGTTTTGGAGTCTCCAGTGAAGACGTTTTTAATCCTTTTATAATGATTTTGAATTTCTAAAGAACTTTCTGAGATCAACAATCCTAGTAATTCCTTGAAACTTCCACGATTTATGGAGTCGCTGCTTTCATCATGTCACCGGAATGCCATTTCTTGTTTGTTCAAATATATCACTGTATCAATCACTGTTTGTAGAAACAATCCATTCAGACGAACGTTTTCATTGAACTGCATTTTAAAAAGCCTAGCATTCTCCCTCAGGGCATCGGCAATCGTGTTCTGATGTTTTTAAAAAAATTTAGCATTAATCCACACTTCAGATGTTCAGCAGAATCATCGGGCCTATGGAGTGCTAGTGTTATGTTTAATGTGATAATGTATAATGTATAAGTCGGCGAATCCGTCTTTATTCCGAACAGAATGTTTATTACTAAAAAGCAAGCACTGCCAGCAGAATAATCTTTTTAAGGTTAGACTACTGTATAGCCACTTATACTGACAAGGAGAACCCACAGTGAGAGCACCGCCGATTTGGATGAAATTTTTTAGATGAAAGTAGAGCCAAAATAAGGAAATACGTGTCTCGGCATTCGTGCCAATGCGGCTTATTTTCGGAGATATGAATTTTTAAAGATTTTGATTCCGATATATATGAGCTTAAAATTGTTGGTAATTTACCGGCCTAGCGCTTCATGCTTTTTCGTTCGAAAAAGTCATATCTCCGAAAATATGCCGCATTGGCGCGAATGCCCAGACACGTATTTCACCTATTTTGGCTCTACTTCCATCAAAACATTTCATCAAAATCGGCGGGGCACTCACTGTGTGTTCCCCTTGTGAGTAAACCAAAACTCTTTAAAACTAATATTGTACGACTTGCCGCTCTCCTTAATTTCTTTCTTGGCTATAGTCGTCAATAAATCCCTTGGACGTGCTTGACGTATTACCTCCCTTTTTTCTTCGTCTTTCTACCGACTAAACGGAGGTTCCAATAAATTACACACAATATTATTAATTGGATTCATTTAGCTGAAAAATCTAAAACAAAATGGTCAACAAAATCACTGCACCACTTCATGTATATTCGGCAGTTTTGGTGCGATTGGCTAGACTTTCTGGCTCTCTCTCTGTTAGTTTTCTGCGTTCGCTGCTCGCAACGGGAAGCGAGGGATAGCTACTTTTTGGTTTCAACCGGCAACCCTATAGAGGATCCGGGAATCATGTTTCTAGACTTTTTCTGTCTTCGGGCCGAGAGTCCAAATACTTTTCGGCTTCTAAGGCGGTGTTGTCATGGCAACCACCTTCATTACGGAATATGTGGGGATATTTTTCGCCAAAGACTTCCTTGCTTAGCTACCGCCATCTACAGTCGTAAATATTGTTAGATATTTCCCGTGTACTGAATAACGATCACTGCGAAATAATTTTTTTTTTATATTTGCAATTATTTTAGCAATTTATAAATCGTAAAAATAAAATAATAATAATGATAATAATAATAGAAAAATGAATTTTACGTGAAAATATCCAAATGTATATATCTGAAATACTGAAAAAGAGAAGACTAACCTGAGAAATAATTTAGATGAAAAATGTTAGGGAAGTGGCATTCCCCTTCCTTCCCTTGAAAAGCCGCCACTGGTTAAATATACAAAATTTCATTGCAATGAGGGGGTTACAACCCCCATCAACACCCCCTGCGTACTCCAATGGACGTATAGCAAAAAAATTGCCGGTCAAATGCCGAACACGGAAAAAAAGTTGATCATTACAAATTAAAATATGGTTTTATTCATTTTCCTTTTAATAATAATAATAATAATAATAACTAACAAGGCGACATCACACAACTGACCAGACATAATCATAATTGATAAAACTAGCAAAACAGCAAGCTTTACATATAAAACAGTTCCAAACACAAACAACATACAGACCACGTACACAATAAAAATTGCCTAATGCCAAGACCTCAGGTACGAAAGACATGTGGTATATAGACAGAGTTGACATTGTACCTTTGATTTCGTCAACCACAAACCTAATACCAACCACACTGCACAAAAGCATGTAAACACTTGAAATCGACTCACGGGTTGACATTGATTTACAAAAGGTCACAATTTTAACCACATGCAGAACAGTCAGGAAGATCTTAGATACAACAACTGAATAACCAACTAAAGGAAGTCCTCAGTAGTTGGCACTGCCATTTTCAGGTCTACACCACCAAGAGGGAGAACACGCATAAAATAATAATAATATCTTTTAATTATTCCCTAATTTAAATTTGGAATCGAGGTTCAGCATTCAGATTGGTATAAACACACATCAGGTGTTGCACTTTATTAAAATCAAGATTTTATTTGACGAATGGCAGAGAAGTACCTGACCACAAAGTGATCACGAGGACAATGAGATGGCCAAGCTTGCAATGTGGTTGAACAGGAACGTGATCATTCATTCTTAAGTTTCGATAACTTGGTTGTTAGTGTCGAGTGAAGCGATTAATTGAATAATTTACATAGTATCTGTGGTTTAAGTAATTAATTGACATATTATTTGTGGTTTAAGTAATTAATTGGCATAATGTTTGTGGTTTAAATAATTAATTGACAGAATTTGTGGCTTAAGAAAATAATTGACATAGTATTTGTTGTTTAAGTAATTAATTGACATAGTAATCGTGGCTTAAATAATTAATTGTTATAATGTTTGTGGTTTAATTAATTAATTGACATAATATTTTTGGTTTAAGTAATTAATTGACATAGTATTTGTGGTTTAAGTAATTAACTGGCATAATGTTTGTGGTTTAAGTAACAATCGATTACGTAATTTTAAATTTAAGTTAGTTGCTTTAGGTACCAGTGTTGTTCCAGGAAGGTAACTAGTTAGTTCCATCCGACGACGTAGAAATGATGCGTTTCTTCACCGCGCAGAAAACCCCGATCAATTCCAATTGTCACCGAAAATTTGGTGTATCTTTGCAGATCTATATTCCGAAATTCGATTTTCTAAATTTAAGGCGTTCGGAACCCTCTGAAAATTGCAGTTCGTAACGAAACATCATTTTAGTTTTTTAAACAAAGGCAGTCGTTTCAGTAGGAGTATCTTTTCTGAAAAAATCGCGATTTGTTTCAAAACTGAAAACGCACATTTGAGCTCCTTGTTGAAAGGTATGAATCAACGATAACAGACACATGATCAAGCACGCAACAATAACATCAATATTCAGAATAATATATGTTTCGAAATGCTTTATTATATCATCATATTATTACAGGATCCAAGCATTACAAAATATATTATTGTTACTATGTATAATTTTTCCCTTTTTCGAAAACTTCCCTTTCTCGCCGAAGTGAAGAATTTCTATTCGGTCGCATCTTGAAATACTACACATCGATTGTTGAAACAGCTCTGTAATAAACAAAACAAAACATCTTTTTATTCTGTAAAATAATTGAAGCAAAATGCTATGTGGTAAAAAAATTATATATGTAGAGGCCTACACAATTCATAAAACCCGTTGGGTTCCGTTCAAATTACCATCGTAAAGCAAATGTGGCCTTATTACGGTGATATTTTATAACTTACGTTTAAATGTGAAGGCCAGCCAAGGCCGTTTCTACCATTAGGCCGGGTAGGCGACTGCCTAGGGCGGCAAAATGGCGTAAAAAATTTAATTTTAAATCAAACAAAGAAAAAATTGAGCAAATGAGGAGAAAAAATGAAAGGGAGGAAAAATTAAAACATATAATTGTTTTCAAAAGCATACGGGACAATTACTTAAAAAGTCTTTATTTTGACGAATGTAAAAATATTTGACATGTTTCATTGTTTAATTTTGCACACGTTGCTTTTTATCTCTAGCTCTGATAATACAACGTTGTGTTTTGTAATATTACTCCTTTAATATTTCAGTTTTCAAAAATATAAAATATTGAAATTAAACGATTATAACATGTAGCAATTGTTTTACTATTCACAATATTCTAATATTACAAAATAACTAATATAAGTTTAAAATATAAATATAATTAACGGGTTTAATGATTAAAAGTATAATAGAAGATTTATACTGTTGTACCGCTGGATGTTGATGGTGGTAGATTGGGAGACATAGGCGAAAGGGTGAGGGCGGCATTTTTCAATTCTAGCCTAGGGCAGAAAAACACCTAGGAACGGCTCTGTGGCCAGCTGATATTTTTAGAAACCATATGCGTGCGAATGTAATATAAACGCACAGTGTACATTAAAAATAAATGGAGTATATTGCTTTTCTGAAATGTGCCGTTCCTTCTCTCGTACATCCTATTTAGCTTACGAGCAATGGCATACGCGAGGGTGGCTCAGAGTGATCAAGCCCCATTATATATGAAAATAGATTATTTTCTCTATGACCGCATCACGCAATCTTCTTAAAAGCCACTTAACCACCCACATAACCGCTTGAGCTCCTATGAGTATTGATAGGCTACGCCACTGCTGACGAGCAAAAATAATACCTTTACTTGTAATAGACTTTCTCTGCCAACTGCGTATTGATCGGTACAAGGCAATCCCTTATCATTAATTCCATCATACAAATGAATAAGTGTCGCATAAGTAGACGCTGGATATCATTGAAATGCGAAGTACCATAAAGCGAGGCATTACTGTAAACCAAACAGCGTAAATCAGTCTGTGTAATGTCAGAACGTACTCGTGGATGTAATACAAATTTCGAAACATTAAAATTGGCTGTGTTTACGTAAGAAAGCGTAGTTTTGAAACAAACAAGGAAAATGAGCATCCACTTATTAAATTGGAGTTGTGAGTATCCGAAAATGAAGACAATGAGAAAATAATTTCGCGTGTGTATTTCAAAAACACTACAAGACACTGGCATAGCAGAGTTGGGACTTTGTTTTGATGTCAGTATGGGAAAATTGTTATCTGATGAAAAAAGTAATTAATACATTTTAAAAACAACCGGCCTGAAAAATTGTAATATATATGAGTATTTTCTGTTAAATTTTTAAATAAATTGTCAATAATTAATTAAATCTTAATGGAGAACGGTAATAATCTTGGCACCATCATTTAAAAGTAATAAAAACAATATACGTTTTAGGCCACAGTTAAGGCTTATTTTTATATTTGAGAAGAAGTTTTCTGAAGAAGAAAAAAAAAACGTTTCTCGAAAAATGTTAAAATAAATATCATCTATGCCAATCATGTGTTTCTTTATTATTTTGAGAATTAATTAGAGGGTAATAAATATTGTTTCATTTTTACGTTCAAATCAATTAACTGCTTTGATTATAATATTCTTGTGTAAATATTACGGTTTTTTGACTTTTTAAAATTATACGGCTAATTCAACAAATTATATAATCAAGTGAATATAAATATTTAATTGATTATAATTTAATATTTATTAATTATATAATTATTATTCATCGGGGAAAATATTTAGTGTGATATTCTTTTCAATAAACTTGCCTGTGCCCTCCCCTTCCCTTCCGAAACCGAATTCTGACTACGCCAGTGCTACGAGAGATTGTATCAAGCATTTATGCACATTACAGCTTATATAATAAAATAAACTATTTTTCTTATTTTGCATAACACAATAAATTTAAATTTTCTCAAAGACAATTGTGCCATTATTAAGAAATGGCTAGTGCTTTCTACTAAATGACATATTAAAAAAGTAATTTGTAATTACTCCAGGATAGCCTGTGGAAAGTTGACAGTAGCCTCCATTTGGAACGGAATACACTTTGCCGTACATGTATCCATCTGGTCTTGTGTAAACACAGATGGAATAGCATTGGCCCTAAAATGGAAAGTCCACGATGACTTCAAAACATATTTCATGTAAATAAATAAAATTATGAAATTCTTGAACATTTGAAGTTCGAAATATGGAAAGTAAACAATTTATTTTAAGCAATATTATTAAATAAGGGCATATACTATTCAATATCCTAAAACGTATGGCTTTGTTTTTCTCCCACTAATAATAATTGGGCATGAAAATTAAGCACTGATAGTGACGTGACACCTAGTTAAGATAATTTTCAGAATAGTATATACCCATACGAAAGCTATTTAAAGAATTGCTTATGTGGAAAATGTTTTGAGTTTATTGTTTTCGCGATTGTATTTATTGCGTCCGAATTGCATGACAAATCACTCGGGGAGAAACAGGTGGTTGAAACAGTCACAACTCGTTTGTGCACAATCAATCTTACTGGAAATCGATTTCAGCCGCTAACCCAAATTTAGTATTCATAACTATTGCTGAGATAGAAAAGGATTGGGCGAGCCAGTTTTATTAAAATGTTTTAAAACTAAAAACAGGCCATTACTGTCATTATTTTTATTATTATATGCTGAACTATTTAAACAGTTATATACTGAATACAATAAATAAAAAAAAGTGAACCTGCTATAAATATGTCCTTCAGCAAACCAGTTATTATATATTTTATAACACTTTACTAATCATAATCGCTGGTCATGATGATAGTCTTAATTACAAAATCAGTGACAAAAGAATACAATGATTTACAAGGGTTTATCATAACTGGTAAAATTGAGATATTTTTCTTCTGCTGTTGATAAGTTTTACTTAGCCTTACTCCCTCTATCTCTTTCTACTTAATTCTCCTTTATTTTAAATTTACCTTCCTTTTCCTTAATTTTACTTTATTTCCTTAAATTTATTTTATTTTCCTGCTTTCGTTACCCTTGTTATTCTTATTTAGATTCTATTTCTCACGTTACATATTTTTCTTTCTATTCTCTTTGCTTGACTTCCGCATTCCGGCCAATGACAGATTTTACTCGTTATACAGTCGGGTCTTGGCATAATTATAAATTAAATTATTAATAAGGTGATGAAGTCTTTTGAGTACGTTGGTCAGAGCACCAATTTCACGTTGTTTTCATGTATCTATAGGGATTCTAATGATTATCCTTGTGCCTGTTCTTCATGTTTCAGCTGTCTGTACTATTTGCTATATATTCAGTTATTTTTAAGGTTTTGGTCAAATCTTCGCAATGCTACTCTAATTGTTAGTCAGATTCACAGAAATTTGCTTTGAGCTAAATGTTAAGCCAGTTCTTGCAATTGGTATCTCTTCATCAACACTCTTGATTAAATTTTATTTCTTTTATATACCTCTTTAGCTACGTGAAATCGCACATGATGTGGATGCAATTATATATTATGGTTCACAGATCACAAATTTATATTACAGTTCACAGATCTCAAATATATACATATATATCAAAGTTAACAAATCACAAATATATATTAGGGTTGGCAGTTCAATAATATATACTAGAGTTCATAGGTCACAATATATATATTAGCTTACGTATCTCAACAATACGTATTATAGCTCACATATATATATATATATCATCATCATCATCATATTCAACCATTATCTATCCACTGCTGGATGAAGGTCTCTCCAAATGCTTTCCACACAAGTCTATCCTGAGCAATTCGCTTCCACGTCACCCCAACCTGTTTTCTTATTTCATCCACCCATCTAGTTTGAGGACGTTTTCTAGGTCTTCGGTGGTCTCTTGGAATCCAGTTCAGAATTTCTGTTGTCCATCGTTGATCAGTTCTTCTTGCAATATGCCCAGCCCATCGCCATTTCAGTCCTTTTACTTTAACAATGATGTCCTCTACTCTAGTTTGCTCTCTCACCCAAGTGTTTCTTTTTCGATCTCTCCTAGTTATTCCAAGCATGCACCTCTCCATGCTCCTTTGCGTTGTCTGTAACTTTCGTATTGCTCCAACTGTTAGACTCCATGTCTCTGATCCATAAGAGAGGACTGGCAATACACACTGGTTGAAGACCTTTCTTTTTAGACACAAAGGCAATTTCCCCTTCAGGATAAAACTGTTTCTTCCAAATGCACTCCAGCCAAGTTTAATACGTCTGTTGAGTTCTTTCATAATGTTGCCATCCATTGAAATCAGCTGGCCAAGGTAAATATATGAATCAGCAATTTCTAGCTCAGTGTTGTCAACTTGTATTTTTGTTTCCTCTACAAAATTATTGAACATGATCTTAGTTTTTTGTAGGTTCATCTTGAGTCCAACTTCTTCACTTCTAGTTGAGAGCTCTTGTACCATGTCTTGGAGTTCTAATGGGTCCGTTGAAAAAATAACAATGTCATCAGCAAACCGCAGATGATTTAAATATTCACCATTTATTTTTATTCCCTTGTTATTCCAATTTATCAGCTGAAAAATCATCTGTAAAGCAGAAGTAAAAAGTTTTGGAGAAATGGTATCTCCCTGCCTCACCCCTTTGCCAAGTTTGATAGTTTTGGTATCTTTATGTAACCGAAATTTTGCACTTGCATTTTTATACACACGTTTCACCATGTCAATGTACACATCCTCAATGTCTGTTGATCTTAAAGAGTTGATGTATAGAGTTGATTATATATATAGGTGTGTCCCACTGAAATAAAGCCACCGTGATTGTGTGCCATGACTGGCAACGAAACAAACCAATAAGAACGCAGCAAATATATTAAGAAAGTCTATATACAAATACATATTTACAAGGAGTAACTCACTCCCTGCCCCACCTGGGCAGGAAAAAAAATGAACGTGTAAAAAAAGAGGGGAAAAAGTGTCCCGCCGAAATAAAGCCACTACTGTTAATAGCCAATATATCCGCCATGATTATATATGACTTGGAAAACACGATGTGGCATACCATTTACCAATCCCTGGAGGACAGTGGCATCAATATTATCCCAGACTTCAATGATGGCAGCCTTCAATTCTGCCACAGACTGAAACTCTCTGCCATTGGCATATACAGACCTACTGAGGATACCCCACACATTTTCTTGGGAATTGAGTTCAGGAGAAAGGGCGAGTCATTCCATGACATGTACCCCATTATGCAAAAAACATTCACAAGAGGGTTTTGCAACGTGAATGGGGGCGTTGTCCTGCTGGAAAATCCAACTTGGGCCACCAATTCTCTCTGCAAATGGCAGCAAACGGGTTTCTAGCATTTCTTGGTAATCGGTAGCCTTTATGCGGCCTAAGGGGAAAGCCAGGTTAAGTTTACCACCATAGCCGAAGCCTCCCCACACCATTAATGAGCCTCCACCTTATTATCTTTTGGAGAAGATTTCCTCTTCTTCCCTCATGTCATGCCAAGAGAACGCAAGACCGTCCTAGCCATTCAAATTAAATTTTTCTCATCTGAGAATATAACACGATGCCACTGGTCCTTCCAGGTTTGATGATATTTGGCCCAATCTACTATCTTTTGTTTGTGGATAGCTTTCAACATGGGCTGCTGTTTCCTTTTTTTATATCGCAAGTTGTTTGCATGTTTTACAATCCGTGACAGAGTTGATTTTGTCACAGGGATGTTATCCTCTTTGGCCAATTGTCTGAGAGAAATACCACCTTGTGAAAAACGATGCACAATATCTCTTTCCTGCCTGGAAGTCATTTTTCTGCCTATACACCTCCTTTTTTGATACCTATAAGCATTGCCCTGATTCACAAAATTGTCTATTACGGTTTTAGATCGTTTGATTTGCTTAGATATTTATCTATGTGAAAGACCTTGTTCCTTAAAAGCTGTTAGCTGGCCTTTCTCGAACTCTGATAGCTAGGTTCCCTTTCCCATTGCAATACTGCAGGAGAAATATAAAATGCAACCTTCTGGAGTCAACTTTCGACTGGGATAGAACAAGTAAGTTATTTGATAACTTCCTGACGTCATAAACCTGTTTACCTGTAGCAGCTCGAATGTTGAGAGTTACCCAAAGCACTAATAGGGATGGTGGCTTTATTTCGGCGGGACACTTTTTCTCCTCTTTTTTTTACACATTTATTTTTTTTTTCCTGCCCAGGTGGGGCAGGGAGTGAGTTACTCCTTGCAAATATGTATTTGTATATAGACTTCCTTAATATATTTGTTTCGTTCTTATTGGTTTGTTTCGTGTCCAGTTATGGCATATAATCAAGGTGGCTTTATTTCGGTGGGACACACCTTATGTATATA
>QLNU02014802.1:105904740-105923227 GCA_006491805.2 Dysdera silvatica
GATCACGCTAGAATGTTAATTATTGAACTTGTCAAAAATTTGTGATTGGGAATTAAAATTGGGAATATTAAAAATTTAGAACCGGCAAAACAATTGTTATTACTGTCAGTATTTCAAAGAACTAATTGTGTGAATGGTTAAAATTGCATAATATATATATATACAGTAGTGGACAAAATTGTGGAAACCTTTTGAAAAAAGTTTATTTTAGAGGTTTGATGGCTAATAACACCACTTTTTTTTGTACCAATACTATAAAATTATATATCATTAGAAAGGTAATTTAATAAAGATTGTAATGCAATAACATTTGTTCAATTATCTGTATTCTATCAAAAGTTATAGCCAAATAACCAGAAAAAAGAAGCACAGCTTGCTTACATTTATATGAAGTAGCTTTCCTTCATTTGAATGTGGCCAATGAGCATGAGTGTTTACAGAGCCAATCAGGTGTCATCTTGTTTTGGCAATGAGCCAATCATGTTTTCTCTTGTTTTGGCAATGAGCCAATCATGTTTTCTCTTGTTTTGGCAATGAGCCAACAGGTTACAGGACATTTATCAGTGTGTTCTGTAATTGCTATCAAGTTGGTTGTTTTTTTTTTGTGCTCTTTGATTTAGTGTGCTTGTAAAACGTAATAAAATTAAAGAAATGGCGCAAAGAGTTGACTGGTCACCTAGGAAGCGATGTAAAATAGTAATATTAAGTGAACAAGGCTACAGTTATGAAGAAATTAGAAGAAATATTGGGGGAAACTTAACTAAAGGTGGCATTTCTAAATTTTTGAAGAAGTATAAGGAGACTCAGTCATTACAAAACCAGACTGGTAAAGGCAGAAAAAGGTGCACAACAGCAAGTGATGATAGAAGAATTAAAAGACAGTGCCTAGGTGACAGGAAAAAATCATCTCTGTGTATACAAGGTGAAATGGCGCAATGCAATGTGAAGTTAAGTGCAAGGACTGTTCGGCGCAGACTGCATGAATGTGGTCTAAATGCAAGAATTCCACGAAAAAAGCCATTTTTGTCTGTCAAACAGAGGTTGAAAAGATTAAACTGGGCTAAAACCCATGTTAACTGGACAACGGAACAATGGGACAGTGTAATTTGGAGTGATGAGACCAAAATCTCACTGTTTGGTAGTGATGGCGTAAAATACGTATGGAGAAGAATTGGAGAAGATTTCCATCCTGAGTGCATTACACCTACCGTGAAACACCCAGTTAGTGTTATGATTTGGGGTTGTATAACATCAAGAGGTGTGGGCAGAATTTGCGTGATCAATGGGAATATAAATGCCCAAAGATACATAAATGAAATACTTGAGCCCAAGCTGCAGCCTTCTGCATGTGATCTTTTCCAAGATAATGAAGCATTTATATTTCAACAGGATTCAGCTCCATGTCATGTTGCTCGTGTGTGCAAAAAATGGTTTCAAGATCATCATATTCAACTGCTGGAATGGCCTGGAAATAGCCCAGACCTTAACCCCATCGAAAATCTATGGAGCCGGCTAAAGAAGCTTGTTAGTCGGAAGCAACCCAGCAATAAAACACAATTAACAGAAGCAATAATTCAATCTTGGTTTCATATTATAACAGCTGCAGAACTAAAGAACTTGGTTCACTCCATGGGAAAGCGTTGTAAGGCCGTAATTAAGGCTAAAGGTTACCCAACTAAGTATTAACTGGTATGGTGAACATTTTTGTATATCTCATTTTTTCTATGTATATCTCATTTTTTCTATGTATATCACCTTTCTTCTTTATGAATGCTGTTCTATTAAAATACGATTCATAAATGTTATTGCATTACAATCTTGATTAAATTACCTTTCCAATGATATATAATTTTATAGTATTGGTACAAAAAAAAGTGGTGTTATTAGCCATCAAACCTCTAAAATAATCTTTTTTCAAAGGGTTTCCCACTGCCTTGTCCACTACTGTTATAAGAAAAATATCACAAAAAATATACTCTACTGCCTCCTCCGCAGATATATTTCTTCCGTAAAAAAAAGCTTACGATTCAGTCAAAAGTAACGTGTTGTATTTTATCGTATCCAACTATTATTACAAAAGTGGAGCTTGTTTGGGGATGTTATGCTTTTAGAATGGGATGTAAGGGGGTAACAAAAGAGACAGTTTTATTGGAAAATTGGGAACACATTGCCTGGAAACAGGGATTTTACCTTTGTTTATGTCCGTAGAACTACAAGACAACTAATATTTTTTCCTTATTCCATAATTGAAATATGGACCTTATATTTTATTTTATTTGACAGATACTAGTAGTCGTACAGTTTCATTCAGGAAAAATCATATAAATATTTAAAATTTGGAGTAAAGAAAAACTGGGCGGGTCTTGTCTTTGACTTAGTTATGGCCCCCTTGCCTAGCACGCAGTTAGCCAAGACTCGACTCATATAATACTGCAAAATATTGTTCGTTATTCTTAGTGGCACCGCGGAGTAGAGAATTAACTTTTTTATAAGACGACGGTCCAGCCTCTAGGACGTTTTACTCGTAAATAATTTTCCAAGAGGTTAAAAATAATATACTCATATTAAACACTCGTAATGTTAATAATTAATTGCGGCATAACCAAAAAGAACTTTTTGTAAATGATGCGACATGTTGACAGCTAAGATGTTACATTTAATGTAGTTAGTAATCACTAGTACAATGAAACCTTGTAGCATATTGTAGTTCCTCAGGCCAACATTGCTGTCTGTCTGTCTGTCTGTCCGTCCGTCTGTCTGTTTGTTCATCCGTCCGCCCGCCCGTCCATCTATCATTAAATCATCATTAAATTAATTTGCGTTGACCTTAGAACGATTCCAATGCTTGAAGGTTTCCGATCAGTTATAAATATTTCCATTTAGCTTGATACTTACTATACAATAAATATACGACAGTAAATATATGACAATAAGTATATGACAAGTAGATATATGACAATAAGTATATGACAAGTAGATATATGACATTAATTATAATAATATTATATGCTTTAATTATAAGTAAATATATGAGAGTATTTGTATACGTTAAAAATATATAGAATATTTGCATACAGTAAATATATGAGAATATTTGTATACAGTAAACATATGAGAATATTTGTATACGGTAAATATATTTGGCTTGATATTTACTTCATGTAGAAATATATATATATATATATATATGAGGTGTTTTATTGAGGTGTTTTAATTCATATTGTCTACGCTAATCACAGGCAATCTGCAACCATCAAAGAACTCAAAGCAGAAATAATAAACTGTTGGTATAATATTGACTGTACAATAATGCACCATTTAATAGACAGTATACCAGAACGCGTATTTCAAGTTATTAATTATGCAGAAGGTTCAATTAATTGTTAATCAGGTCTGAAATTTATATATTATTTTTTTTACTTGTTTTCATATAATTATGGCAGAGTATATTATGATTGGATTTCCAAAGACATTATACTATTTAATTTTTACTTGTTATTAACATTCGTTGACGGTGTATGATATGCAGCTTCTTGTAAAGTGTGTCTCATCAATATAATTTTTTATATCCTTCATTTAACTTTTATATTTTGGAAAATTACTTGTCCTTATAATTATGGGACACCCTGTAGTAACGTATATCGTCGTGTTGCCGTCAATATAATGTAAGGATACAATGAAATAAGGATATAATAAATATATTTCTTAGAAAATCTGATCTTTATCCTTTAACGTTCGACATCGATCCACGCTTATCTGGAAATACAGTGCCGCTCGCTCGGCCAACTTTTCCAACATTCATATATGCACACAAACACACACATACACAAATATAAAAATGCTTTGATTTTGTTTAAATACATTTATCAACTTACTAAATTTGATAGCATTTTATTAACTTTAGAGTATTAGATGGCTATCTCTGCAGATGTCACATAAAATGATTGATTCGTTCTCGCTTGGCGGAAGGGAAAACACTGGACTTAAATTAATTTCTCATGCGCAAGAAAACGAACTCGTAGATTTTGTAATATTGAATGAGCGATATATTAACCCAAAATATATATGTGTTAAATTAGCAGATTTTATTATATTTTGCCCAGAGAGTATACACACGTATTTTATTTTAATCAACTTGCGAGCAGTTTTACAATTTTATTATTAAAATCAATCTCTCAACTTATATTTATACCATCAATCTTCTTGGGGAGGTTTTTAGAAAATTCGCTTTTTCTAATTTATGTTTTACTTTTTCTCTACTCTCGCTCTCTTTTCCCTTTTTCCTTTAATAATTTAGGCAGGGATTCCAAAAGTTTCTATGTCCCAGAGCTCTAAGAAAAATTTTATTAGTATTCCACACTCCTGTAAAAGTGATATCAAAATCTTTAACCACATAAAATTTTATGGGTTAAGAACTTGAATTTAAAAAGTATATTTTTATTCGATTCATAAAATATAAATATGAATTCAGCAATTAGATTCTAATTTATTCAGAAAAAATTATGAGATGTGAAATGAGTGATGACACGTGACATAAGACCACAGACCAAGGCTTGACTTTGCGGAACATTTGTCGAACCTCCTGGGATAAAGTGGACCTTAATTTGAAAACCACTACCTTAGAGGGACGTAGAGTCTTCACAAAAGGGTTCCATTTCTCTTATTTTCTGAAAGTCGTTTCATCATCTCATCGTGGTACATTCACTCCTTTGGGGCCTGCAGCCAAGCCGGGGCCATGAGGAGCGTGGTCTAAGTTGCCTCATGCTTGTGCCTCAGTTGCCCCCACCGAGCTATTTATATATAGAACAATCCCCGGGAGCCCTGTGCCCTATATGTCTTTGCTTTGTCCCAGTTGCCCCTTCATCCTGGCTACGAGCGCCTGAATCCTTTACTTTTATCTCATCCTGTTCTCCTCCTATATACAGGGTGGTCCTAAACTATATGTCAAAAATGTAAAGGCAGGTAGAGGGGACCTAAATAAGCAGATTTCGTATAGGAATGTGTGTGCGGTAATGACACATTAAAGCGCTAGCTTGTAAAGCAGTATGAATCACAGGAAACTGAAAAGACAAGTAAAGACAAAAGAAAACAAAAATTTATTAATAGTTTACAAGAGGTGCTCGAAAGAGCGGCCACCAACAGCGATACAAGATTCACAGCGACGGCGCATGGATCGGCGTACATTAGAAAAGACGTCAGGCATGTCGATCACATGTCCAGCAGCAACAGAGAAGCGGGCAACAAGATCTTCTTCAGATGTGACGGGACTCTCGTACACCAGGCTTTTAATATGACCCCAGAAGAAAAAATCCAAGCAGGTTAAATCTTAAATCAAGCAGTTTAAAACACTTTGATGGCTCACACCCAACGCACGTCCTACAGCTCTCGAGCTTGTCGAAGGATTATCCTCGACTGTGTTCAGTATTCTTTCTTCCACTGCAGGAGTTCTGCGATATCTTCCAAAGCCAGTTCCACGCCTGGAAGCATAAAATGATCCACTCATGCGTAACTCCCGATGCAGACGCTCGAATGTTCGACGATCCGGCTGATTCCTATCCGGGAATCGCTCCCTGTACATCCTTTGAGCAGCTAATCCATTTCCTTGTGCAGCCCCATACATGAAATGCATGTCGGCCAGCTCCGCATTGGTGAAACGATGCATGCTGCTCGAGATCCGTGCGGGAAATGATGAATCCAGCTAGCGAAGCGCTTTTATACGCCGCAGTCATCAGCGCTCTCTACCGGCTCAAGGCGACATTACCGCACACACAATCCTATACGAAATCTGCTTATTTAGGTCCCCTCTACCTGCCTTTACATTTTTGACATATAGTTTAGGACCACCCTGTATTTCTTGATCTACTGCCTTGTCTGCTTCTTTTAACATTCTAGTCTGGAGCTCGTCTGTTATTTCAACTAAGTTAAATATAATTCCAACTCAATTAATTACATACATTTCCGAACGAATCGCAGATGAATGTAAATAAATGAGCATATAAATGTACCTCCAAATGGCATGTTACTTCCCACAAATGGCACGTGATTTGAGAATAAAGGCTAAAATAAATTAATTAATGGAATCGCGTTAATAATACATAAATTTATGTGGAAAATGTGGTTTCTTTTGAATACACACGAGGCGCCATTTTGGCTAAAGGCTTCTATGAACATAGTGTGACGCATGCGCGATAAGAAAGCTGACAGAGAGCAGACGAAGTCCAGGAACTACAGCGACCATGCCCGTATCCAGCGGGAGCGATCTTAGGGACCGGTCTCTCCTTAAAGTAAATATTTAATGGGACTTAGCTAGAACCATGCTGTGATTGTATAAATACACGCTCTAAACATTTTTGAAAAATCCCCGAAATTAAGTCTTGGCTACGGCCTTAACAGCGACACTAGCATTAAGGCTCGTGAAAAAAACAGTAATACTTCATTTATAATAACGATGAATAGGTCTCCGACGAATATAAGTATAATGCGGACACATTAATTGCATTGGCGCGGCGATTTAAATATGATATACATTAATATAATGCGAAGATGTAAGTTTACGAGGTATTCGTTAATTAAAGTAAATCATTCCAGATAGGGCTTCATTTTTAAGCTTAAGTCCCCTATTTATTAGTGTACGAATTTAAAATAAAACTAACTTAAAACAAATTTAGCAATATAAAAAGATTAAAATAGGCTATGTGCTTTTTTTTCAATTCATTTTATATATTCAATAAATTTTCTTTCTTTTACGAAATATTCAAAAGAACTTGTACAGAATTAGAAACAAGCGAAAGTAATATGAAAATATAAACGCAGTAATATATTAGTTTAATACATTATCTAGTAATACATCGCAGTTTATTAATTATGTGTTTATGAGAGATGATTATGCATTTATGAGAATTTATGAATGTAGATAAAAGAAGAGTTATAAAAAATTTTGAACTGACCGAATTCACTTTCATTCTGTATTGTGATATTTCCAAAATTTTTAAATTTTACATGTTTTATTTGCGTGTTTCCTAAAAGAAAAACATGCAGTTGTTTGCACTATCTGACCAACAAAATATAACACAGGATTTTATCTCTCAGTTGTGAAATAGAGAAAAACTATTGGTGGTTTTGCCGTTATAAAAGAGGATATAAAACAAAGCAAAGTCCTTGTTTCCAGTCAATGTGTTTCCAATTTTCCAATAAACCTGCCCTCTTTTCGTCTCTTACATGTTATTCTAAGAGCATAACATCCCCAAAAAAGTCCCAATAATAAAGTAATAAAAATTGGATACGATAAAATTTTTGTCTAAACTCACAACCTTTCTCCAATGACGAAAAACGTTAACACTTCTCACTGTATCGCTGAATTCTTAAATTTAAACAGAATTCCTAAGAATTTATTTACAACCCTCGATGCGATAAACACAAAAGAAGAGTTGGGCGCTATAATCAAAAATTTATCCATAGTTTTTTAAGGTTGAAATGCTCGCACAGTGCTTGAATTTATAAATTTTTCAAGGAAATTGTAAAAAAGGTAACTATGTATTTTTTTGCCAAGACCAAACTACACATAAAGACAACCTTATGTTATGAAAACGAGCTTACGATACGCAGCGTCACCCCTCAATTGTAATACGAAATAGCAATAAAAATAATAAAAAAGTATAGTTAATTCTATAAAACATACTTAATTGGGACAAAACAAGTATCCTATTTGATTATAGCGCTACATATTGCAACCATTTCTTTGGTGAATTTTATGAATTTAGCCTCAGTAAAAAATATTTAAACGTTAATAAAGGAGTGTACTTTTTACTTGAATCGTAAATCACAGTTTTAGGAAAAAAAAAAGGCATAAGAAGGTTGAGAATACACTTTTACATACTCTTTTTATTCTGCAATATTATTTTGTTTGCCTATCATTTTAATTTAGACATAATCTACTTTTCTCAAAAATTTATTTCGTGATGGTTTCTGCAGAGATGTGTAATACGTAAGTTTTAGGCCAAAATACAAAAACGCATTACCTATTTGCTAATACTGTTTATACAGTTTGTGTATCCCTGTCCGCAATCCAAAACTTCACACGCAGGACAGACTGAGAGAGAGAGAGACAGAGATTCTGGGGAATAGGAGCACAACTTACTGTTTGTGACTGCGAATCAAACGTCTGGTCTAATTTATGCCAATATTTTTATCCTCATTCGAGATTCGTCGTGGCCTTTGAACCGAGAAACTCATACACACTCTCCGCCCCCCCCCCCTTTAGAATGATATTATTGTTTTTTAGTGAAGTATTGAACAACAACTTTCGTCAGCAGATAAGAGATCTGTGTGAAAATATGTAAAAAGACATGAAAGGGAGACGTAGCTCAATTGTACACTAATGCAATGCTACTGTGTACAATTGAAAACTAAATAAAGTTTAGAAATCGTATTGTGTATTCCGCAATGTGGAGAAATTCAAAATCCCGAAATACCCCATAATTGGAACATTTTCTGACTCAAGCATTTTGAAATAGAAATGCCCAATCATTATTATCTATTCTTAAGTTACGAATGCATGGATGGCCTATTCTTCCTCCTTGTATTGGCAATCATGTGTTTGTGGGCTTGCACGTGGAGCTGACTTTTGATATTTATTTCCTTAAAAAGACACCAGAATTTTTTAATTTTAATCTGGAGTCGAATATTTTGAGCGTTATACTATTTAATTGAAGAGTGTAGGGATATTATAGGGATAGATATGAGCAATTCATAAATTTATTATAATTGATGTGCATATAATAGTGTTGGTTTAATATCACATTTCTAAACATCAGTCGGAGGCTCCAGAATGCCTGTTGGTTGATATTCGCCACCACGCCCAATGTTTGAATGTTTCCTTCAACGAATATTTTCCAACGGCCTGAGAAGTAACTGATAAAATCGGAGGACCCAAGCAAAACTAAATCATCAGTCAGCTACTCATTACTCAAATATACATATATAATCTACTTAAAGAACACATATTAAAAATGGAAAAGGACTCAGGGCTCTGGGCGATGTGATTCCTCCTTGAAAAGTGTTCCGCGCAGAGAAAGGTTTGAAAACCACAGCCCTAAACAAAACAACGTAAAGCTTTGCTACCAAGCTAAATTCTAAAAAGTAACTATGTCTATTAAGAAGATACGTGTCAAAACATACACTGACTGATTCATTGATTGTTTCTGCCTACCCATATCAAATGGGTAAAGTCATTCACTAACTTGATCGATTTACGATTAAGCTCATTCTTATCACCAACAGCTCTTTTAGTAGCATCACATTCTGATAAATAGACAGTTTTAGGCCAAAGAATTATGTCCTTAAGATACGTACCCCTTGATTAAACTTCCTTTATTTGTGTAATGCGCTTTTTAAACAGGAACATAAAATATAACTTCTAATTCCGTTAGGTTTTTTTATTACAAATGTCGTCTGTTACTACATGTCTGCATTAGCATAATAAGGAAAAAAATAAAATTTTTTTCTTCTTCTTTCGCTTTGCCATTTCCCATGTTATATGGGGTCGGCGTTATGGTCCTTTAATCTTCTCTTCCACAATCTTCTATCCAATGCCTCTTCTCTACTCCATCCATACTCTTCCAGATCTTACGTCACTTTATCCTTCCCCTCTTCCTCTTACCCATTACCACCAGCTTATCCAATACCTTTCCCCACATATTCCTCATTTCTCTGCTCCATATGCCCAAGCCATCTTAACCTATGTTCTTGTATTTTTTTCCTATGGGTCCAACCTTGACCGTACCTCTAATTAGGTTATTCCTTATTTTATCCCTCCTTGTAACACCATTCATCCACCTCAACATTCTCATCTCAGTTTATTCGACCCAATTTTCTATATATTTTTCGTGAGATACATGCCATAAGCTACTTAAGAAACGTGTAAGAAGTCTTTTAGGTTTCATATAATAGTAGCAGTTAAACAGAGAACATACTTATTAACAAGAACTAGTGTCACGTCAGTATAAATATTTTGTTTGTAGTTATGGCTGTTGTATAGAAATCGACAGTTAATAATGTAGATTAATTAAGTGACAGCTATTTAATCTTTCAAGTATAGGAAACGCATTACTGAAAATATTGTGTCATACTTGCTTGATAACAGGCCAACATATTCAGCTGGTGATATTTGTTTCTTTGCGTGAACAAGGCTTTTTAAAAGTTGAATTTTATTAAACAGTTGCAAAATATTCAGCAGCAAAATCCAGAAATAAAGAATAAATGCAGCCATAACTTTAGCAATAGTGTTTAAGAAGTTTTCCAACGATCATAGAGGTTTCACGAACTTGTCAAAAGTATTGCTCGTAATAATGAGTGTTCTAACAAAAAAAATTATCTGCTCTAAAAATTGAAATTAGTTCATTATACGGCGGAAGTTCTGAAGTATGCAACCTCTCGTGGTACTTTTTAGAAAAGCATCTATGAGGTTCTCATACCTTCAGCCAAATTACATAACCCTATAATTAAACTTTCGATCAATTTTAATATTTTCTGATTTGATAATAAATAACGAAGTTTTTTTTAAATTTTTAATTGTTTATTGTCGTGGAATTTTTAATAACATGCGTTGATAGGTGCATTCTTCTCATTTTAACTATTACTCAGGTTTGTGTAACCTTATGTAGATGTTATGAATTTTTGCGTTGCATAAAACTTTATATTTTCAACGATTCCGCGAATTTGCAAAGGTTAATATACATTATTAATGTTATTATTTTTTATTAAAATATGAAGAGTTCATGTCCACATGTGAACGTCAATAATATAGCGTTAATATCTTACATCAGTGCATCTTAATTACGTGAGGGGGCCCCAAAATATTCGTAAATATAAAGAAAAAGATTACGGAGAAGTAGACCTTGTAGCATTTGAATAAGATACCAAAGCTTTAAAGGTACAACAAAAGTTATAATATAATTATTATCAAGGTCTTTTATTAAATATTACTAAGTGTAAGTAAAACAATCGTGAAAATGTTTCTCTGTTTGATACGTAACGTAAAAAATGTACGAATTGCCTTTTTATGTGATTATTAATGTAGGCGACGATATGAAAATATTTTACATGCATTTCTAAAAGATGTTACTTCGGATATCGGCGTATGATAATCTACATTATATTTCAGAATTTTTAATAGTTAGAGAAACTTGTCACACTATAATATCATAAGATATCTCAAAAATATCATAATTTTTAATAGTTGGCAGAACTTGTCACAATGTGTCACAAATTATCACAAAAATATTATAATTTTCAATAGTTAGCGGGCTTAATATCACAGGTCAATGAAGACTTACGACAAGTCCATAAATTACTTGTCACGAATCCATGAAACACTAGTGTTCATTTCATGTTGAAGTACAAAATATTTTGTATACTTTTTCAAATTGTGTTTGGTAAAATTCTATAAATTGTATCATCTGGAAACGGAAGCACTATCCTGTACACATTTGACTTGATATAAATACAGGGGAAGTAGCATGAACCTTATCGTGGGCGAATTCACCACTTTGCCGCCCCAAATAAACTTTTTCGCCGCCACCTCCCAATCAGCAGTAGGAACATAAAAATTGTTACATTCAATATACGCTACAAAAGTTTATATTAACAGTAAATATGTTGAAAAACAAACTCATAAATTGAAACATAAACATTAAACAATATTAACTTATATTGAAGTATTATCTCTTCTTTGTATATAATAAATCAAATTCAATTTTATTGAAATAAATTTTAATTTTAGCTAAAAATAAAAGCCCATCGAACACTTATATTTAAATGGAAAGCATGACGTCTAGCTTTCTTCTTGGCAAAACATCTGATTATATCATCAGATATCATCATATGGTATTGATTTTGTTATATCAGACTCAATACACAAAATTTTGCCGCCCTAGTCTATAGCCTAGTATAGCCTATTGGGAAATACGGCACTGAATCCTATAATACAAGAAGCACTGTAACTTAAAAAACAAAGCATATGTAACCAAATAAAATTGTAAAATTTCTGAATATTTGTAATGCAGAATATAGAAAATAATCACAAGATTCTGTGTGGTGTTATTCAATAAGTGTGTCAGTTTGTAAATGTTGTATTCTTGATGGTGAGTATTTTCCACGCTTGCCAATGTTTATGAATAGAAAATGAAATTCTGCACCCGTCTCATAACATTTAGCTAAAGCAATTTTCACAAGAATATACGTATAGGTAGTCTTAGTCACCCGCGCTTGGGCTAGGAATATATGTTGAAATAAGAAAATGACGTAAGCTAGAATATTTTGAAGAATTACTAATAAAAAGCACTTTTCGATTTATCTGTTTCTGTGTCTATATTTGTTGTATCTTAGCAACACACGACTGTTGGTCAAGGATAAAACAGCCTGTTGAAATAGTACAACAACTGTTGATTGTACACCACCTGTCTGCGTACAATCAACCACAGTGGTAATCGGTTCCAGCCACGAGCTCAAATTTACTATTGAAAACCACTGGTGAACTGGAGACGGTTCAAGCGAATCTGCTGTTAGCATATGTTTAAAGGTGAAAACTTAATATTAACTTGCTTGCTACATACCAATGCTGACCATACCATATGCTGACTGTCAGCAACCCAGTTATGAAATTTAAAATTCAAGAGATCAAATAATTTTATCAAAATTTAACGCCACTGCTGGTCTCATCACCGGATCATTCCAGTTCTCGTCTGGTTGTAACTTAAAAAATGAACGAAGTGATTCAAGTAATTAGCACACACTAGTTGGGTCACCAAAACGCCAAATTGAACTCTGTAGTTTTTCCAGCTGTGAGCAGTCGGATATTCCACCATATGTTCCGCAGCCCCTATATGCATGATTTATTCTGTGAATACTTTCTTTTTCGGGTTTAGGTCAATTCTATGCAGTTATTATGTAATTACTGGTTATATCCACATAAGTTGTAGTGTGGGCTAAGCCTTGGACCATAGCTGAAACTGGTACCAATTCTTGAAATATCAGGATTGATTTTCATGAATTTATATGCTTGTTCGAGCAAGTGTATAGAATATGACGTAGATGCAAATCTTTACCATAATTCGCAGGCCACATGTATACCTCAAATGGGTGTTTTTGACTCGCAAGAAGAAAATTCCAAAAACTATATGGTTTATAATAAATATAATATTTATATATATATGGTCCATATGGTTTTATGATAAATATTTTAGCGTTTTCGTTCTGTTTCAATCGCCATAATAATATTAAGCTATCACCATAGGCGTAGGCAGAAAGTTCATAAGGGGGGTTATAGGCTTAATGGGAGGGGTTACAGAGCTACAACTCATATATTCCTATGTTAAATATACAAAATTTCATTGCGATGGGGGTTACAACCCTCAAACCCCCCCCCCCTGGATACGCCTATGGCTATAATCAACTGTATTTCATCAATATTATTTAATTTCACAATGACCCACTAACAGAACAATAATTTACCTTGCAACAATCAACTAACCAGGTTTCTGGTCGCAGCAAAAATTTGTTGAGCCAACCAGCGCGTACTGGATTGTACGCATTGGTGTATCGAGAGTAATGACGTCTATTTCGGCCAAGGATCATTTGCATCTGTTCCCATAAACCAATTGTTGATGTTACGTAATTTATCGCTGCATTCTCGTTTGGAGTCCGGGATGTATGTATACCTCGATATCCACCAATCAGCCATTAATCTTCTTGAATTTTATCCATCATCCCTTAGTGATTCATTAATAACCCTTAAATCCATGGATCTTCATATCAATCTTAATGGCTGGTAGTGTGCAACGCGCGCATACGCAGACATTAAAATATAAGATTATAAAGTAAATGAAAATAAAGCTTATGGAATCATGTTTTAAACATTGAATTTGAATAAGGTATTTTCAAGCCTATTTTTCAAACCGCATTCTTGTTCTGGGAAATCGAAACGAGATTAAGTCCATCGTACATAAAGATTACACGGAGATAAGAAACATAATTGCTACCTTTATTACCAGAGTTAATAAAGCTAATTGCTCCCAAAACCATTAACCAGACTTAATGAACTTCATAAAGTGTGTTACTTTTCAAACGACGGTTGGCGAGACTTTATGATACTAACAAGGGAAGCCTCCGAAGTGCCCGTCGCACCTCAAATCGAGACTTATATAGCATGAGATATCCATATGGGTAATGGATAATATCGAAAGAATTTCTCTGTAAATCTCAATTTTTGATATTTTATGAATTTTTAAAATTTGCATAATTAAACTAAAATGCAGCTTTGCGCTTGACTGAAAAGCGGAAAGGTGAAGTCTTCAATTAGTGATAGTTTTACTTCGATTTGGATTGCTTGGCGAAAAATAACAAGTTCTTATATAATGTTGGCGGCTTTATCAATTACTGCACCAGCCCCCAACATACATACACACACACATATATGTGTGTGTGTGTGTGTGTGTGTGTAAGGTGTGTCCCACCGAAATAAAGCCATCGTGATTATATGCCGTAACTGGACACCAAACAAACCAATAAGTACAAAACAAATGTATTAAGAAAGTCTATATACAAATACATATTTGCAAGGAGTAACTCACTCCCTGCCCCACTTGGGCAGGAAAAAGAACGAATGTGTAAAAAAAGAGCGGGAAAAGTGTCCCGCCGAAATAAAGCCACTATCCCTCTTAGTATTTTGGGTAACTCTCAACATTCGAGCTGCTACAGGTAAATAGGTTTATGACGTCAGGAAGTTATCAAATAACTTACCTGTTCTATCCCAGTCGGACGTTGTGCAGACTTCAGAAGGTTGTATTTTCTATTTGTCCTGCAGTATTGCAATGGGGAAAGGCAACCCAGCTATCAGAGTTCGAAAAAGGCCAGCTAACAGCTTTTAAGGAAAAAGATCTTTCACATAGACAAATATTTAAGCAAATTAAACGATCTAAAACCGTAATAGACAATTTTGTGGATCAGGGCAATGCGTACAGGTATAAAAAAAGGAGGTGTACAGGCAGAAAAATGACTTCCAGGCAGGAAAGAGATGTTGTGGATCGTCTTTCACAAGGTGGTATTTCCCTCAGACAATTGGCCAAAGAGGATAACATCCATGTGACAAAATCAACTCTGTCACGGATTGTAAAACATACAAACAACTTGCGATATAAAAAAAGGAAACAGCAGCCCATGTTGAAAGCTATCCACAAGCAAAGGATAGTAGATTGGGCCAAATATCATCAAACCTGGAATGACCAGTGGCATCGTGTTATATTCTCAGATGAGAAAAAATTTAATTTGGATGGCCCAGACGGCCTTGCACTCTGTTGGCATGACATGAGGAAAGAAGAGGAAATCTTCTCCAAAAGACAGTAAGGTGGAGGCTCATTAATGGTGTGGGAAGGCTTTGGCTATGGTGGTAAACTTAACCTGACTTTTCCCTTAGGCCGCATAAAGGCTACTGATTACCAAGAAATGCTAGAAACCCATTTACTGTCATTTGCAGAGAGAATTGGTGGCCCAAGTTGGATTTTCCAGCAGGACAACGCTCCTATTTACATTGCAAAATCCTCCTGGGAAGGGTTTTTGCATAATGGAGTGCATGTCATGGAATGGCCTGCCCAATGAAGCAATTTATTTGTTTCTGTTTTGTCGTTGAAGTAAACTGATTTGAAGATTTTGTTTTGCAAATGATGAGAGCTCCTCCTCATTCGCAAAGCAAACTTCACTACTGATTTTATAAGATAAACCACACCATCCCCTCTTGCAAAAATACCTGTCTCAGAATAAATTGTAAACGAAAGATGCTTTCCAGAATTCTTGCTTCAGTGAATGAAATATTAAATAATAAAATTAAATCATAATATTATTCAAAATGCATAAAAATTGTGGCTGTCCTACGTAACGTTCACTATGCAAAAACCCATGATGTTGCGTTAGGAACTGTGCATTGCGTGCGGAACTGTGCTAGATGGCATTGCCGAACCTTTAAAGAGCGCATCTAGCATGGTGAATCGGCGCCTCATGATTTAGCAACTTGCAGCGAGGCTAGCTGTCGTAATTGTTTTGAGCTAGTCGTTAACTCAAATTATACTACTTTTCTAGTCATTTGTTAACGTTATTTTTAAATCAGTTTTAATTTCATTTAATAGAAATAAAATACAGGGTACCAGGGAGGAAATTACATAAAAAGGTTAAACACTGGTAAAATAGCAATGAAAAAGATCACCACTTGGATGATCTTTTTTATTGCTATTTTAGCAGTTTTAATTTCGTTATGAAATAAATGTAGTTACGTTTTGAAGTTATGTCGTTCTCAATGTAGCTTAACCTTTCACAAACACCCTGGTCTAGCACCTGTAATAAGTTCATGCTATTTTGAATACGCAAGTCTATTGGGGCGTTTGCAGCCAACGCCTCACTACATTCTTCAGTGGCTGGATTCTAATCAACCGCTGATACTTTGGCTTACTATACGTTGATACCGTTCCTGTCTTTCTTTAGACATCTACGTCGCTGAACCTACACATAGATGACCTACCACAAAACTAATAAAATCAAATATAAGTGAAGAGATTCTTGAAGACGCATGCGTATTCTCTGTCTTTCTTCCATTGATGGGTTCGTTGAAGAAATAATTTCCCTCACTTTTATTCAGAGCTAAGTGATTGTAAGTCAAAAAACTGACACATTGAGAGAAATTAATAAATGGCGTAAGAATACAAATTGCCACAGTTAAGTTTTAATATATTGACAACTGTTTCAATAACACGTAGGCTATTTTCATCAAAACAGCCACAATTCTGACACAATGAGTTGTGATCACTTTAATGGAAATAGCCTTCATACTATTGAAGCAGCTGTCCAGTGGCGGATCCAGGATGTTATTACGGGTGGGGGGCGGTTTCGGGGCCCTCACCAGGAAAAGTTTTAGTTTTGGACTATTAAATAGTTTAGGTAAATGTTGTTATATTACTAGCCTTCCTTTATACCAGGGTTGTCCAACCTACTCGCCCGCGGGCCACATTACGAACAATATTAATCCAGTCAGCCTACAACAGTTTGAAATAAAAAAAAATTCCCAAACAAAAATTTTAGATTTTTTTTCAGAAATAAGGAAAAATCGTGAGGACAACATAGATGACCGCTTTCTATATTGCACGTGCACAAACAAATAACTGGAAAAAACTCTAAAGGAAGGCTGCTTAGTGCGAGTTATTTTTTTTTTCCTTTTTTTTTAAGAAATCGTTTGCCCACGAGTTGAGACGAGAAAATTCTTTAAGTGGCCCGCTACCCAAAAAGGTTGGACAACCCTGTTTAAAAGCCGAGCTTTTCTTTAATTAAACTATATGGCTTAGGGTAGATTATTGTTGAGTATGACAGAAGGATAACTTAGCAAAGGAGATATATACAATAACCAAAACGATAATTTACAATGTAATTAATAGAACAAGTTTAAATTTAAACTACAAAAACATCGTAATTATTTTACTTTTTTTATAACAAGCAACTTTTTAAAAAACTTGAAGTTTATAGTGCAAAGTCGAGCCATCTTGGTTTCTTTGAAAATTTGTCAATCACTTTATTTACATCAATATGAATGTCTCTGTGGGTGTGCATTAAAAGTCTCTTCTGTCATCCGCGTTCGAAGCCAAGTTTGACGGCGCTTCAAGGATAAAAAACTACGTTCTGCTGAAGTAACCCTTACTGAAAACGTAGTTTGAAAGACGAGTAGCTTGTAGATTCGTGGAAAAACGTCTGGATCGCATTTCTCCAAGACTTGGAGACTTTGGTGTAAGATTTTAGTTTATTACAGTAGTAACAAACAACACATAAAATATTCTTCATCGTCTTTATTTTCCTATTTAACCCTAGGGGGGGGCAATCGCCCCCTCCGCCCCTCCCTGGATCCGCCATTGAAGCAGTCGTATTATAATTTAACGTCGATAATTTGAGTTCTTATGTTATTTATGAGTGGTTATTTAGTTAAGGCATTTTATCTTGTCAGCTTTTATAACTGAAATTTCACTACAATCTTATTATACAGCTAACCAATCGCAGAAAATTGCAATTGGTTAAGCCCCCTTTGAATAAAATCGATTTTCCCAGAATGCATTTATGAAATCACTTACAGGTAATAGAATACTAAAATTTAAATGACATCGACTATATTTTCATAACTTAAAATCAAAATATTTTTGAATTATTTAAAACGTTACGAAACAGTTATTGACACGTGCAATCCAAACAGAACTCGTACCAGAACTTGTTCCTGTTCTCGTTCGCTAAGACACTCCGGGCTCAATGAAGGGACCCTGGTTCGAATCGAGAATGTGAACGACGTCTCATGTTCTCCTAAACAAAAAAGCTCTAGTTCGAGCTTATTTACACGTGGGTGTCGAAAACTATTATACAATATATTCCCTCACGAAAATTCATACAAAAAAACTCGACCAGGTGGCTT
>QLNU02014802.1:105927915-105957940 GCA_006491805.2 Dysdera silvatica
CCAAAATTAAAAAACGAAGGTAAAAATAACCTTAGAAGTAAAAATTTACTTAGAAAAGCACAGTTGAGCCACTAACCCATTATACCATTTATAAAAGTAGGTTCAAAAACCTGCAAACTTTATCTAGATGTTTAGTTCTTTTCTAACACTCTAAAACTTCTCTATCTTGTGTACGTGTAGATGCCAAAAAAAAACACTTTCCTTTCTCGTTTCTACTAACATTAAATTAAATTAAAGTTTTTTCCTTTACTAAAAAAATTCTATTGAGAAATGATTGTCACCCAATCAAGGGCAAGAACAGCCTATAAGGCAAACCCAATCCCCAAATTCCCACTCACAGGCAGAGGCAAAACAGCTTATCGCTGTGCGTACTCATGGAGAAAACTGATACCTGCATTACAGAACCCCACTTTACGGTTTTACGGTCAATAGGCCTACCAAGAAAACCACGAAAAATCTCAGCGAAATCCTCACGTGAAATTTCTACCAGCCCCTCAAAATTTCGTTTTTTTATGGTTTTTTGGTTTAAAAAAATCCCACTTGGCCGATGGCTTGCGCCTCTAATGTTAAGACGTGACACTTCCGACTTGTCTGTCCCTTTGTTTCTCTGTTATTTAATTAATTTGCGTAATTTATAATTCTATTCAGTGAAAAAACGCTATCTGGTGTCTGTTTCGAGGACTTAAAAAAGAAAAAAGAAAGATTTGACTTAACAAATGATTTTTATCCTTAATTAATTAAAGTGATTTTTTTGATTCGCTACCTACCGGCAAAATTGTAAACTTTTGTAAATGTGCTGTAATTAATGACTGTTGGTCATTTTTTAGTATTTTTCCATCAAAATAGAGGAATTTCGTCCCTGTACACTACCTACTGGCGGGGTATGAACTTAGTGACCATTATTCATATTTTGTACCTATAAATTTCAATCCAAAGACATAATACGTCTGAAATTGACAGCGAGCAAGTTTTGTTGACAGAAGCTAATTTGCGTATTTCAACAATTTTAGCTTCTCAAGAAATCAGGGAAGAGGTTTCAAAATTACAGAAAAAGAAACGAAGAACTTAATGTTTATGAAGTTTAACGTTTTCAATAAAACATTTAGCTTTTCATTTTTATTGTGCTCATTCATTTGATTAAACTATTTTTTACCTACTACAAAACTGAAAACCAATTTTCCTATACAAAATAAAAATGTGGTGTTTGCCTTATACAAAACTGGTGCAAAAGGTTTTTTTTTCCTATAAAACCGATTCCGAAGGCCATTTTTCGTACTACGAAACTGATGCGAAACGTCCTTTCTCCTGCTACGAAATTGACACGAATATTATTTGTGAGAGTATGATCACTGTATAAGTATATAAACACATACAGATGTAAGTCACATTATCAGGAATATTTTCATGTTGTTTCAATGGATTGTGAGGTACACATGTTGTCCTATAACAATGCAAGTGCTTTCCTTATAAAGAATTTTTTGCAGGAAATAAAACAGCGCGACTTTATTGAAAACTGCTGAAAATTCTTGACTTTTTACGGAAAACTACGGAAAATTCTTGACTTTTTTACGGAAAACTATGGAAAATTCTTGACTTTTTTACGGAAAACGATGGAAAATTCTTGACTTTTTTACGGAAAACTATGGAAAATTCTTGACTTTTTTTTACGGATGACTACTTTCTCATTTGGCATCTCTGGTCTATTAAGCCGTAACATGGGTTCGACCCCGATGGTGTCATAGAAATAGTGCCTCGTCTCTGCTTCCGGTGTTTGATGCTCTTAGCAGCGAGTGTTCGGTTTCCTAGGGAACCGGCAAGTCCCGGTGCAGCATAACATTTGCTGTCTTAAGTTGAGATAACACAAACTTATTTACGATAATCAATACAAATAATAACAATTAAATGTTCAATTAGGTGGTAAGAGCCATAACAATGTTTAATCAAGTTCATAGTGGAACTAGGATGTAAAAGTAAGGCTTGAAACACAGAGTGAGATGTATCAGGGGAGCATTCAAGAGAGGGATGAGAGAGGTGCGGCCCCTCTAAGAATAAAAAGGTATGTGCTTGCGATTATTATTTCAAATCCGTAAGCAAATTTTATGGTAAAGACACACTTGACCGGCAGTCAAGAGAGTTGTGGAATCGCACATTTCATCAAGTTTCCAGAAACCGATTTTCTTTTTGAAAGTTGGCGCAGTATAGCCCAGATGCTCTTGCGCCATAAAAATCCAACCAACAAACTTTCTGAGAATTGATGTACCAGGTGTAAATTGGTTTTAAAATTTTGAGTCCCGTGTTCCGAAAACGTATTTTGGATCTTCCCTTAGGATATACATTATATTTGTCGAAAACTTTCGGGTACCACAGAAATTTATGTACCTGTCAATTCACAAATGCGTCTGAATTTCACTTCACACTGATACACCGCGTGGCAATGAAGTTGCACATTACGGAACTTAGAGAAAGACTACAGAAACAGAACCTACAGGGATAGGTCGGTTAGTCGTGGAAATCCACACCAGAGAGTTTTCTGTAAGTGTCAATGCAATAAACTAGACATGTCCAAATAAATAGCAGGAAATAGCAGGTAATACCATTAAAAGACATGAGAACGATTTTCTTACTACTGAAGAATGGAAAAAAGAGTCTTTCTAAAAGCAAATAAAATTCAATGAGTTTGTGAATAGATCTCTAGATAGATATGTGATCGAAAATATAACTCGTTCTTTACTATAAGCTCGGTGCGGTAGGGCATCAACTTTGCTAATCAACTGCAACGCATATCCTTTTTATACCACAAACGAGAAATTTCCACATTTCTGCATTTTTTTTTCCGTAACTTGTAATGAAATTGACATTACATTTATTAATAACTAATCAAATTCGGTTAACAACTATCCAATTGGGCGTCTAATTAGCTGCACACAAATAAGCACAAAGTTGGTTGTCAGGATTTTATTGTTCCGTCAAATAGTGTACACTCTATGTGACGATATCTCCCCCCCCCCTCCCCACCAAGCAATTAACCTTCCGCCTCGAAATACCTAGAACACTAAGCAATCGTAAACCTTAACTATTCTACAGGCCCCTTAAAATGCAGCATCGGGATTTGTAAACTGGGGACCAAAAATGGGGTAACTTCAAAATTCATATGTAAACTGGGGGGACTAAATATTGGTTTTACGGTTTTACGCGTTCACAGGTTGTGTTTGTGGTTTTCTGGGGTTTACTGGGAGTTGTATACTATATCAGCTATTGGCGATTTTTTGTCAGTAGCTGATAAAACCTCTTGTATTTTTAGAATGCGCGAAGACACCACGTGGCAGAAAAGAAGTATGCAACTGAAATCAGGGACGGATTTGGCTTTGGGCAATGATTAAGCACAATACAATTAATAACCTCTTTTAGCAAACAATGTATTTTTTGGATTCCGGATTTAACAAGCAAATTCTTTAAAAGAATCAAAATTAGAGTTAAAAAAAATGATCGAGAATGATTTTTTTATTAATTCCGATGGTAAGCGATTTCATTTTATTAATTTATTAATGCAATTGATGAAGTTTGACGTATATAAAACTAGATGTATAAATTGATAGTTCTTGGAAAAAAATTAGACAAAAAATTCTTTTTGTAAAACATTTCACGACATTCATGTCGTCAATAAATATCGACCTCATGTTCGAAATTTACTTTGCTTGACATAAAAGACTATATGGCCAAAGAATTACAGTTTGATACTTTCTAAAATAAATATTAAATATATATTGGAAGAGAAAAGAAATCAATATTTGTTCCTTTTCCCGGAATATATCAGCCGTAATATGTCTTTTATTCCCTCCTTTCAACACTAAATCTAACGCCTTCTCCCGCTATTTATACGCTCAGAAAGTAAACATAGAAATAATTACTTTCCAGTGTGAGCGCAAAATGTTTTGTTTTCCGCAGTCTGTCAAAGGCAACTGTGGGGAGAATTTGTTGGAAACACTTTCTTCATCTAAGACAAACACTGTTTTTATTTTTGGAATAGGGAAAAAACATGGAGGTTCTCAATCATTTTCTATTCTTTTTTCGAAGCTTTCAATACATGAAACACCTCGAAGGCGAAGGCAAAATAAACGTTCTTTAAAATCGAAAAGAGTCACCCATTGTTTTCGAGCGAGCATAAAAGCAAGCGATTCCAGGAACTATCAAATACATGGACATAAAAATAACGGACTTTCCCTCAGGAGACACATTTTTATTTGTCCTCACAAAAATATATTAAAATTCATAAGAACAATTTTCGGAAAAACAACGAAAACTGAAAATGAGATGGGGAAATGCGTTTTCATGGCATGTATTATTCATGCATATATTCAGTCAAACAACAATGTCAAACAATCAACGTTTATTGGCGTAGTGATACCAACGCCGATGGTATGGCGTGATTAGATGGTGAAACGTTCGAAAGAAAATAAATATTTCTGCCTTCGGTGGGACCTGAACCCACGACCTTCCACTTGCCGGGCGGAGGCTCTACCCACTGAGCTACGAAGGACAATATATAATCTCTTTACGAACGTATATATATTGTTGCCAGTTATTTCGCAGAATGGTGTAGTACATGGACTACTATTTAAACCAAATTGCAAAGAGACTGGTATTAAATTGATCGAAATGCCCGTTGTGGCATATGCATATATTTTATATAAATCGAACACTACGCAGATTAAATCAAACAACAATGTCAATCAATCAACGTTTATTGGCGTAGTGATACCAACGCCGATGGTATGGCGTGATTAGATGGTGAAACGTTCGAAAGAAAATAAATATTTCTGCCTTCGGTGGGACCTGAACCCACGACCTTCCACTTGCCGGGCGGAGGCTCAGCAGTAGTCAAATCCCCAATTTTCTGCTTTAAGATATCGGACTGTGTTAGCATCGCCTTCAAACGATTGAAAACTATTCAGTTAGGCGGGGCCCAGGGGCTGTTCCGACAAAAAGATGGTCGGATACATCTTTAAAATTTCGGATACCCTGGAAAATGCAATATACTGGACTCGATTCTAGTCGAATGTAACCAGCTGTAACCACTTATCTACTAAAGATTGGGATACAAGTTTCTCACGGAAGCGAACCTAACTGTCTAAAGGTATATATTTGTCATTAGGTATTTGATTGACAGATTGATGAGGGCGTTTTCATAGAGCCAAACTGACTAAGGAAGGAAATAAATATGCAAAGGGATTTTGGGAAGGGTGGCAGCCGAAGGCTGAAATGTAATCTCAGACAAGACGTTTAGACAGCGCAACCAAAGGTCAAAGGCGAGTTGGAGGGGAGGGGGGGCGCAACTAACGGACAAATTATAAAAGGGAATAATTGGAAGTGACCAACAAAAAAATACAAATAGCAATTCGTATGTGGTGATGTCACTAAGGTGGTGCTTATTTTAAATTTTAATTTTTAAAACATGAAAGATCTCGCATTCTCTGAAAATGTCTTTTCGAAGTTAAGTTCTTAAAAAATTATCTTAAAATAGACGCTCTAGCCGACAGGTTTTGGTGACTAAGGATTATGATGTCTGGTCTAGGTTTACATCTGATGCCCCCTCCGCGATCGATTTCAATAGTTGAAATACAATAATTCAATAGTCGAAGTCAATAGTTCCCCACTTATGCAGGACTAATTGTAAGTCATATTATATTTATTATATCATTGCTTTATTTAAATTAATATGCAGAATTAAGAATATCGTATCTAGGCGTTAATAATATATATTAGCATTGGATAATTCTAATGCATATATATGTCCACTCGGTAGAGATGGTCATAGCATATCCTTATTAAAAAAAGCGTAGTGGATATGATCTATTTATTTGCTTATTTAGTGCATTGTAATCGATTACCAATTCTCTATAATTAGTAACATATGTTTATAAATAGTAATTATAAAAAACTTAATAAATATATTGGCATTCTGATTTTTACAAATAGTCCTTTCAATTGATAAAATGCCAAAATTCAGTAACAATTATATTTGGTTTTCAAAACCGAAATTATTTAAAATCTATCAACAATGAGCCATAAAATAGTAAGTAACCTGGCAATATTATCAACTAAGAGCAATGACGTAGGAAACGGGGGCCTTAGGGGTTCAAAACCCCATTGGTTATCAAAACACATTATTTTGTCTAAGGCCACATCACATAATCTTCGTTAAGGACACTTGAGCTCCCTATGATCACCCCACCATTTTAAATTGCTAAGCTACTGATTGAGAGAGATTTCAATGTAGATTTCGATATTGTCATTAAAACCGTTCACGAATTAAAACAAGGCGGTTTTAAGTACATTTGAATGTAGTGGCATTAAATGCAACTTACTTTAAAAACGTTTTACATAGGGTATATTTCTTTTTTTTAAATACGCTAATATTTTCTTAAAATACAACACACGTTCTTGTTGGGGGAGGGTTCAATATTGCACTGGTGAAAAAGAGTGCTAACGGGTTTTAGCAGGCGCGATACTTAACTTGCTCCAAGCGCTAGCAACCCACACTATGCTGCTGGTAAAATACATGCAATCGAGCGGAAAACCGCGTTACCGAGTAAAAATTATTTTAATTCCCTAGCGTTTTAAGATATTTATTAATGTGAAAATTCGAAGAATGAAATACATAGATTTAAGACTCAAAGGGAGAAAGAGGCTTTAATTTTGTGTGAAACCATTTGTATTTTTCCATGAGCCGGCAGCTAAAATATTGATTTAATTTCTTATCAAATATTTTTACAATTGTAATTGTGAATTTACAAACAATGTGAAATGATTGTGACATATGAAATTATGTTGACATATTGTAGAATTATGTAGTTACATATTGTGAAATTATGTAGTTAATTAATTAATGTTTGGTACAATTAGTGGAATTAATTGTTAGTTTGGATGTTTGGCTGGCGTAGGCGTCGAGTTCAATTCACGTCCTTCGCCGAGATTTCAGAGTTAGTTTTAGTTCAAGTATCGAATAGTTTTAGTTTTGAAACCAAAAAGGTTTTGGTTTGAGATACGGAAAGTTTTAGTTCGGATTCGAGAGTGATGCCATCTTTCGACGAAAAGTTCGTCGCTACATGTTAAGTTAGTTAAAGAAAACATTTTTTTATATGTATGCTTTTCCCCCTTATATAAGCTGTTATAATTATTGTCAAAACTTAAAACTTCGATGGGGAAGGGGGATTTTTATGGTTTTGCATAAGCTCCTAAAATTTTTAGTTACGCAATTAAATGCTACATTGTGTTCAGCAAAAAAAACTCCGTTTGATTCAGAATCACCAAAATCTCGCCCCAGAGGCTTTGTATCCTGATCATTATTTGGAATTTATGTTAGCCCCGAGGAGGGTAATAATATCCTACGAGTTAAATTTTGTAGTTTACTTATTTTTTTGGGAGATTTACTAATTATAGGTGTGTGTGTGTGTGTGTGCACTCAATTAAAACAAAAGGTGGGAAATGTTTTGTGTCATATCGTAGATGATAAAATTTCCCACAGTTTGATAGTTTTTGTTATTTTTTCCCTTTTTCCCATAACATTAAAATTTTAATGAAATTTCCCACAGGTTGACAACACTGTTTCTACCTTCTTGTCTAAATGTGGAACTCAGGTTATATATGATTTTCTTTGAAGAAATCATGGAAAAAATATTTCCCCTGTAGATTTCTAATTTTTAAATTGAATTTGGATACATTGCCGGTGCTTTCCGAGCATTCATCTATGTGCTTTGTATGTAGCATAACTGCTAGATTCTTACTTAAAAGTAAAAGTGCAATCACCTTTGCTTCATTTTACGAAAATTGTAGGAAACCTGTTTTTATTTAGGCCCCTAATTTTTTTTAAATTAAATTTGAACATGTTCCCTAAACTTCCGGAGAATAAATATATGTACATTAGTTAAAATATATCTCTGACTTTTTCTTGTTCAAAAATAGAATTGAGGTACTATGCAGTGGCCTTTGCAGAAATTGTAGAAACCAATTTCTTCCATAGTTTCTTAAAGTAGTTAGAAGTCACGAAATCCTCACGACGTCGCATGTTAAAAACTTTTACAAATTCGTAATTACTGTCAAAAATGATCTTAATTATTGTAATTAAATTTAGATCCTTTTTAAAAAGGATTTTCAACGAGAAATGGAAATTTTTCTATACATTCATGAATTCAGACATAAATTTCAACCAAAATATTCGAAAGCAAAATTTGTTGAACCATAAAATTATGAAAAGATTGTTCTATGTGAAAATATTACCTTTTATATACTATCAAACGTATTAAATTTCGAAATCATAGATATCAAACTAAATATTTTGCTTGTAGATACAGAAGAATTTGGAACAAAATTTATCGCTGAAGCAGACAAAAAAGTAAATATAAAAACAAGCTTGCTGCAGACAGAAAGAAACTTTTAATTTTAACGTCTTTCTTACTTCAAAGACGACTTTTTAAGTAATTTCATGAAAAGAACTTTTTACAGTAATTTTTAGCGTTGAAAGAAATTCCTTAAGTGACTTTTTACACAAAAAATAATTTTAATGCTAGTTAATAGAATATATTAAATACAGAAATTATGGTTTTTTTGAGCTCGAAACAGAAAAAGTACGCATTTTTTATACGAACAACGAAATTAAACAAGCCTTTTGTAATAAAAACATTAAAATACACTCTATAACAAAAAAAAATCGACGCACCAAGAAGGGGTTGTCCGATTGCGATAAAAATTGGTGGATGTGAAGAACATACATAGAAAAAGAAAGGATTAAAATTTCAGAACAATTGAATGATTTATTGCAGAGTTTGACCGTTACAAAGGGAGGAAGTCAATAAGGCGTTGGTCCACCTCTGGCCTGGATGCAAGCTGTCACCCGGCGTGGCATAGACTGATAAAGATCCCGGATGGTGTCCTGCGGAATTTCTTGCCAAATTGTCTCCAACTGTCGGGCTAAATCGTCAACATTCCGGGATGGTTGCAATCGCCTTCCCATAGCGTCCCAAATGTGCTCTATGGGAGAGAGATCAGGAGACCTAGCTTGCCAAGGAAGTGTTGGGCAAGCTTGAAGACAATTCATAGCAACACGTGCCGTGTGCGGCCGGGCATTGTCTTGTTGAAACGTAAGTCCAGGGTGTCGCAAAAGGAACGGTAACACAACCGGTCGTAGAATGTCGTCTACGTACCGCTGTGCTGTAAGTGTGCCAGAAATGACCACCAAAGGGGTCCGGCTATCAAAGGAGATGGCACCCCAGACCATAACGCCCTGTTGTGGGCATGTGTGGCGTGCGATAGTAAGGGCAGGATCCCCACGCTGCCCTGGACGTCTCCAGACACGTCTGCGGTTGTCGTCAGGACACAGTTGGAAACGGGACTCGTCACTAAAGACTATACGTCCCCAGTCAGCGCAGTTCCAAGTTGATCGAGCCCGGCACCACTGTAATCGGACTTGACGGTGTAAAGGCGTGAGAGGTAAGCGGCGTAACGGTCGGCGCGAGCGTAAATTCCGCTCTCTCAGTCGTCTGCAGAGGGTCATGTTGGACACATGTGTGCGGGCCACACGTTGGATAGTTGATAACGACGAATCCGGTGCTGTGACAGCTGCTCTGACAATCGCTCTGTCTTCCCGTTCTGTTGTGGCCCTAGGTCGACCGCTGCCGTCCCGACGCTGACATCTGCCGTTGTTGACCCACTCTTGCCAGCACCGTCCAATCGCCGCATCGCTTCGACCCACATGTCCAGCGATTCTTCGATTCGTCCAACCAGCCTCTTTCAATCCGATAGCACGACCTCTTTCAAACTCTGACATATGCTCGTAATGAGCACGAATCTTTCGGCGAGGCATTGTTACAGTCGACGTAAGATATCCGCAGTCAAAATGCAACAGAAATTTTGACCACATATTGAGAATCGCTCCTTATATACACCTGCTGAATGCGCAGTTCCGATGCGCTGGAGTTCCCGCTATTCATTCATTGGACACCAAATTTTAATCATTTGCATGTTCGGTCAAAATGTCTTTGCATACGAAATTTCATTACAATCGGACAACTCTTTCTTGGTGCGTCGATTTTTTTTTTTTTTTATTAAAAAGAGTGTATAAGTTAATAAATTTAAATAATGAAGGTGCAAATAAATTCTACAAATTAGACTCCAATCTTGCTTTTACATTTCGTCATGGTTTTAGCTTTTTAGTCTTCTCGTTAAATATGAAAGTATACAATATATTCCTACTTTTAATTAAAACCTATTTACAACTCATAAAATTAAAACCTGTAAATGTTATATTCTTCTCCGATGCCTATTACAATAAAATATAAGAAATAAAAGTGACTGCTTGTGAGTTACTGTCACTTTGTCTGTAAAATATACCTTAATTTATTATGATAAATATGTATTAGAAGGGTGAAGCAACTTGCAGAAAACTGAGGTGAATAAAAATCTTTGCTGGAAGCCCTATGCCCCCCTAGAAAATAAAGGAAGAAAGTAAAAGGAATCTTCATAACTTTAAACGACAGCCATTTTATATACAGTTTCATAGTTGATTTACATTCACAGAGAAATCAATTTTATGTCAATTTTAAAACAATATCCACATATTTTTAACGCTTTTCATTAAGAAAGAGAGCATCTAGCGCAATTGCGCATGGCCGTAATAGTTTTTGACCATTATTCAAGTTTCATCCCATATATTCCTCCTTTCTTAAGCTTGTGATATACCATATCCTTTCATATAGTATACTGTGACCACCAGGGCCGTGCCTAGGGGGGTGCGAGCTGGACCTGCCGCCCAGGGCCGCTAAAATTTAGGGCTGCCGAAAAAGTGTAGTGCAAATACCAAGAAATCAGTTTTTAGCAGCCCCATATACTTTCAACAAAGTATTTGGTTAATTCACCTTTTGTGTGTGTGACGTCATACTTCCCATAATGCAGCCTCTAAATGGTGGTCAAAATAAATACATATGTTATTAGTCAAATGAGTTAGTATCCATAGCCTATGTAGATTATCATGTTTATTGTAGTGGTATATGACCACTGCAGATACTGCTGGTATCTAAAACTTGGTTGCACAAAAAGCTAGAAAAATTACTTTGTAAGTTCTAATAGTATAAAACAAGCGGCTTTGTTCATTGAATTAGCTTTTCATTAATTCGTTATAATTATAATAATTAGAGTAATAGTAAATTACAATGATTCGTATTTTATTTAATTTTTATCCCCTATTTTCAATTTAACTTCATTATCTTCTCTTTATTTTTATCTACAGCGTTTAGACCAGTGAAGAACTTTATTTTGTAATGCTAAACCGCGGTCGATCTTTTTTCGTTACGTTATGACGAAGTACGTTTAAGGGCCACTGAACTCAGCTGTGTCCAGGGCCGCTAACACCATAAGCACATCCCTGATGACTATCATATATTACCTCTCTTATGTTATATTACATACAAAAAATTTATCCTAAACACAGTAAAAAAATTACTTGTCAGCTTAGTTTTCTAAAATAAATTTGAAAGGCCGTTTCAAAACATGAATTCTTTCCAAATACAGTTTATATATAATTTATAAATAATTCCTTTATAAGCTATGGAAACTTTATTTATTATCATAATCATATTACAATACTATCATAGCATTATCAAATGAAAAATTTGATAACAAGTATTGGGACGAGGAATTGGAAGACTAGACACTAAATTGTGATGTCCTCTATTTGATAATATCCGTTAATTACATTTTATTGTATACATAAAACATTTTGCAGATGCTGACTATTTGATAAACTATTATAGCTATGCTGACTGTTTGGTAAATACACTGGTTAAGCAGGTCAGTGAATCAATTGGCTTGTCGTTTATAGACAAAGAAGGTAAAAAAAATATTTTTCAATGTATTCAGAATTCAACACTTTCCAGAAACGATGCCATTAACCCTCCTCTTAGTCAATTAACAAAAATCGACATCAAGCGCTGAAATACAATAAACAATACTAATGTTATGGAGTTTCAAACCTATATTTTCTACAGAAAATTAAATATCTTTCTGAAATATATTTTATTTAAAAAATTGTATTAAGCATTCAGGTAGAATATTATGCCACATGGAGGAGTTTTTTCATTACTTTTATTTACTTTCAATCATTTTTGGAATTTTTATTGAAAATCTAAGGTTGCGAAATTTGCAAAAGTATTTTAAATGACTATTTGTCAAGAGTAAGGCATTTTCTTGAGTTATAAAATGCGAAAAGTAATCACATTTGTGTACTAAGTTTGAGTATGGAGGGCATTTGGAATTAAATTAATTTTTGTGGGCTTTCCGTGTTTAGATTGAAGGATTTCGCAAACAATTTTCTGGAAAACTTAGACGGTCCTACTTATGATTTTGAAATGAAAGCACAGTTCGGGAAATCCGAAAAAGTAATTTTAAGAAAACTCAACACGTTAGATGCTATATTGGAGAGCGAAGGGACCTGAAGTCAGAACTCTTTTCTTTGAAAACTGTTGCAAATACAATTCTCAAAAATTTATTTCAGTAAAGAAGTAAAGATATTAGATTAAAGGAAACTGAAATTCCAAAGATTTTTTTATGCTCAAGGGCTCTGTTATTTTAAAACTGTATTCTCGTAAGTATAAGCAACTAAAGTGTAGATTAGTGTATTAGATTACATCACATGTAGTTTTGGATAAGGTGTAGTTCACTGATGTAATCAAGGGGGCGAAGGGGTGATGGCCCCCCCCACGAGCCTAGATTCTATCAAGGAAAATAAAATGATAAGTACCGGATACTTAGCTAAAAATAAGAATTGAAAACGAATCGGCTTCTCATCCCGCCCCCCCCCCCACCTCAGCCTTAAAAGATTTCTGGATTCGACCTTGGTATAATTCTATATTTTTATTTCTATGTTTTTTTGGGTTTTTTTCCAGATAAGAAATATGGTATATAAATCAATTATTGGTTTTTAATCAACTAACATATTGGGAATAACAATGCATACAAATTAACACTTCTAACAAGATCATTTCAATATTAAAATTCAATCAAAAATTAGAATTCTCTCAAACAGAGCATATCCTGGAGCTTCTCTTCAAGAAATGCTCCTTAAAATAAAGCCGCCATAAGTGTTTGATGCAAATATATATATATATTTATTTATTTATTTATGTATATGCGTATGTGTGTGTGTGTGTGTGTGTGTGTGTGTAAATACAGAGTTGTATTTTACAGTAACTCTTCCCAATATAATATTTTTTTCTCTGCTCTATAAATAAAGGGGCGAACAAACCAAAAAATCAATGAAGATACGAAAAATAGCCAAACAGTATAAAAATTGTAGATAAATAAAACATAATACTGTTGCAGTTGGAAATTGCATAATTTAATGTCGTGACAGCTGTTTCAGTAGCTTCTTGATACTTTTTTCAAACAAAATATACAAACCAAAAAAACTGTTGATTGGTAATGCTTGTCAAGGTTGCCACTATACGAGTTACAAGTTATGCTTCGGAGAAAAATAACCGTTTTTCACTGGGATAGGAGAAACGTCTCTGGATATAACGCCGATCCACGAGACAACTGTGATCGGCATTACCAATCAATAGTTTTATTATCAACTTTATTTCGGGTGGTTAGTAAATGACAATAATATAACAAGAAGTGATATTTATGGTGGGACAAATATTGAAATATCATTGATAACATAATAAAATCATAGTAATAACCACCCGGGTGGTAATAGGTAAAGACGAGGGTCTGACAGAGCCCACACTGCCAGAGTTTGTTTGGTTTGTATGTGTATTTCGTTTGAAAAAGTAGCAAGAGGCTACTTAAACAGCTGTCGCGACTTTAAATTATGTAATTTTTAACTGCAACAGTATTGTGTTTTATTTAGCTACTATTTTTGCGCAATGTATCACGTCAACCGCAATAGCATAAAAATTATACACCTATGGAAAGGATAATGTACATGTTTTATTATACAGTCGGACCTCATAAACGAACACGCTTAAGACGAATTACTTTTAATACGAACCGTTTTTTTGAAGTCTCATTAAATTGTGTAGGAATTTCCTTGTTATTTTTACCTTTAAGGCGAACACAGTTAAAGTGAAATACCGTTTATGATGAACTGCCATTTAATGGCCCTGGGGAAAATTTCCTTCTCTTAATGCGAACAAAACGCGCTTTATATGATCAAATAACGATCATTAAAAAATATTAAAAAATTATTAAAAAAAAAGAATTAAGATCATTGATATTTTCAACAGACTGTAGCTGCCAGACTAAACATGCGGGAGTAGCGACTTCCACATATCATTGCCTAACAAACATTTCCTGTTTGCGTTCACATGCGGTAAGGGCTGAAAAATATTTCCTAATTTTGTTAGGAATGATATGGAAGAAAATATAGAGGAAGTGAATGTTAAATTCGATAAAACTGATGCAAGAGCTTGTGGTATGCTACTAATTCTGTTACATTTGATAAATGTCTCAGTGGACAATAACATCATGACTTACAGTGTTTCAATGAATGTCGAAATATTTGATCAAGTTAAAGGCATTAAAAATCGTTGTCGGAAATTAATTACCACTTTACGTATACTGACGATATCATTGACACACACAACTCTGCCATTTCAAACTAGAATCTTGTTGGTGTGACGGAAGCTTTCACCGCGTTACAAACTGTGCGTTGTTTTGTGATGCAAGGGGCATATTTTGGGGCTTCCCTGGAAATTGTGGATAAACTTGATGATTTTTGGCGATATTGCGCCAACAGAAAGCAAAAGGAATCTGAAATTGCCAGTAGCGTAGCAATTTAAAACTCATGGGGGGGTCAAGTGGTTTTTAAAGAAGATTATGTGATGCAGCCTTAGAGAAAATAATGTGTTTTGATATCCAATGGGGGCTTGAGCCCCAGAGCCCCCCTTTTCTTACGTCTGTAACAATTACTGGATTTTTTAAGTATAACCTACTATTGAAGACTTAAGTATTGAAGAAATGCAATATTTCGTCCGGTCGAAATAATATTTATTAATACTTACTATACTTTACATACCAAACTTCACATTGCCTTTTACAATACATACCAAACTTTACATTGCTTTTTACAATACATACCAAACTTTAGTGAAAATAATGCTGAGAAATTACTAAATTAGTCCGAGGTCATGTTAAAATGGGAAAAATTCAACAATACAATTACGTAATACGATATATGGCAATACAAATACATCTTTTTACTCGTAAACTAAAAATTTGCTCCCAGATCTTCCTTTGTTTTGTTTTTTAGCACTCATACTTTATTTTATTACCCAACACATAAAGCTAAATGTAATTTTATTGCTAGGCATTTCGCATGATTTTCAGCTACCTAAATTTATTTAACTAAAGCAAGCCGTTATTTCATATATTTATTTATAGATTCTTTCCATCAAATTTCTTTTCAAAATGGCCTTCTCGCCAACGCATTGGCAAACTGTGAGCCTATGCAATGATTTGAAAGGATCTCCATAAACTTGCAGCACTTTTTTCGCCATCGAATCTTTTGAATAGGACGATGCTTGCGTGTTTTAAAGATTATTAAATCTCTCAAAAACATTTTATATCACAATATTTTCTTATACGTACTCTTTTTAAAGGTTATTATCGAAATGTGTAGATCTTTCAATTTTACAAAATAGGTATTTCTAATACAGATTTAAGGGAGCAAAATCACAAAATATCAGTAAAGTCTTTTGTAATAAATCATAAAAATAAGCATTCGTTTTAATTAGGAATGCATAACATTTTTGTGGTCATCTTCATCTCACTATTTGTTTCATACTTTTTAACAGATGCAATCCTATATCTTTAATTATTTGTTTAATACTTCTTTATCGCATATACAGTGTGTTCTTAAAAAAAGTATATAAACTCAAGTTATATTTTCATAGAAGCTGCAACAGCTATAGAAACTTAAATAATTTTTTACTTACATGGCTAATAGTCAAAGTGTTTTCTTCACTAGTTAGCATGTCTCCATGTGCATCCCATCATTCACCTTGATAGTGTGAAAGTAAAATTATGTGTACTAGTTGCATCCCCGTTCACTGTAAAAGATTTGGTGTTACACTCAGAAAGGCTTCGTTTATGCGCTCTTTAAACATATCAAGAAAAATTACATTTACTTTGAAAATAAAGGAAGGGTTCTCTTATATACACCTCTGAAATTTCGTTGCAATTTTGTCAGTGATTTCGTCGCCGTAAATCATATTGCCCAAAATGGAACCACTCCTATAGTCTTTATCAACTACAAAATGAACTCTGACAAATATGTTGATATGTTAGGTGAAAATTTGTTACCTGAGGCCCCACTAATGACTTCAGGTGACTATTTTTTCCAACAGGATAATGCTTCCATGCACGTTTCTAAGAGTGCAAAACTCTTGTTTGAAGCCAATTCAGTAAATTTACTTGATTGGCTGGCGAGGAGTCAAGGTCTGAATCCTATAGAAAATTTATGGGGCCTTCTAGCCTGAGAAGTTTATAGAAATGGCACACAATATCAGTGTAAACCGGATCTTGTGTTAGCCATTAAATAAGCTTGGAATAACATTACCATAGACACTTTAAAAGAATTTTCAGCATCGATGACTTCCCAGCTTATTCAAGTAATTGAAAACAAAGATTGTTTTCTTGATTATTAAGAGAAATCATATGTAATTTAGAATATGTCCTTATACTTTTTCTATATTTCTTTCGTGATAATTTTTATGAGGTCAACTTTTGTAAGTTTCATATTTGTTGTTTTATGTTTTGTAGATGTTATTGTAAAATGTGATATTATAGCTCATAAATATCAAAAAGTTCATTTTGATAAAATGAAAATAAAGTATATCTTCATTCAATTGTATGTTGTCCTTATACTTTTTTTGGCGCAATGTATATTAAGTAATCATTGCACTGCATTTCGCGATTTTATGTAAAATTTCGAAATATCAAGGCTTTGGTCAGAGCCGAATAAATGTACGGATTGGAATTATACTATATATTGTTCGTGGTTATTAATACCTTTTCCGCACTAGGACAATTCGATCCGAGCAATTCGAATATTTTCTACGAATATTCAAAAATTTAATGTTTTTTTTATGAAATTTCAAAATTTTGACCCTCTGGCCAGAGATATCAACCGATTCGAAAAATATTTCACACAATTCTTAGTGGTGGTCACTTACAACTTTTCCGCACTAGGGGTTTTCGATAACAGTAATTTCGTTTTTTTCAACCCACCCTATTTTACATCCCGTTTTACGTTCTTTGATTTAGTAGCCGGTGGCCAATATATTATTTCTTGTTATTTAATTTAACGGCGTACGTCTGCATTAACTAGTCATATTAAAGGTTATCGTTTGGAATGAACTTAGTCATGCTTTTTCAATATGCACAGATATTTGCGGAAGAATAAAAAGTGGGTAAAGTAAACTTAAACCCACAGTAGCCCACACAGCTACATTCTAAAAAAAGCATTCATAAGTACAATAAGAGCTACAATCTAAAAAAGCATTCATAAGTACAATAAGAGCTACATTCTAAAACAACATTCATAAATACAATAAGAGCTACAATCTAAAAAAGCATTCATAAGTACAATAAGAACTACATTCTCATAATTATCTACATTCCTTTTCTTCAAATCTACAAATTAATATCAGGATGTATTTATTATTGTCATGCATACGCTACCCAACATTGAAATTAGTTCACTCTTACCGCCAAAAGCCTTAACGTAGTGTGGTATATAATATAAATAAATAACAAATACCATGGAGTTCATTCCTTCTTACCACCAAAGAATAATAACCCTTATCTTCATCGATGATAACCCGTATTGTTTACAATAGTTACAACGAATATGGATAATGTGATGACAGAAGGTTTTATTGCAGTTATTATAAATATATATTTATGTTCTTTATATTCAATTTACATACTGTAGAACTCCCTGCCACCACCTTTGAACGACATTCAAAATGAATACTTGTTCACGATGCATACGTGTTTAAATAATTTTTCACGATGCACATACATTTGAATACTTGTTTACGATGCACACGCATTTGAATACTTGCTCATCATTCAAAATGAATACTTGCAAGAATCAGGGAATATTTACTTTCAATTTGATTTGCTTTCCTTTATTGGTTGAATGATATTGTCATTTAGTGTAAACGGAACTTATTAAGTTGGTCTTTACATCATTTCTTCTCGTCATCTCTCAGATAGTTTCCTTATTTTTAGAATTATTACAGCTCATATTTATAGTATGCAATTTTTTGGCTATATGGTACGTAGTTTTACAGTATTTTGTATAATTCCATTTCGAGCATGTTATTTTTATGTCACTAACGTTTAAATGTGTATTTTTCACATTGCATAATTATTAGAAAGAAATTTTATTGTATTGGTTTGTTTTAATAATATGTATTTGAAGTATATTTTATCTGTCACAAATTAATGCTTCCCTTCTGACTACCAAAGTTCATCTGCAGATTTCCAGAAGTAAATCTTCAACTACTGCAGTCGTGTGCGGAAGATTCTAAAACTGTCCGTTGCTTTACGTCTCAAGAACAATATGACTTCTTCTGCAATCATTCTTTGTAACAAAATCGGATCATTCATCATTCTGGCAGTCTTACAACACTAAAGGTCTATTCGCAAATGGTTCTTTGCAATGAGTATGTTATTTTTTATCACAACAATCATCCATACTTGTCAATATTTTGTCTTAGTATTCGTTAGGCGATATCATTTGTTACGTATGACAAGTTAACAGTTCGATTTCAGCCATGAAACAAATGCAAAAAAAAATGATTAGTTTATGCGCAAAATATTACAACGTTGAAATATACCCCATTTTAAAACAAAAAATATTCGCAGCTTGTTTCTATTTACAGTATAAAATATCGCGTAGGATAATCATTTAATTTACTTCTTGTTTACCTTAGGTGACTATAAAGTCCATCATCAACTATCATCAATCTACTGCAGGATGTAAGTATCTCTTCCATCACACATAGCCTACACAGTATGGTGAGAATAACACAGAGGATTTTTACCTTAAGCTCACCACGCTGGACAGACGTGTTAGCAAGCAGAACTTGTAATTGAGTGAGAAATCAGAACTTCTTATCCACAGCTGAAGTCTTCCGCTAGAGGTCGTTGTGTCATCCTCACAGGAAGTTACTTTTCTCCTGGGTGCTACAAAGTCAGTGTCTGGAACGGAATCGGTATTCTCATCGTAAGGTAACTGCGCGGCTAAGCCAACTGTATGCCACTGTATATTACGACTGTATACGGGAAATCGCAATAAAAGTGACAAAAAAATAGAAATGCTTCACACGCATATGAGGCAGAGTATAAATTTTATGATTCCGGTGAAGATCGATCAATGAATCAATCAATCTATCTATCTATCTATCTATCTATCTATCTATCTATCTATCTATCTATCTATCTATCTATCTATCTATCTATCTATCTATCTATCTATCTATCTATCTATCTATCTATCTATCTATCTATCTATCTATCTATCTATCTATCTGTCTGTCTGTCTGTCCATCCGTCTGTCTGTCTGTCTGCCCGCCCCTCCATCCATCCATCAATCAATCAATGTTGACCATTTGGCAAAAATGTTGACCCTCTGAAGAGTAATAATACCTTACGTAACTACGAAGGGAATAACAAAAAAAGTCGCTTTAATTTACTTGAAAGTTAATAGAATACAAATAAATCAAACTATCTTGCCTGATTCACGTTTAATTCGCCCGAAGTCGCCATAAGGAAGAACCCAAAAAAATTGAAAACATTATTCCAAAATAGAAATTAAGGGGTTTTTTTTTGTGTGTGTTTTAAAAGAGCATTTTCGAGTTGTTTGTGGATTTGACAGGATCCTTGAAAAGGTAGAATAATTAATGTAAGAGTATGTATTAAGATTTATAAGAATAAAAGGAAAGGAAATTAACGAAGAAATTATTTCATTTGAAATACGTTTTCGCAATAATTACACCTCGTATACACATTTAAGTATTTTCTTTTTAAAAAAAATGTGACGCAAATGCGATACAAAAATTATGTTTTGATTTCCCTTTTCTCTTTCTAAATACCACAATTAAGTACCCTTAATAAAGAAAAACGTGACTTAAAAATGCCATTGCATAAATAATAGCACGGAAATGCTTTTTTAATTAAAATTATGTTTGCAATTACCATTAGAATTTCGTTAAAAATATATTATTTTGTAAATTGCAAACCAATTTTATTGCAATTCAAGAACAGCAAGATTTTGTCAACTTTCTGTTCAGTCTTAGCTTCAAGCCAACTTGTTTCTTAAATCCTCGTTCAGAACTCAAAATATCCAATCATTCAATTAGGGTCTAATTACATACAAGTTCATTCGAAAATGAAATATGTTAATTCCTGACAATTTCCGAATATATATATATAAATCTCAAATAAATCATTCAGTTTTTGCGATTGCATATTCAAATCATTGACCGTTTTAAAAAGCAGAGAGCAATTCAAAGGTTCATCATTAAAGGCTGATTGTCCTAAAATGTTTAAATGTTTAAGATTCGCCGTTTAGATTCAGTTAACCGTGCATTATTTCAAATCTCTACCCACGAGCTTTCTCCACAGATGGGCAAGTCTCACACTGATAAACTTCAGCGATCATACGAAAACGTGTCTCTGGAAATGGACGGCCGCAGACCTGTAATAACTACATTAAATTCTCTCAATAATGCTATCCTAATGAAAGACTTTTCATGTTAAATGGCCGAATTTTGCAGTCCCGGAAAATTCTTTATAAAAAAACCTAACATTCCAATTAACTTCCCATTCTAATTCACTGCGTTTTCTATCCTTCTCTTAAAAGATGTTACTAGGAGACAATTGTTGTATAATGATTAGTTTTGTAATTGCCTCTCTCTCTCTCTCTTCTTCAATGTGTACGTATTTGCGGTCAAGGCGCTTAATGAAGGAGAGAATGAATGAACAATGATCCGTTTTTAATAGTTTACGCCCCCCCCCACCTATATACATATCTGCAGTCATTCCTTTTGCGCAATTTTCATCTGCCGATATTTATACATTTTGCGCAGTATTTTAGGTTTCTTAAAGAATACTAAATTTCCATCCAGTTATCTACTCCAATATTCGTTCCTTATTGTTAATATATACTACTTAATGACATTTTCTAGGAAACCATGATACCACGTATTGGTTAGATAACAAAATGCTCGTCTTTACATCGTGGATCATCTACACGAATCCTCTACCAGCGCAAGATATTGCCTTCAACGCATGTACTGTGAGTAATCGTAATTAGATAATAAAATTTGGCAAGAGATTAGGCCGTTTGTTACTAAAAAGAGCGATGCCCGTGTACATGAATCAATTTCAGATACAACATACAAACTAATATTACAAGTTGAAAACTTGCTATCAGTTGCTGAACAATCCTAAACAATAATATGGAATATGAGCAGCACAAAATAAATGAATTACAGAGAATATACAAATTTCGGCGCATGCGCAAAATTAAACTGTATAAAATGATTTTTTTTTATATATAAACATTTTTGACGCTACTGCATGACAGGTTACCTACTTCTCTCTCTCTCTCTCTCTCTTTCCGTCCTTTTGAAATCATTCTAAGTTTCAGCAGATCGGTTTGTGACGTCACACACTCTGACGTCATATACATCTGTATGTTGCAGTGAGAACTGGTGCGATACGCCATTTTCTTTTTGCTTCACATTCGCTGTTTTTCTTTCGTTGCAGTGAAAATGTGTGAGCGTCTAACTGTTATTTGTTTTATGAATTAAGTATGCAGTTAAGACTATTTTCCCGTTGGAAAAATCTGCCACACACACACATATATGGCCTGCAAAAGGGTTGCTGGTATCTAACTGGAAGGAGACCCACACGCTGAACGTATGTGACGATGTGTGGAACCGGCCAGGCCAGTAACCTAGTGTCCTACCCCGCCTTCAAGTGGTGCAGGCTGAGCTTTCTATTTATGTGGCAAATTAATATTTGCTACACGGATAGAAAGGCGGAAGGGGAGGGCTAATTCACCAACCCGTCTAGCCAGCGTGGTGAAATTATGGCTAATTCCTCCATTATGTTGACACACCAGAAACCATGGCCCCTAGTCTCCAGGTGCTGGAGTGCTCCTGATCAAGGCAGCGGTCAGTGTGGCATGAAAGCAGGGGGTGCTAAGAATCACTGGAATGGCCCAGGCTGCCGTTTGTTATTGACCTTGGCTACGTTTAATGGACGATCCCTTGCTTCTGAAGCAAAACTTCAGGAATTGGAAGAAGAACTTGACAAGATCAAATGGGACATTGTAGGACTCAGTGAAGTTAGAAGAAAAGGTGAAGAGTTGGTGGAACTTAAAAGTGGACATTTGTTTTATTATAGAGGAACGGAAACTGGAAGAACAAGTGGTGTTGGCTTCTTAATCAACAAAAGAATTAAAGACTGTCTTCTGGAAGTTGAAAGTACATCAGATCGAGCAGCGAGGCTTGTTGTTCAACTAACCCAGCGATACCAACTTCAAATAGTACAGGTATATGCACCAACATCAAGCCATACCGACGAAGAGGTTGAAGAATTTTATGAAGAAATCAAAGAGTTACACACCAAAGGGAAACAACATATCAAGCTCATCATGGGGGATTTCAATGCAAGAATTGGACAACAGGAACAAGGAGAGACATCGGTTGGTAAATACGGATATGGGGAAAGGAATGAACGTGGCGATCAACTCATCGAATTTGCAGAAGCTGAAAACCTTAGCATCATGAATTCATTTTTTAAGAAGAAACCGCAAAGAAAATGGACATGGAAACACCCAAATGGGGGAACTAGTGAAATTGACTATATCCTGGCAAACAAGAAATCAATTATTGAAGATTGCAGTGTACTGAACAGATTTAATACTGGAAGTGATCATCGAATGGTGAGATGTAAAGTGCACTTAAATACTAAACTAGAAAGGCAGAAGCTCATTAGGAAACAAGTATGTAAGAGGGTGGATTTAAAGAAATTAAAAGAAAATACCGAGGCATTCAAGTTGGAATTAAAAAATCGCTTTTCTGCACTGGAAGGACTTATTGAAGAAGTTGACATCTCAGAAGCAAATGAAAACATTGTTAAGACAATAGTTGAAACTGCTGGGGAAATTGGTGGTGTAACCTGTAAAAAGCACAATAGCAAATTATCTGAGAAGACGAAACAGCTCATGAAAAGGCGAAGAGATATGAAGGTGGACAATCGAAATACCAGTTCCAGGATTGAGTACATAGAACTTTGTAAAACTCTGCGCAAAAGCATGAAAGAAGACATAAGAAAATTCAACTGTGAGCTAGTAAGGAAAGCCATTGAAAATAACAAGAGCCTTAGGGTTGTTAAAGGAAGTTTATCTGTTGGGAAGAAACACATCATTGCATTAAAAGGAGAGGATGGCACCGTAACAAGAAATAGGGAAGAAATACTTAGAAGAGTTGAAGAATTCTACAGAAAGCTGTATGAGGGAAACAGTGGATTAAACGAAGACTCTGAGATAGTCGAAGGAACAGCTCCTAAAATCTTAAAAGAAGAAGTAGCATTTGCAATAAAAAGTATGAAGAAAGGAAGATCCCCTGGCGATGATGGCATTACATTAGATATCTTAAAAGAAGCTGGAGAACATGTAGAAGACATACTCGCAAAATTCTTTACCAAATGCCTCAACAGTGGTAACATACCAAACCAATGGGATTCTGCAACAGTAATTCTTTTGCATAAAAAAGGTGATAAAGAGGATTTGAAAAATTACCGACCAATTAGCTTGTTACCTGCTATTTATAAAATCTTCACAAAAGTGCTAACACATCGCCTGCAGAAAAAATTAGATGCAGCTCAACCAAGAGAACAAGCTGGATTTCGAAGTGGATTCAGTACAGTGGACCATATTCAAGTATTAAGAGAATTAATTGAAAGAACACATGAATATGAACTTCCATTGTGTGTGGCATTTATTGACTATGAGAAGGCCTTTGACTCTATTAAAACATCAGCAGTCATCAACTCTTTAAGATCAACAGACATTGAGGATGTGTACATTGACATGGTGAAACGTGTGTATAAAAATGCAAGTGCAAAATTTCGGTTACATAAAGATACCAAAACTATCAAAATTGGTAAAGGTGTGAGGCAGGGAGATACCATTTCTCCAAAACTTTTTACTTCAGCTTTACAGATGATTTTTCAGCAGATAAATTGGAATAACAAGGGAATAAAAATAAATGGTGAATATTTAAATCATTTGCGGTTTGCTGATGACATTGTTATTTTTTCAACGAACCCATTAGAACTCCAAGACATGGTACAGGAGCTCTCAACTAGAAGTAAAGAAGTTGGACTCAAGATGAACCTACAAAAAACTAAGATCATGTTCAATAATTTCGTAGAGGAAACAAAAATACAAGTTGACAACATTGAGCTAGAAATTGCTGATTCATATATTTACCTTGGCCAGCTGATTTCAATGGATGGCAACATTATGAAAGAACTCAACAGACGTATTAAACTTGGCTGGAGTGCATTTGGAAGAAACAGTTTTATCCTGAAGGGGAAATTGCCTTTGTGTCTAAAAAGAAAGGTCTTCAACCAGTGTGTATTGCCAGTCCTCTCTTATGGATCAGAGACATGGAGTCTAACAGTTGGAGCAATACGAAAGTTACAGACAACGCAAAGGAGCATGGAGAGGTGCATGCTTGGAATAACTAGGAGAGATCGAAAAAGAAACACTTGGGTGAGAGAGCAAACTAGAGTAGAGGACATCATTGTTAAAGTAAAAGGGCTGAAATGGCGATGGGCTGGGCATATTGCAAGAAGAACTGATCAACGATGGACAACAGAAATTCTGAACTGGATTCCAAGAGACCACCGAAGACCTAGAAAACGTCCTCAAACTAGATGGGTGGATGAAATAAGAAAACAGGTTGGGGTGACGTGGAAGCGAATTGCTCAGGATAGACTTGTGTGGAAAGCATTTGGAGAGACCTTCATCCAGCAGTGGATAGATAATGGTTGAATATGATGATGATGATGATGATATATATATATATTAGGTGAGTACCCGCTTTTTGCTATCCCAACTTCACAGGATTTCTGTGATTCAACGTCATATTAATTCAAGGGTACTCCAAGACTATCTGAAAAGAGAGTAAGAACGCAGCCCGAAATGGTAAGCGCGGGGGGTCTCCCCCAACTGCTCCTTTACTGATATATCCCCTTCAGGGATTCAAGAAAATTACAGAAAACGCCGTAAATAATATGGCGGCTGTCAATTCGTCTGTTGCCAATCATCTTTTGGCAACACTGGAAAAATTCAGTAGGAAACTTATTATGCAGTAGCACCATTTTTTACGTGTAGCTGTGTTTATATCATGTTGATTTTACTATACTTCTTTATATATACTGTATACGCATTTGTGCTCTTTAATGCAATCCACTTTAACAGTTAAAACTCAAAGAAGAAGTCCAAATATGCAAAAAGAATAACAAATTTTGTTGCTCTGTTTTACGAGATCCTTCAGTGCTGGTTTATTTACTTTAAGTCCATGCATTAGTCATAAAAAAGGAGCATCTAAACAAGTCTTGTGGTTGGTCTATAAATTCTCTTTTTCTTATTGTCACGACACGGGGCTGCATAATTTTCTTCGTATGTTTTATTGAAGCACTCTCCGCGATGAGCTTTGTGTGGATTCCAAGCCTTAGATAGTTACGCTTTGCTCAAGTAGAAGCGAAATTTGGTTTATGGTTGTTAACTATTCAAGCGGTCAGGTCTGCTAAAATCCGCTGACAAACTAAAGAATGCTAGCAGTAGTTAAATATCTCCTCGTAAATACACAAATACGGCTTTCACAACTAGACTAGGAAAACTTTGGTTGAATTATTTTAAAAAGAAGAGACCTATTTTGAAATCGATATGAACTTTACGTAATAAATCGCACAACAGATACACGAAAACAATATAGAAACTTATAATTTCGAAAGTATATGAAATAGAATATTCTAAATTTAGATATTTGGTAGATTGAAAGAGAGGCAAATTATTACTTTATTTAAGCATTATATTTTGATGTATCTGATTCAATTTCTTGTTAAACTATATGGAACATCACTGTATTATAGTTACATATTTTGTAAAAACACGTAAGAAAAATATTTGAAATATTTTTGGCATATATTTTCTCCACGAAAGGCTAAGTTCTTTCGCATAACGTATTACCGTTAAGAGTGTTTAATTCGACTTCTCGCTTTCTGTCTCTCCTTGTAACTTTCTTTCTCGCTTTCTGTTTCTTCTTGTGTCTTTCTCTCTCACTTTCTCTCTTTCTTGTGTCTTTCTCTCTCTCTCTCTCGCTTTCTGTCTCTTGCGTCTTTCTCCCTCACGTTTTCTGTCTCTTGTGTCTTTCTCTTTCGCTTTCTCTTTCTAACTCTTTCGTTCTCAATTGTATCAATTTTAAACACAGCGGTTTTTGATGATTTATTCAGTGAATATATAAACTTGTGCCTTAAGTCGTTGTTTCTATAAGATAGATCTAATTACCACAAAGTTTTCTGTAATGTTACTTTCGAACAGCCGATAGGTAGCTGTTTATGGATGAAGATTTTACACATTACCAGTGAGGGATACGGCATTTTTCGAAACACATGTTACTTCAAATTTTTAATGTTTTCCTTTAAAATTAATGCATTTGTAGCTGCATTCTTACTAATGAAAAACGGATCACTTTATCACTAACCTTTGAAAACGATGTTTGGCAAAACGTTTAAGATTTACTATTATTTCTTATATGTAAAATAATTTTGTTTACTCATATTCCTATTGTTATTCGATGCCTAAACGCATGTTTCCGGTCGCGTATAATTTTTACATCAATTTCCATTTTTAACATTAATTGAAATATCTTTGCAAAGGCCAGATGATTGAAAGGAAATGATTGCAAACAACAGATGTTTTCAAAATTTTTAGCTTTGGTGATTGAAATATTGCACAAGCTTTAAAATTAAACACCTCCAAATTAGGTAGCCCGCAGTATGGGTTTCTCATTGGTCCCTATTGGGGTTCTTCCATGATTCTATTGGAGGCCTCCCATTGGTTCTCATTGGGTTTTCCCATTCTGCGGGACTACTCTGATGAAGGGTTTTCCAGAAATTTCAAGTATAAAAAAGAGACAGAAACATAACATCGTCATTACTCCTGATGAAGGACTGCTGCTGATGCGTCCGAAAGCTTGAGTGATCTTTTTCATTGCTATTTTACCAGTGTTTGACATACTGTAGCGAATCTTTAATTGTTATTTTGCCATGTTTGAATTCAAGATCAGGAAGGCGTGGGGTGCAGCATCTATACCTTACAAATTGGTATACATTATGAAGTTAAGAGTGGGATTGTGCCAGGTCTCAGAATATCGATTTTAAAAAAAGTGAGGCATGTAACCCGGATTTACCCTACATAAATTTTAATGTAATTGAAAATATAGTACCATTCAAAACTTCAGATATGTAAACTGGAGTGTTTTGTCTTTTGTGAGTGTATGCATCACAACGTATTAAACTCTAAATATATATATACCCATAAAGCCTTAATCCCATCTTGCTTGATAGCGCTTCTCCATAACCTGAATATCCTGGTGAATCCTTTATCCATGCTCCACACTACCAACTTTACCCATCTTTGCCATCCACTTTATCCATGCTCCACACTACCAACTTTATCCATGCTCCACGCTACCAACTTTATCCATCTTCACCATCCACTTTATCCATGCTCCACATTACCAACTTTATCCACCTTTACTATCCATGCTCCACACTACCAACTTTATCCATCTTTACCATCCACTTTATCCATGCACCTAGATTTTTGTTACGTAGTGCGATCCAACGATTCTTACGTAAAAATAAAAATAAGCAAATATTGGGGCCCAAAACTAAGATTAAAATTAGGGTTAAATATAAATAATACCAGCCCCTCTCCATCTAAAGTCCCCCAAATTAAGCTGCCCTAGGCTCGTATCTACTTGGCCTATACGTAAATTCGGCAATGTAAACTAGCAGTTTTTTTGCTTAATTTTAGTACCGCCATTAAATCACTCCATAATCTGCATGACTAAGATTTATTCGACCAATTTTAAATAGAGATGCTTATGTCTTTTTCATTTTCCTTTGTTGTCAATTCCAGTTAGGCATTCCGAAACGAAAACGGTAAAATCACAAACTACTCAAACCCGTTTACGATACCTTTTATGTGATGCCTTTTATGCGATTACTTGAATAAGAATTTCATTCGGAAAAGTTATTCAGTCTTTTTTGTTACATAGCAAAGATTTAAATATTTTAAACTCCAGCGCTCGTACCCCCTCGTCCTATCAACGACATGTCTTCATGCAATAAAATTTTAAGACTTGATCACGAAGTCGAATGTCTCCTTTTACTAAACAATTTTAAGCTTACATGAAACTTAAATTTATTGTAGGATCTAACCAACGGTATTTATGTATGGGAGTCAAAATCGCCATTGCGATGCAATTTCACTGGCGCACCCACGTAGAGGACCGAGGGGGCCCGAGCCCCTCCCTTGTGCTAACAAAACGAAAAATTATTAGGCCAACAGACACTGGTAAATTATTTTATTAAAAATGTAAGATGAAAGTAGTGATGTTCCCAACATTTCCCTGAACTCTGGACACTGGCGGATCCAGCGAGAGCGGAGGGGGAAATCGCCCCCCCCCGCGTCAGGGTTAAATGGGAAAAAAAAATAAAGACGACGAAGGATATTTTATGTATTGTTTGTTACGACTGTAATAAATAAAAGTCTTACACAGGCGTCCAAAGTCTCTAAGTCTTGGAGAAATGCGATCAAGACGTTTTTCCACGAATCTATAAGCTACTTGCCTTTCAAACTACGTTTTCAGTAAGTCTTGCTTCAGCAGAACGTAGTTTTTTATCCTTGAAGCGCCGTCAAACTTGGCTTCGAACGCGGATGACAGAAGAGACTTTTAATACACACCCACAGAGACATTCATATTGATGTAAATAAAGTGATTAACAAATTTTCAAAGAAACCAAGATGGCTCGACTTTGCACTATAAAGTTCAAGTTTTTTAAAAAGTTGCTTGTAATAAAAAAAGTAAAATAATTACAATGTTTTTGTAGTTTGAATTTAAACTTATTCTATTAATTACATTGTAAATTATCGTTTTCGTTATTGCGTATGTCTCCTTTACTAGGTTATCCTTCTGTCATACTTGACTATAATCTGCCCTAAACCATATAGTTTAATTAAAGAAAAGCCCAGCTTTAATTCATTGTCTTAAATTAAATATTTTGGTTAGTGTAAAGTAGGGTTGTCCAACCTTTTTGGGTAGCGGGCCACAAAGAATTTTCACAGATCTTGCTGGCCAGCAGTGTCCTAAAAAAATGAAAAAGTTACTTACACTTAATAGCTTCTCTTTAGAGTGTCCTCCAGTTATTTGTTTGTGCACTTGCGATATAAAATGGAGTCACCTTATTCTGTTCCCCTGATTTTTTCTTATTAAAAAGTCTAAAATTTTGATTGGGATATTTTTTTTATTTCAAACAGTTGTAGGCGAGCCAGATTGTAGCCCGCGGGCCGTATGTTGGATCACCCAGGTATAAAGATAAGCTAGTAATATAAAAACATTTAAATAATATATTTAACAATCCAAAACTAAAAATTTTCACAATGAACGCCCACAGAACCGCCACCCTTAATAATATCCTGAATCCGCCCTTGATTCTGGTGACATTGATGAGGCTGCTAATGAGGCAAGCAATAGAAGTCGCGACCCGAGACTGCTTTTAAACGCTTTCCCGGAAGAAAAGGTAGACCAAAACACAATATCAAACACAGTTGAAATAGAAATTCTGACTGCAAATATTTCTAATTATGTCA
>QLNU02014802.1:105960380-105986934 GCA_006491805.2 Dysdera silvatica
GGCTTCCCTAGGGTTCCGCGAGCCATTTGCAAAACATTGCCGATAGTTCCGAGGAGATACGTAAACACTGTAATTTTTATCCATGACAACCACTTAGAGTCATAACATTTTTAGAGTCATTTTTAGTCATAAACATTTTTAGAGTCATAACATTATTAATATACCTATAGTATGCAGCAGCAATGAAAGGTATTACTTACCTGTCATACTGAAATATTTATAGCTTATTTTTATGCTTCTGTCCAAGGACGAATTGTATCCTCTCAAAGGGCGCATATCTTGGATTTTCGGAGGGAGCGAATCATTGTCCATACGAAGGCGCGTGTTCTATCTCCCACGAGGGCGCACCTGCCCATGGGCTGGTAGACTAGTCCGCCCCTGCTTCTGTCCAATTACAGGATTCTCACTCTCATTTGAGAAAAAAATTCTCCTGACTTTTCCAGGTTTTTCCCCGGATATCTTCCTGCAAAATTCCCTGACTAATCTCAAGCAACTTTCAGCTGAACATCGGTTGCGCCGAAAATGGCCTTACATTTGTGGGAGATTTAGCTATTCAAAACAGAGGTTAAGAAGGCTTTCCCTGACTTTTCCAGGTTTTTCCCTGATCTTTTCCATAAAAATTCCCAGACTAACCGCAAGCAACTTTCCTGAACTTCGGTTGCGTGGAAAATGGCTTCACGTTTATGGGAGATTTAGCCACTCAAAACAGTGGTTGAGCAGGTATTCCCCTGATTTTTCCAGGTGTTTTTCTTGAATTTTTCTGGAAAAAATTTCCTAACTAATCACAAGCAACTTTCAGCTGAACTTCGGTTACGTGGAAAATAGCTTCCCGCTTGTGGGAGATTTAGCTTTTCAAAACAGAGGTTAGGAGGCTTTCCCTGCCTTTTATTGGTTTGACCAAAAAATCACATTTTTCCCTGATTTTTCTTGGTTTGACCAAAAAACCTCCGTTTTCCCTCACATTTCCGGGTGTGACTTAAAACCTCCTTTTTTTTCCCTTAACTCTTAGGGAGGATTTCTAATTCCCTGTTAATTCCAGATTTTAAAGATTGCATGGGAATTCTGAAGTAGTTATATATAATAGGTGTTAAGGTTTACCTTGACTATTTATAGAAGTAGTTCCGTGGTTGGAAATGTGGTAAGCAAAGGGTTCCTTTTGGAGAAAAATTTAAGAACCCCTCTTTAACCATGCGGCTATAGAAACGTGTAATTTACAAAGGCGTATATAATGCAGAGTATTGTAAATATTTTTTAATTAGTTTTACTTTTGTATTAACTTGGTTTTTTAAGTGTTAGTAAATTCGATTTTCCCTAAAATGAACTGATGGACGCAAGTCAATGAAAAAAGTTTTATGGGCAACCATTTATCTAGTTATCATCATATAGTGATTTCTGGAGCTTAATCATAAATATAGATAATGAAAAACGAGGATTTTTTTACGGATTTTTCTTAATTCTCATCTGAATTTGAAGAGTAATTTTTTAAATTTGTTATCCGTTTATTAGAGAAATTTCCCTATATCTGCGGTCGCCAACCTTTCAGACCCCACGGACCACTAAATTCATAATTTTAAATCCCGCGGACCACATTTCGTGAATTTAGTGCCACATAACCCTTAAGCGCATAACCTGGGTCAAATTGGCCCGGTGTGTTATATTTTGTGCTATATTTCCTATTATTTTCCAAATATACAATTGATTCTCCCTGACGTCTCAGATTATACATCTTGTAAGCCATCTAGATAATTTTCATTTTGTTAATTTTTTTTATTTTTTTTTTTGTTGGAACTTGCATACCACAAGCCCGTTTACGCAAAACCTGGGTCAAATTGACCATAAAAATTATTTTGCATATGACATCGCAATTTTAAATTAAAAGTCAGGTTTTTTAGAACATTTTGGACACAAAGAAGTAAACTACTTTATAAACGTATACAGAAATGTTTTAGCCGCTTCAGTCCAGTCAAGTTAAGCTTGATAAATATAAACATTGTGATTCTCTATTGCATTTGAAATTGAGAGGCATTTATATTCCAAATTTTTTATATTTTGCCTGATTTATCCCCTTCACCAATATTTTTTTAAGATTAAAAGTATGTATCTGATTTATTTATTATTACAATTACAAATTTTTCTTAGCTTATATTGAAATTAATGTTTTTATAGAAGTTTTAGCCTTTCAAACTTTTTCGAATCTAATGGCAACTGGTTTTCCTCGCCCATTCTTGGCGGAAACAGGCTTTGGGACGGGCAGAGCGCCATGTTCCCAAGCCTCTTTTTACATCACTTCTTAATGTGCCATGTCTAGAAACTTCCTGACAATGTGACACGTGTTTAGGATTGTGGCTTTTTGTATTTCAATGTAGGTGTTTGGGTCAATGTTGAGTATCTCCAAATTCGTCGCAAGCGTTTTTGGTACTATCCCTGTTGCTGAGATGACTAACGGGATGATGAGGATCTTTTCCATACCCCATATATCTCGTACTTCATGTCTGAGATCTTGGTACTTGGTGATTTTCGTTGTGTAGGTTGTCTGTATGTTATTGGTGTTGGGTACTGCTATGTCGATTAAGTACGTGGTCTTATTCGATTTATCGACGAGGGTTATGTCAGGACGGTTATGTGGGACTGTCTTGTCTGTTATGATTGCTCTATCCCAGTAAAGCTTGTGTGTTTCGTTCTCATGCACGGTCTCTGGCTCATATTTGTAGTACGGGCATTTTTCTGTCAGAAAGCCAGCATTCGCTGCCAATTTCTGGTGGACTATTTTCGCTACTTGATCGTGTCTATGTTTGTAGTCTGACTGCGCAAGGATCTTGCATCCTGCCATCACGTGTTGGATTGTCTCCGATGCCGCATGACAGTGTCTGCATTTGTCGCTTTCTATGTCTTTTCTCTGGATGAATTTCTGATTGTTCCTTGTTGCGATCACTTGGTCTTGGATGGCTAGCATGAATCCTTCTGTCTCTGGCTGGAGAGTGCCTTTGGCCAGCCAAGAATTTGATGCCTTTTTGTCAACGTGTGGTTGTTGCAGGTCATTGTAGTGCCTGCCATGTAATGGTTTTCCGGCCCAAGTTCTCAGTTTCTGTTCGTTGGCTGTTTCCAGGACACGCTCTTCGGTACTACACAGGTTTAGTGGCGTGTAATTTGCATCTGCTTGTATTATGGCTTGGATGAGTGGCGATCGGGGACTCTTCAACTGGAAGTATTGCCTCATGCTCTGGATCTGCTTGTCATGTAAGTCTTTGAGGTCCGCTTGTCCGCGTCCTCCTTCTTCCCGGGGTAGTGTTTGCCGTTCAATTGCCGTTGCAGGGTGTAGTTGTCCGGCTCTTCTCTGGATGGTTCTCATTTTCCGCTGGAGTTGTTCTAGTTCAGTGTTGGACCATTTGATGATCCCGAAGGAGTAGGTGAGCACTGGTACCGCATATGCGTTAATTGCTTGCGTGGTGTTCTTCCCGCTCAGTTTCGTCTTCACAATGCTTCTAAGTCTTTCTTGGAATGCTTGCGTGAGCTGGACTTTGACTTTCTTGTGCTCCTGCTGCCGTTTTTGCATTATCCCTAGGTATTTGTAGGTTTCGCCCTCGTCCAAGGTCTTCAGTAGTCTCCCGTCTTCGAGTTCGATGCCTGGTAAATCTTCTTTGCTATTCTTCTGTATTTTGCACTTATCGAGGCCGAATTCCATTCCTATGTCCTTGGAGAATGTCTCTGTTATACTGATGAGTTGTCGGAGTTGGGTGATTGTTGGCGCGTATAGCTTGATGTCATCTACGTACATGAGGTGGGAGACTTTATGTAGGTTTCTCTTGTCTTTCTTCAGCATGTATCCGTATTTACTTGTGTTCAGCATCCTTGACAAGGGGTTTAACGCCAAGCAGAACCACTGGGGGCTTAGTGCGTCTCCTTGAAAGATTCCGCGGCGGATGGGGATCTCGGCCGTTTCTATTTTACTGTCTGGCGTGTTTAGCTGTAACCGGGTTCTCCATTGTTTCATGCTGCTCTGTAGGAATCGGATGATTGAGGGATGCACTTTGTATATGCTGAGTATTTCAAGGAGCCACGAGTGCGGAACAGAGTCGAAAGCCTTCTTGTAGTCTATGTATGCGGTGTTGAGTTTTCGCTTTTGTTTTCTTGCTTGTTCCAGGATAACTGAGTCGATGGTAAGCTGCTCTTTACATCCCAGAGTCCCTTTCTGGCATCCCTTTTGTTCTTCCGTCATTAAGTTGTTGCTTTCGCTGTGCCGGCTTATTTTTTCAGAGATGCACCCCGTGAGTATCTTGTACAGGGTGTTAAGGCACGTAATGGGTCGGTATTTCGCTGGGTTACTGGTATCCTGGTCCTTCGGTAGGAGGTAAGTTATTCCCTTGCAGAGGAATTCAGGCATTTTGCTGGGGTCTTCAATTATCGCCGTAAGTTCCTTGGCTAATGGGCCATGGGCGCTGGTAAATTTCTTGTACCAGAAGTTGTGTATGCCGTCAATACCGGGTGCTTTCCAGTTGTGCGTACGTTGGATTACCTGCTGGAGTTCCTCTATCGTGATGCCCGTGTACTCCATCTCCTCTATTCCTCTCGTAGCCTCCATTTCTTGCTGAATCCAGGGGGCGCTTTTGTGCTGTACTTCATTGGACCATAGTGTCTTCCAGAAGGTCTCTATTTCTGCTGGCTTTGGGGCTTCGTACTTGTCTTGTCTACGGTGCTCCTCTGAAGCTTCCTGTAGAAGGCCTTCTGGTTTCGCATGTAAATTGTATATATAAATACATATATATATATATATATATATATATATATATATGTTATGCGTATTATTTTGTGAGAAAGCATGCACGATGGAAAATTTAAATGATTAATGAAAATGACAATAAATTCTGGTAACAATCATATAATTTGGACCATGATTTTTCAGTTTTGATAATTAAACAGCCAATAATATGAAATTCATAACGCTGGTCCCGGATATACATGCATAGATAGTCAAACCAGATTTTGCGCTTTTTGTCACCATCTGTTATAAAGATATTTTGGCGCTATATTGTGCTTGGCGGTATATCAAATTATCTTTTAATCAGTGTTGTCATCGTAAAATCAGAAGAAAATATGCCGTATATATATATATATTAAAAAATCAGAAGGTATATGGCCTATATTAACACATCAACATTTTAAAAACATACGCTGTTCATCCAAAACAAAGCAGGTATACCAATGTATGCCCTCCACCAGAGCCGCCCTCAAGCAGGACAGAGCAGGGTCTATGGCCCGGGCCCCACACATCTTGGGGCAACCCGAAGCGTAATGCTCAAATTTTTAATTTTTGTAATATTGAAAATTTCCCCAAAAATATTTTTGCTTCGGCTTTCGCATTTCATTCTATCTAGTAGTCATACATTATTCCATTTTGTTTTTGTCTTGTTTTCTTACTCGTATATGTATGGGCCCCCGAAATATGTCGAATTAGCTAAGGGTGGCCCTACCCTCCACTAAACTTCTGCTAGTAATATCTATTAGAATATCGGTTTACTACAAATTTGTGACACTAGGGAAGTTGGACGTTATTTAGAGGAAGGGTATAACAGCGTTTGACTGTACATATATTATTATTTATAGAGTTAGTTTTGTTGTAAGTAATCTAAAAACAATAAAAATATAAAATGTGGGTTGTTGTAAGCAGAAATTATCAAAAAATCCTCAATTTCATTTTTCGGGTCAATTTGACCCGGGTTATGCATTAGTGTAACTATTTTAGCTTATGCACAAAGGCAAAAATTGTCATTCAGAATATGAGAATTTCTTAGAATATTATTTTTGTTTTATTATTAATAAAACATTAAAAATGCAAATAATATCCAGATTTTTCTGCGGACCACCAAAATTCTCTCACGAACCACCAGTGGTCCGTGGACTACCGGTTGGCGACCGCTGCTCTATACCATATTTTTGTCCACATGGTACACTATACTCTTTTTATTTGAATTATAAACCTTTTTTTTTATTCAATTACTATGCTCGAATGACTTATTAATTGCTTTGTTGAAGTAATGATTCTGTTTTGCTTATTTAATGTAGCTTTGAAAATTTTTCTGTTCATATCAAGACTCTACAAAGCATCTGAGGATGAAATAAACAGTTTGATATAAATTCAACACAGAACTAGTATTTTTTCGGAAACCAACAATATTTCCATGGAGAAGAATGGAATTTATTGCAATTCTTATCCGCTTACTGGAACATCTGACAAACAGATTGTAAATGTCAACGTCATATACGTAAAGTAAGTTGAAAAGTTGGTTTTGGCGTGCGCTTTAGACAACCAAATCCGTTTGAAAGGAACCGTCAAAGTCCGCTTTTCAAAATTTACGTTTATGAGGTTGACTTCTAGTTATGCATCGAATCGGAGTAGTACTACGTTAAATTATATGGCATTACAGTCGACAAAATTTAAACTTATAAAATTATTAAAAATATTCCCATTAAAATATTCTAGTGCGTTTTGATTTATATAAATTAAAACAAATATATAATTCCAAAAACTTTTTTAAGCTATTAGTGAACGTTCACGTGCTATAGAAGGGAAAGTAACGGATCGAATCGATTGAAGGACGTTTTCGGTGCCGTGTGGGTAACCACTTTGAAAAGCTTCGATATTGTGCAGACCGTAGCAGATCGCTTGCAGATATTGATAGGTCTCGCGTTGTCAGTGACAGATTCTGTCTAGACGTTGACAGACAATACGATGCCACAAAACCTAGATGAATGGGATGGGCATGAGTAATTTTTTCATTTTATAACATTACTGTCAAATACATTACCATGTCACTGCAATGTCAAAGTGAGAAACAAAATTCTTTATTTACGTACATTAAACTGGGCATTAAATTCAATTACATTTTTGCATTCGCTTTGATTTCTTTGCTGGAAATAAATTATATTATTTATTTGTTAAGACCTTTAGTCCTTTTTTAAAATAAAAGCATTATTTCCTATTCCAATGCGAATTCTAAAGTTAAATTTCTATTTCATATTATTGTATCTACTAATCCAGATACTATTAATAAAAAAGGAGGATCTGAATAAAAGAACATAAAAATGAAATGAAGCCACATATAAGTTTCAAACAATTTAACATATTTTTTAAAAAATATAGGCTGATGTTCCCTAAATATAATAACAATATGAGTGTCTCGTTTCATTTTAATGTACAAAGCCTAGTGATACATTCGCCTCTATACGAAATAGGGCATATATGAGGCTGAAACGAGTCTTTATTTCGTCCCAAAAGATGAAATCAAATATGAATAGGATTACTTATATTTTTATTAAACCAAAATCTCCTTGAAAATTTAAACTTTGCTTGTATCATAGTAAAGTGCTAAACGTAATTGAATATGGGATGAAAGGTGGTTATGTAATTTTTCTTGCAGATAACATTGTGACTGTCTTTCTTAATTTTGGATCGGAAAAATTACAAGCTTATAACACGCTTTGAGTATTAATCTAGATGAGTAAAATTTATCTGAAAGAAAATAGAATTTACTAAATGAATGAATGTAGCCTAAATTATTCATGCACATTAGTTAAACTTCTCTTCCATAGAAATAATATATACTTACGAATAGAAGATATAATACCCCCCGTTTTTTATTAATTTTAAAAAAGAAGACAATGAGCGTATTTACAATGAGCAAACAATGTATTTGCTTTCTGCCTTATGTCGCATACATAAGAGTGTAATGCAAATATCACTAAATATTTTTAATCATTGGGTTGATTTTGCAATCGTACCCATATACGTATTTATTCTTTTAATAATTGCGGAGAACAAATTGATGGAAAAATAAAAACCTATTTTTTCATGGCAAAAAGTATTTGCATACGTAACTAAGTCTTGTTTTAAAGCAGTTAAACATTATACTGTATAAAGTTACAACATATTAAAGTCCTATACTTTTCAAAAGAATAGTTATAAAAGGTTTGGGCAGCAATTTAGTTAGTTTATGCTGTCATGGCTCTAAAAAAATGCGAGTTTGCTATTGCAATGCGGGAAAGGATTATATTTTTTCATAATTGTTGTTTTAGTTATCACATTATAGGTAAGAATATCATTTTAAACTTTTTTAGTGTTCGGCACGTAATGAGAAATTAAAAAGGGCGAAAAAGGGAGTAGTATTTTAAAAAATAAGTCGAGATCTTGTCGCCCAAAGGAACCATTTTTAATTTCGAAAATTCCTTATTTTTTTAATTTTTTTATTAGTTGTGCAAATAATTTTTTGGCATTAAAAAATGGAATTTAATTGTTTTTATAAATTTATTTCTTGCAACTAAGTTTCATTGACTTATCAATTAGCGAAAAATAAATCATGGAAAATAAATAACACCGTGATATAACATAATACAATATAAATAAATACACACTTAACATTAGCCTCGTTCCTCAATTCATATCTGCTGAATAGCACACGTGCCTACAAGTTAATGTAAATCAAATTTGAGTGTCGGTTCTCGTCTATTTGCAATATTGGAACATTCCTATCGGATGCGTCCAGTATTTGGTAGAATTGCCATCAGCTAACTGGATATTACGTTCATGATATTTGGCTTGCCCTTACGATTAAATCATTTGCTAGATATTTACGTAGTGCGTGATGCGAGGGGCTCGTAAAGCGGAAAGAGGTGTACAACGTGGATGATATATGGCTTTCTCGAATAGATGTGAAATTATTGCCACGCCTGAGTTTCGCTTGCCCCCTTGCTCAGCACCGACATTCTCATATCCTAAGAAATACTTTTGCTTACGAAACTTACTAAAATGTTATCAATAGAAAATGAAGCGTACAAAACAACCAAATAACATATGGATGAAGCGGGGTAATTATTTAATGTAGAAATAAGATACAAAGTACCAGGGAAGAAATTTACATACAAAAGTTAAACCCTGGTAAAATAGCAAACGAAAAAGATCACCCAAGCTTTCGGACCCGTCAGCAGCAGTCCTTCATAAAAATTAATTTTTCCTGATGAAGGATTGGTACTGACGCGTCAGAAAGCTTGGGTAATATTTTTTATTTGTTATTTTGCCAATGTTTAACCCTTTGTATATTCCTATTTAATATTTTAGGCATACAAATTTATGCACTTTTATGTGTATATAAATTTTGTGTCCATGGGAGGCATAATTTTACACATAATCGCTTCGTAACGATGAAATGTTTTAAAATATATTTCTATTTATTTCATTTGGCATATATTTGTCTTCGCTGATTTATAAAACGAGAGACACTCCCTGAGTTTAAGTAACTGCGTTCGTTATGTTTTATTATAAATTATCTATGTTACACGGTTTTTAATTAATAGCTATATATTTTTATATAAATGCAGCATGGATAGCTGTAGATACAACGAGAGAGCGTAGATAACTGGACATTAAGTGTCCGGGTTTTATTTCTACTTTTCCATAAGTCAAGTGCACCCCCACAGAGACGTAGAGTTACATGCACCTGTGTGGTCTGAGTACGCCCCCAAAAATTGCATTTATTGGCGTTTATTGCGTTTATTGGCGTAGTGATACCAGGTCCCAACAAGGCGCAGAAATATTTATTTTCCCATCGAAGGTTTCACCACCTAATCACGCCATACCATCGGTGTTGGTATCACTACGCCAATAAACGTTGATTGATTGACATTGTTGTTTGATTTAATCTGCGTAGTGTTCGATTTATATAAAATAAATACATATGCTGCAACGTGCATTTCGATCAATTTAATACCAGTCTCTTTGCAATTTGGTTTAAATAGTAGTCTATGTACTACACCATTCTGCGAAATAACTGGCAACAATATATATACGTTCGTAAAGAGATTATATATTGTCCTTCGTAGCTCAGTGGGTAGAGCCTCCGCCCGGCAAGTGGAAGGTCGTGGGTTCAGGTCCCACCGAACGCAGAAATATTTATTTTCTTTCGAACGTTTCACCATCTAATCACGCCATAACATCGGCGCTGGTATCACTACGCCAATAAACGTTGATTGATTGACATTGTTGTTTGATGTCAATTATCTATTTCATACTTTAAAGGGGTCAGGTACCAATTTAAAAAAAGTTATTTTTGAAGATAGGATTTTCCATTTTTTTTTATAACAATTACAGCATAATCGTGATCATAATATATAAATAAAACTGTTCATTGTTAATTTGTTTGTTTGTTTTAGCTTTAAAATATGTAAAAAACTCGAAAAACTAATGTCTAGCACTTTGGATATAACTCAAGATGTAATTTGACTTTTGATAAAAAAATTCCATTCTTATAAATAAGAATACATAGAAAAGGTTCTCTTCACGAAATTTGGTAAATTGTTTAGAAAAAAAAATATATAAATTCGAAACTGACATTTTCGAACTTTGTTGTGTTAATTGTTGTTAGTATATATGTAATATGTTATATATATGTAATATATGTGGTTATATGTATAAATGTAGTTATATGTAATATGTTAATATATATGACATAACATAATACATACATAATACATATATGAAAATAATGCGAAAGCAAACTAAAGGAAACTATATAAACAACATATCTTCAAAGTTTCTAAGAGTTAACTTAAACGATTTTGAAGATATATCAATTTACAATCGCACCATTTCAAAAAATAGCACTTCCTGAAAAACGCATTTATAATTTGTCGAGTACAATATGGACTCTTGTTACATCTTTGCAATCAATGATTGCCATTTTGGTAGGGATTTAAGTGCCTCACGAAAAGTTCGGAAACATCGTTGATTCAGAAAAATGTGTATTTTCTCACAAAAGAAATAAAAAAAATTGATTTTTGAACGAAAATTTGTAATAGTCTCCCTTAAAATGAAAACTCTCATCATAAAAGTTCGTTTTAGTAAAATATTGGCAATTTTATATGGATAATATCTATTTACTGCCACGAAGTACAGCTTTGTTTCTTTAGTTTATCTTCGTCTCACGTGCATTATAATTTACTTTTATGGCAAAAAAAAATGTTACCGAAAATTCTATCCTTTTAAAACTTTTGTTCACCATCCTGGTGAATTACTGGGAATTCCCTTCCTGGGTATTAGGTATTGTGACTTGACTTCTTAAGCAATTAAGATAACAAAGGTTGTTTTTCTTAGGACTTATATCAGCTTATAGCACTGCAGAAGGCAACGTCTAAGTACCCATTATTCTTCGTAGGGATTTTTGCGTTGTTTTTATGGTAGTCAACAAACCGCAGTTATTTATACTAAAGAAAATGAAGACTAAAACTGTAATTTGTTGGAAAAACAAAGTTTCGTTTAGATACATAAGTTAAAATTATCTTAATTATCTCTGTGAATCAATCCTTTCAAAACAGAGATAGGGCAAAAATTATATAAATTTATTTTCTTTTTCATACCAACGGACAAAAGTTATTATACATGCAGGGAGCCAAACAAGAAAAACGTTTCTTGGAGGCACTACAAAACGCATCTTTTTCTTTCTAAATTGGCCCGATAAAATAGTTAAATTTGGAGCACTTATAAATATAATGTACGTCCCGTATATGCTGTACGTTAATTCACTGTATATGCATGGTTAACACTTGATTATAACTAAATACAACCTCTTGGAGTCGTTTTGTTTCTCGATGTGGGAGTGTTTAGTCATTTTTATAGTGATTACAAAATGCAGCGCTTCTCGATTTCATACTTTTAATTTTTTTTTCCAATGATTAAGGCGATCGCTTCTTCGTCAACGTTGAAAGTTATTAAAGTGCATGAGTACTTGATTAATGGTTTTAATAATTAGAGAATGCACATGTTTCGTATAGAAATACCACTTTATGATCTATATTTCTATATCGTGTAATTTCTTAAGATTTATTTACCTTAATTGGATGCTGCTGTAATTAGATAACTATCCACTTAATTAATTCAAAGAAATGTTGATATAGCGGAATTACACCATTATAAACTGCTTGCATGTATATTTTCATTATTTAATTTAGTTTTCTATATTCTATTAAGTCTTTCAATGTATGCTTGGAAGAGGTTGGTATTATTATATGTTGTTGTTATTGGATCCATTTTTATTATTGAATCCATTGTTACTATTATATTCAATGTTCTTATTGACTATACTGTTGTTTTTAATCTATTTATATTGAATAAGCTGTTGTTTTTTAATATATTTATATCTAATATACTGTTCTTTTTAACATGTTCATATTGAATATACTGTTGCTTTTCAATAAATTTATATTAAATATGCTGTTGTTTTTTACACATTATTTTGTTTATTTGGTGTATTAATTTTATTATTATTAATTTCGTTTAACGGGCTAAATTTAAATAATTTGACTGAAGTACATTTCTTTTCTCGACCATTTAACATTTGTCTTGGCATGTCTGCAGGACAAACCAGCTCAAAATTTGTTTGAAACAAAACCGTAGCTAGATTTAATTTCATGGGGGTCAACATTTTTACATGAATTGTATCAATAATCAAAAGCCGTCCCATTGCAAATTTAGTTTCAGAACCTGTTCCTAAAGATCCCCCTCTGGATACGGGCATGGTTTGAAGCCAAGCAATATCAACTTAGGGAAGGAATGAGAAAAATGAATATGAGATAACAGAAGGAATGATCATCAGGTTGAAAACGGTCATCAGAAATTCAAGCTTTTAAGAAATTGCTGTAAGACACCGATGGGTTGTGGATTGGCTACCGTATCATCTCATTGTAAGGTTGTTAACAATAGGATGTTAAGTTTTAGTTAATAAACGTTGCTAATAAATACAATAATTAATAGTTAACAATATCGGTAATTAATTTATTAATATATGCCACATATATCCATAAGTCGGCGAACATATATTATTTCTAAACTCAACAGACAATGAACAACACTACAGTAATTCGTTAAAACGAACTACTCCTCAGGGCCACAAAAAGAGAATAATATAGTATAATATATATAATAAAATATAATATAATAATATAATATAAAAAAAAATATTTTTGTAAGTTGTTTACGGCACAAGGACAGCAGGTACCATGCTACGTCGGGACCTACATTTTCCCTAATATTCCGAACTTATTAATGCCAGAAAACAAACCCCCGGACTACAGTGAGTAGTTAGTTTGTAAACGTCCTTTTTTTTTCCTGTTTGGCACGGTTGAGAATCGAATCCTGGACAGCCAGACGCTATGCCAACGCCTTATCCCTGCGTCACTGCAGGGCAGTGGCGGATTTATAAAATTGCCGCCCTTAGGCACAGCCTGTACTGCCGCCCCCTCCCTCCTTTACTAAGAACGGAATATTTGTTAAAAAAGAAACGCATATCATGCTCTTAACATTTGGTATGTAAAGCAGATATTTCATATAATTATTCAAACTAATAAGATACAACTCGACATTATTGCTACCATAGTCTCCGACTTCGTGGATTCGAGACACTTTTTGAATCCACAATAATTTTATTATAGATCCCTGGAAATTGTGGTATTTTGCGTATTTGAGAAAAATACACGTACGCATCCTTGCATGAATTTTTTCGTTATCAGTTCAAATTTTTCATTATTCATTCTTCTACTATTAGTATATATAAAAAACGTGTTAAGCCTGGTTTATAAATGGTCACTCTGGGCAAATGCCCGGGGCTCAAAATTTTTAGGGCCCTTTGTCTTTCGATTCTGTAGTTTGTATTTGCAGGCAAGTTAAAGTAGTCGCTTATATGTCATCGCTATTGGGGAAACAGGGCAATAATTAAAAGAAACATTATTTTTTCAACATTGGACAATTTTATGTTTAAGCATTTGATGCTTGATAAGTGTCGCCCCTAGATCTGTGCCTTGGGTGCCTACTTGGGAATTCGCCACTGCTGCAGGATTAAGGAGAATTTCATTATAACGGAATTCATATAAATTTATTAATTTTACATAGCGTAATCAAATAAATACAACATATAAAGCACTTCTCTGAAGCAGACAAGATTTTTATGAAAAAATTATTAAATTAACTTAAAATAATTGACTGATATGCAATTCAAAATTTAAGGACTTAAGTTTCATTTATCTAATTGCAGAAAATGTGTGAGTTTTCTTTCATACAAGTGAATTTGAATCTGAAGATAATAAAAATGCTTGTGATGAATGTTAAAATTGTTGATAAAATTCGGTAGGTGTGCACAATATTTATTGCCCACGTCGCTTTCATTGATTTCAGAAATTGTGGCTTTTTCCTTCTAAAGAACTGCTGTTGTTTCACTGTAGCCAGATAGCTACCGAAAAAATTGGAAAAAAAAAAAGAAATCGCAACTTACACCGGACACAGACAACAACAAAATGGACGCTGAACTCGCATATTACATTCACGTGTTAGCCATTTTCCCACCAGTTATTTGTCGCATACTCAATATGGAGGAAAGCTGAGTGATACTGGGATACCAGAAACAAAGAAGACAGTAGAAAAAATGTCAAAGGGTGAAATGTCAAAGGGTGAAATGTCAAATGGTGAAAAAAATCGGTTCAAATGCCACTTCCTCCTTTATCGTTATTCTCAAAAAGAAATGTGGCACTTTAATTCTTGCATTTTGATTTCTCTGAAGTATTTTTTTTATTAACGGGATTTATAAAATTTAATTTGTTAACTCGGAAACCATAATACATTGTCTTAACGGCAGTTGCTTTGTAATGGCAGTTATTTTTTGTGATATCGGTATTCGTTATAAGGCGAATATATTATAACTAGAACAAGCACAATCTATGTGGTATACTCGTGTATCAGATTCAAATAATTTAGCTCCGCCAATCCAACATCTCCGTAAATTTATCAAATTTGTGTATAGGAAAAAACAGCAGAAATAAAAACTTATCCTTTAATGTGAAAACAAAACGAATGCTGTAACTTGTTTTATATTGAAAAGATATTATACTGCATTCTCGAGTTTCTGTGTTCAGGTTATCAGTACTCGAAATTGGCAAATTTGAAAATTACTGTACAAATCAGAAAGTGATCTATCGATATAAAATTGTAAATCGGTTCACAGATTACCAAAGAGAGAATCGTTTTTACGTATCGGGTGTAGTAGCTTACGAGAGGGTGGGCATAGTTAAGGATACATTGGGTAGCAAGCATACGCAAAACATGTTGCATTATGGATGGATGGACGGACGAGTTGGACGGACAGACAGACTGAATATATAAATTAGAATATAGTCGATTTATGTATAGTTATATAGATTAGTATAGATATTATATTTGTTTAGTTTAGTCGCGATATATGAGTAAGAATTTTAAATAGTCAGCAGATACATAAAAAAATTATGTAGAATAATAATATACCTTTTTAGTAACGACCGTTAAGTGAACGTGCACAAACGATGTTCATATCCATAACTCACCTTCAATCTTTAAACATAAAAAAACTTTAAATGTGCATAAATAATAAATGCATGTGTTTTATAATTTCCAAATATTTTTCTACAAATATTTATTTGTTACAAATCGTTTAAATCGCTATAAAAACACAAATCTCTTAACTTCGCCGCACTTAAATATCTAATCAAATCCATATACGGATTAGCCTTGTGTCACGATTTCCTGTGCAGACCTTGACATTAATTAATTAGTACAGATAATTTAATCGGAAATACAATGCGCTTACTAATTGTGCTGTAGTCTCCAAAATCGAGATTCAAACGACAATCGCGATGACAATACTATTGCAGGGTATGGAAAATTTTAACATGGGTTTTGTAAGGTTATAATTTAATCGTATTTTGATTATGTAATCCCAAAGACTCGAAGAGAGGAAAGATCATACTGCGCTGAAACTCGCGGTTTTCGAGAAATTCGAATCTCTGATGCCAAGAACACCAAACCACGGGCTACGATAAGTAGAATGATGGCAAGCATTCCACAATACCATTGAGAGCCGAAAGCGGGATAAAAGCATGGTAAGCGAATGCGATACCATTACTCACATTAGGTCTGTGGACCTGCGTTCTCCAGAGAAACACGATCTTGTGTTGCTAAAAGGACAAACCCAGAGCTACGGTGGGTAGAAAAACGGTATGCGTTCGACGATAACGCCGATAATCAAATCCGGGTTAATGGCACGATAGACCGATGTACAGTAAAACCTCTCTTAACAACCACCTCTATTCAAGGACCACCTCGCTTAATGACCACATGTTTTGGAAACGGATTTCTTCCCCACCATGGGCAATGCTAAATTTACCTCCTTTCAGAGACCACCTCTCTGAGCGACAACTTCTGTGGAAACCGGCGGTGATTGCCTTGGAGAGTTTTATGGCCTTATGACCATTACGCCACCGTAGGGAAGGAACCTATATTTTGAGGAATCCGGACGTCTTGTGGCCTAAGTAGTTAACTCTAGACTGCATACAATAAGCAGTTAAGCAATAAACAGTGGCGGATTTTTTAGTAGGTACACGGCATATTCTTAGAGGAGGCACTTGGTTTGGGACGACAGCCAGGATCTAGAAATTAATTATTATTATTATATAAAATTATTAGCTAAAACATTAGTTTGAATAACTATGTGAAAAGCCACTATTTTATAAGTAAAGACTTTAGGAACTATGTGTAGATGCGCAAAATTAAAGCGCATGGCGCAACTATACAACGTCAGTTAGAGTAAAAAGGCTAGAACTGAAGTTATAATTACTGAAGAAATGCAGTAATTTCATCCAGTTGCAATAATATTTATTGGAGCTTTACATGTTTATGGATAGATTACTAATCCGCCAAAAGATAAATCCATACTATGGAAGAGACTTCAAAACAGTATTTTCATTAATACTTTGGACTGCTTTTCTGATATGCCGTTTTTTATGTCTCTTGGCGTGTGATACCCGTTGTTGTAAGCATGACTATTGGCGTCAGAAAGAGTGGTGGCGCTTTTTAACAAAACAATACAGAGTTTCACCAGGAGATTCCATAACAAACAGTTATTTCGACACTGGCGTAAGGTTTAAAACACAATAATTTGTGAGCCAACTGTTTCTCCCTTTGTCACATTCTGCCTTCACTTGACAAAGGGAGCAGTTAGCTCTCGAAATGTCGTGTTTTAAACCTTTCGCCAGAATCGAAATGACTGTTGTTATTTCAATACTGGCGTAAGGTTTAAAACACAATACTTCGCGAGCCAACTGCTGCTCCCTTTGTCACATTCTGCCTTGACTTGTCCAATGGAGCAGTTAGCTCCCGAAATGTCGTGTTTTAAACCTTTCGCCAGAATCGAAATGACTGTTGTTGTTTCAACACTGGCGTAAGGTTTAAAACAAAATATTTCGCGAGCTAACTGCTCCCTCTGTCACATTCTGCCTTCACTTTTCAAAGAGAGCAGTTAGCTCTGGAAATGTGTTTTAAACCTTTCGCCAGAATCGAAATAACTGTTGCTATTTCAACACTGGCGCTTTTGATTTTTCGTCGTGGCATTGCATTTATTGTAGATTGACTATTGATGCAAATTGACTATTTGATTTACTCGAAAATTAAATGTGATATTCAAATGAAAATGAACTACTCTATTTTGTGAAAATGAACTACCCTATTTTGTGAAAATTAACTACTACTCTATTTTGTGAAAATTAACCACTACCCTATTTTGTGAAAATTAACTACTACTCTATTTTGTGAAAATTAACCACTACCCTATTTTGTGAAAATTAACTATTCTATGTTGAGTGGGAAGAAAAAAATATTTTTATGAACAAACCTTACATAATGCAGAACTCTGTATAAAATACTTGAAATAAATCATAGTTTTGCATATCAGAATTTAACAGAGGTGACCCTTGTTTTACGGTCGTTGACTATAACGACCATTTGGAATGCAAAAGGTAAAATATGATAAATCTATATACAATATATGATATAGTAAAAATATGATAAAAATATGTAAAGTATGATAAATCTATTATATATTGTACAATTTTTGCTATGCATTGTGACGACTCCATGAAAACCCATCTTTTTTTAACTTTGACGGTAGTAGAAGTACTCTATTAAATTTGAAGACCGGACTGCCCTTGTAAATGAGGTCAAAATACGATGAAAAATTTAAAAATTGGTGTACTGATAGTTTCGGTTACTTGGTCAATCAAACACGTTTTTATAACATGTAGAAAATGTTTGTTTTTTCTCCAAATCCAAAAGAGTTGACAGAATATTTTTTCTGTTATTTTTAATGTAGATTGAAATTGATGATCAATCGGGCAAACATAAACGTAACGAAATATTCTCTTCGCCATCCAGAAAACTGAAATCGAAGATAAGGAGTCCAAATTTGTAACAGGACACCAAAGAGGAGGAATAAGAAAGGAGGTTGGAACCTCATGGGAGATGCATTGTTTAAGACGAGTGCAATTATGAGTGGAACTCTGGTTAATCAGACGATAGACGAGTTATCACGGTGCCAACGTAGGGCAGTGGATCTGCATTTTTTTTTTTTTTTGAGGGATTCGGACCTTTTCAGGCCTGGGGAACAATCCCCGGGTTATAGCACGCAGCTAATCAGAAGCCTTTCTGTTTGGTTTTGGGGTACAAGGGATGCGTCGAACCAGGATCAAAGGCAAAACAAGCAAGTGAAAGAAAACCGCCTATGTTCCATATTTAAATTTAGCGGGTTTCAATTAACATTAATTCGCAACTCTCTAATCCACAACTCTCTAATCCTCCACTCTCTAATTCGTCACTCTCTAATTCTCAAGTAACTCGGTAGGTTTTCAACGTTAACAATAGCCATCATTATTGCATTTACGGAAGACCTTTGCCTTGTCCTTTTCATTGCGTATAGACAGGCAGACAGAAAAACCAAAAGCAATAGCGGGTTCAATATCTATTGAAACCTGCTAATAAAAGAACGCCTTACTACTATACTTCCCACGGAAAACAGAACCGCAATGATGAACAACTTTCTCAAACTATTTTGAAGATTTAACAAACGTAGTGTCTCCGTAGGCCCTTAAACACAAAGTTGACTTGATACCGTGATTTAATTTATATATAAATGAATATATTTTTATACAAAATTTAGTTTTCTTTTACTTTTGTAACAGGAAATGAATTTAAGCGGGATTTTCACTTTTGATAAGAGTACATCTGAACATAATCGCCTAATACGAATAACTGGCTATAAGGAAAATAATTAAAAATACCAAAAAGCTTATTAAATTTTGAAAAAAAATTTTCGAAGTTCGAGAAGAGGTCATCACATTAGAGTGATTTAGAAAATTTTCAAAGTAAGTATGCTAAAAAGCTTTTACTAATATTACAAAAGCTTTTCAAAATTTTCTATTGAAGCAGTTAAAATTCTTCGCTGAATATTAACTAATAGACGAGGATATTTTTCCTCTTCAAAATCTTTGAAAACTATTAAGGAGCCAATGAAAGACGTTGAAAATAATGAGCTAAGTAGATAATTAAGTAAACTACACGTTATATTTGCGAACAGAGACCACAAATTTTAATCCTCGAATGTGAAGTACTTTCAAAAAAGTTTAGTTCTGAAACGTTAGCCCAAGTTCTTAAATTTATTATGAAATCCTTTCATCTTCGTAAATTTCTTGATTTTGAAAGTTTTGGTTTGAACGTTTTAAAAAGTCTTTATTGTTTGCACCGTTATCCACTGTTTCGGTCTTTCTTATAATTAGATTATTATTATTTTTTGAAATGTAGGATTCCTCTCTCTACATGCTTATAATATGATAGTCATCATTAGAAAACTTATTCCATTAAAGGCTAAATAAAGGTCGTATAACCTCAAAAATAATGGAAATACGTGATCTTCTTTGATGTTAATTTATTTTATGAGTAATGCGATTATATTCAGAAGTTCGAATAAGTATACAAAGTACGTGCCTGTGCGGTTGCAGAGAGTCCAAAAAATATTATTCAAAATATACATTTGAATAAATGTGTGAAAAGTCCCTTCAAAAAGAAAATAAGAATATGATATGGAATTTATATCAAAAGCATGGGAGGAAGATTGCTAGAATGCTGTCTGCATGTATCTAGGAGCGATAATTCCACAACTCTAGCACTTACTATACTTAGTAGTATCTCAAATATTTAGTAATACTTCACAGTGAAGTATACAATTTTATTTCATTCATCAACCACCAATGTAAATTTAATTTATATCTTTGCGCTTGTAATTTGTAAGTTGATGATTTAATTAAAAGGATGTATCGAAGTATCTTTCAGGATGAACTATATTTATGGTTGTTGCCTTTAGTTTTATAACAATAGCATTGTGTAATCTTACGTATGCGAAATTTGAGTACACGTGGTTTATTATTCAATCGAATTTAAAATCTCAATTGAACTGTGGAACAAATATTTTTTATTACAATATTTCTGGAATTATGGAAGTTTTTTTTTCAAAAAACTCGTTCTCAAGCTTTACTGGAGCTATGTAGTTTTATACACATGAAATGTAACAAGATAAATAAGTTTCTAATAGAATTTGAATCTATTTTAGTATCAGAAATACTGATTAAAAGTTTTTATTTATATGTGGAAACATCCTCTCATCAGTTATTGAACCAGGGGTAAGGATGCAGATGAAAATCCATGCACTAATGCATATACTACTACATGTATAAATACACATATTAATATATATATAATTACATATATTAATATATATATTAATAAATAAACGTCCTAACAAGAGACCCTGGTCCATCTTTTGTAATGAGGAATGACTTGGTTAAAAAGACACCATTACCGATAAAAAATTCTTATTATGGTTACAAAATTGTCTGTTATAACAAATGTATGCACAAGAGATGCAAAACTTTTATTACTGCCAACGAAAATCAAATTGATTTATGTGAAAATAGGAGTTTGTTCTGCAAACAGCTTGAAATCATCTATTGTATAGAATGTGGAATCTGTGAGACGAAATATATAGGACAAACTGGAAACAAGTTGAACCTAAGTAAACTAAGTAAACTAAGTATTAACGTAAGTATACAAGTAAACTAAGTATTAACGGGCGTAGATCCAATATAAAAACTTTTGCTTAAAGTAATGAAAATGACTTTGAACTAAAGAATTTCCAGCTACATGAGTTTTAAAAAGCAAAAATTACTCTCTTGGAAACTAACGAAGATGAAAAAACTAGACTTGAAAAGAAAACTTCTATATAGGAGGACTTTTGACATTGTTTCCATATGGTCTTAACAGCAGTTTTAAGGGTGAAGTATTTAAGTAGAACTTTCTAGAAAGATGCATTTACAAAATATGTCGAGAATTTGGGCATCATAATGAATCAAGACTGGTAAGAAGAAGAGGAGGAGGAAGAGCAAAGAGTAAGAAAAAATTCCAGGTTCAAAACATTATAGAAGCAATTAATAAGTTCGGAGAAGAAATTGTGCCTCAGAAGGTCATTAAAGAAATCAAGGATATTGTCTTTGGGATTAATAATAAAGATATCTTTGGTTATTTTTTGGAAATTACCACTGGGATTAACAGCTATCAGCTTCTTACTATGGTAAAGGACCAGTTAAAATTTAAGGTTGGTATTTCTCACGTATCAAAAGCAAGAATATTAAGAAAGAAAGCAACTTTTTTGTTGTTGGTTTCAGAGATAGAAATTTCGACAAATTTGACCTTAGAAAAATTATCGAGAAACATAATGGAAGTTTCCCACTCAAAGAAACTATCCATATTCAAGTTACATTTAAATACGAAAAGACCTTAAAAACGTAACTTGCAATTGCAACAAATTCTGTAAAGACCTTAAAAAAGAAAAGGAATCGTGTATGTGTAATGAACGTTTTGAGAGATTTATCAACAAAGACCATGGACACATAATCTCATGAGAGTCTTGGGATCATTCAAAATGTTAAATTAAAAGAAATTGTGGAAAAAGATACTAATTATAGACCAAACAGAAAGAATGAAAAAAGAAGACTCAGGGAGAGAATTTTCAATGACCTTACAGCTTTTGTTTTGAACATTGCATTTAAATACTCTCTCCCTTTCGAATGTTTTTCTGAATGGAAAGAAAAAATCATTAAAGAAATGAAAAAAAGAAATGAAAAAAGTAGTTTTTTTAGAAACGATTTAACATATAAAACAAGGGAAGAAATCAAGTACCTTAAAAAGAACTTCATTATCACTACCGTAGATAAAGTAAATAACAACTTTGGAATCATTTGCAGGGAATTTTACCGTAAAAGAATTCTTGCGGAATACAATACCTCCAAATCTTTTGAAAACGTTAAGGAAAACATTGACATTTTTAAGAAAAAAGTGATCGCATTTTATAAAAAATTAAATTTGAAGATCAACTCATTTAAATTTCCTTATTTGTTTCTAAACGTCAAATTCCACAAGAAACCAATTGGAGTTTTTTATATAAATTTATATAAATTATTCAATTGGATAAATGATTCAATTGGTTTGATTAAATTGGATTTTGGTTCATAACATGCGGAACCACTGTGTACAATAGAAAAACATCTGTGAAATTACAGAACATCTTGAAGAAAATACTCTTGGAGATTGAAATTAACAAAAAGAACTGCTTCATTATTAGAAATTACTCCAAAGTTCTAGATTACATACATAAAAACAAGGACAAAATTACTAACATCGAAACTTATGACTTTGAAAACCTTTTCACGAATATCCCCTTGAAAGATATGAAGCAACTAAGGACATATTTATATCAAGGATTTGAGGATATTATAGGGACCAACGAAAATCAGTGGAATAAGCTTTTCGATTTTGGAGTTTCTGAAAACGTGTTACACAACGGGATTGGATACTATCAGCAGAAAAACGGTATTCCCATGGGTTGCAGTTTTGCAAGTTCTTTGGCCGATATATTTTTGTATTACTACGAAAAGTAAAAAGAGGGACTGAAAATTTCTGCCATGAGATACCTATACGATATCATTATCTTCAATTGCAGGGATTTTAAAAAGCTGAATTCTAGCATTTACCCGTAAAGCCTTATTCTGAAAGAAACTAAATGTCCGGGCTTTACTTAGTTTTTGGATATCAAAATATTCAAAAGGGACAATAACGAAATGCGATGTAGCATTTACGACAAAAGGGAAGACTTTGATTTCCAGGTATTGCTTTTGTCCAATTTCGGGTCATGTTTAAGCAAAAAAGTGTTTAAAAATATCATTATCTTACAAATTTGCCGAATTAATAGGATTTATAACAATGACAATAACTTCTTGAAAGAAATTTTTAGACTGTTTAATTTACTAATCAAATATGAAATCCTTATCGAATTAATTAGTAGTGTATTTAATAGGTTCGAACGGATATTGCATTCAAACGTTTAAATTGTCTTATTATGTGACGTTGAGATCAGTGACGATTCCACTAAGATACGCTTGTAAATATTTGTAAATAGAGATCTGGCAATAGTAAAATATTTCTACTAACCGCACCCGACTGACGTAACCAAAATATAAACAACACGTAAATTTTGTTGATGCACGTTCGGGATGTAGTGATTGCGTTCAATTTTTTAGGTAAGGATGTAATCTCTTGTATGTGAGATTGTTATTAGTGTTTATTTGCTTGCTTTATGTGCTGTGAGATTCATAGCAGTTGACGATGGTTTGAAAATGTGGAAACACGTTGCTGCTGTGAATGTCTCAGAGAAAGCAAGAACGCAGATTGACAATACGGATATGATACGGCACCCTGGTGAATAATTGTGTTCGAATTGTTAAAAATTAAGTTAAAAAATTATTTTAAAAAATGTGTTTATATTATTCGAACATTATTTAAAATGTTTAGAAAATTTTGTGAAACTTTTGTTGACAAATTTTTACAAACATGTGTAACATTTGTATATATATATGTGTGTGTGTGTGTATACACTAATTATATATATACATATATATATATGCTAATACATCTACCACTATATATATATTATACATTTAAAAACTTATTAAAGAAAATGCTAAATTATATTCTGTCAAGAGTTTTGTCTTCACAAACATAGCTTAATATCTATACAAAACTAAAACATTTATACAAAGCTATAGATTTATGAATACAAGCCCGTGGAATATAAAACTGCACTGATATATAGATATCGAATCATTTTAACTTTTGTGAAACATTTCTTGAGCACTTGCTTATGTAGTTTTGTAAAAAAAAATCCCCAAATTTTGTCAAAATCGAGTTTTATAAACTCATTCCAGAATGCTAGAAATTTTGAAGAAATTAAAATTCGACTACTGGCAGATTAGGTCATAAATTCAGTTTATAAAATTACACAAAATAACTGTATTCCAAAGTGCACCAATTATATAAACTTTTAGAACGGAATCTCAGAAGAAACATGAATAATTGAAGGAAATATAACAAAATAAAATCTATTTCCAATTATTGCACTGTTTCCTGTTATAGTGACAGGTATAAAGATATTTCTAGTACGTACGCTTAGTCGTCTAATTTTTAGTAGTTAGGAATCCGGCAGGTCAATTGCAAGCAAACTTTAAATGCTCAGAGACCTTTATTAAAAATCTATTATTAATTCGTGTTTCTAAATCATCGTTAACTGCAACTAAATTACCCGCCGTTGGATAAAAGTGTTATAAAGTATAATTATAAATACCATTATCATTTTGAACTGAAAATTAATACACGAAAATGATTTGAAAAATTGACAGTAAACCGTTACTAAGAAGTAGGCCTCATGATAAGCATTTCTTGTTACATTTTAATTTATTTGTGTGTTCTTGTGTATTACGACATCTGAAAAAAAAATATAAAATGCTGTAGCATTAATCTCATGGGAGCTTCAATTTGTCATAAGCTCTCTCGCGGAGACAGGGCTTGACTGATCGAGGCCTGTGAGTTGAATTCTATCTGGTGAACCCGCAGACAGAACTTATGAGGCGGACGGCTGGAAGTGCATGAAGAGGATGTGTGTGGAGTCTAAAGATAAAGGAAGAGCAAGAAACTATCCCCAACCCATTTATCAAACATTGTTCATTTGAAATTTCTCGGAGGATAGACTGCTGTGTGGCCAAGGGATGGGCCAAATTTCCCAAGATGACGTGCGCCGCACCCGAGGTAGTTACTCGTAGTTTCATTTTTTCTGTACGAACCGTTAACCACGAAGATGCTTGACCATAAACTATTTCTTCCTGAATTGCAAACTGGGCGAGGAAATCTACGCCCTTAAAATATATTATTTTCAGTGTATACATAGTGAAAGGAAATACTGGGAAGATGGGTATAATTTAAATAAAAGAGGAATAGGCGATATGATTATAATTATCGGCGTGAAGTTACAGTACTGCAAAATTAATAACTATGGTATTAAACTATTTATAACAATACTCTTTTTAGGAATTAGAAACTGTGTGAAGTGTTTTATATGCTTTGAGTTTCATCGAGCATTCGAAAATATTAAAATAGAAATAATTACTAAAATGAAAGATGACATTTAAAACATAAAATTATTTATTTTTTATTACTTGCTTTTAAAAGTTTTAATTTTTATAGAAGTTGATGCAGTTATATAGGTTTGAGTCGATAAATAAATTAGTAAACGAAGTGGATAGTTACAAAAATAGAGTATATAAATGTCGTATTTTAAAAATATTAATATGCGTTATTCAGCAAAACTTACAACAATTTTTATAACACATTTATTGATTTTTATCGTGAAAATGTCATACACGCACGTATATATATTCAACTTTTATCTAGCCACTGCTGGATGAAGCTTTCTCCAAATGTTTTTCACACAAGTCTACACTGAACAGTTCGTTCCATATAAACCCAACCTGTTTTCTTATTTCATTCACCTATCTAGTTTGAAGAAGCTTCCTAGGTCTTCGGTGGTCTTTTGAAATTCAGTTGAGAATTTCTGTTGTCCGTCATTTATCAGTTCTACTTGAGATATGTCAAATCCATCGCCATTTTGGGTTTTTTTACTCAAATAATGTATATAGTTTAGAAATATGTATATTACATAAGGTTTTATTAAAAAAACCTTTAAAGCAAGGAACTATTCGGTACATAATTATTTTATATGAAATCAGACAGTTTTCATAAGTAATTATAAAATTGAATGGAGCATATAACCAGACATAATTACAAATATTAAGAAACTTTTTAGTTTAAATGAAATAAATTTTTGTTTCGTGAAATAAAACGCTTTGGATTTAACTGGCCTGAATGACAGAGAATAGAGGCTTATGGAAAAGCACAGAAACGCACACATACTCTATGGGCTATGAAACTATAGAATCTGGTGAAGCTGTGAATAGTGAGAAAGGGCACTATAAATAACCTACTTTCGTTTAGCGTAGTAAGACAACATCAAAAATTGAATTCGAATTTGCAACCTTTCATCATCATCAAGTGTCTTCTTACAATCTGTCATTATCATAAAGTGTCTGCTTAAATCATCATCATCAAGTTGTCATCATCATCAAGTTGTCATCATCATCAAGAATCTTCTTATAATCGTTCATCATTATGAAGTGTCTTCTTACAACCTCTCATTATCTTGAAGTGTCTGATTATCATGAAGTG
>QLNU02014802.1:105987034-106013865 GCA_006491805.2 Dysdera silvatica
TTTATTTGTATATATAATTTATCATTTATAAATTATTCATGATTTATGATTTGAAATGAATTTTAACATTAATATTATTTATTTATTTAGTTAATTTATTTATGGTTTAGGATGATTTTTAACATTTTATCATCATTTATGGTTTAACATTTGAAATGATTTATTAGTTTTTTTTTGATTATAATTAGATAAATTTTAATGTTAGTTTACTTATTGATTTAATTTTTACTATTTGAGAACATTAAAACACAATTTCCATAACATTAAATTTGTTTATCCAGAATAAATTTGTAAATTGGCCGTTGATAGTGGTTAGTAAACATTGGTTGACTTCTGCCTAAAATTTCAAATGCAAGACCGTAAAAATTAAGTGAATAACTAGGGTTATTTTTCTAAACGCGTTGTGTGTTAAACATAAACAAAATAAAAAAACACCAGGTTCTTTAAAACAGACATGAAACAATTATTCAATAATTACTGCCTTTTATTTTATATTATAAACACGATAATATATTTTCTAATTCCTTTAGAATATAACAGTGCCATTTATATAAGCATTTGGAGCTATTAACCATTCTACATACTATCAATTTTTCACTTATCTTTTAGTTACTCATTTTTTTTATGAGAATTGTGCTGGGGTATATAAACCACCAGGAAAAATTTGCACATTTTATTATAAGTTTAATGAAGGAGGAGGCACTTATAATTATCGATTAATAGAAGAGAAAGAAAGATAACTTTAACTTACATGTTACACCCTTAATGGCCCATGTTTGGAGTAGGTTGGGGTCCCCTGGTCTGAATTACATCTTCGTGTTTCAAAATTTCTCTCTCTCTCTCTGGCTGACCGAGACTTGTAAGCGTTTTTAAATAAGCGCCATCTTGAAGACTTTTTTTTTTTTTTTTTTTATAAGGACTGCTAAAATCCTTATTCTCGCCAATATATTGCCAACTTTTAATTTGGCTTTTGTTAACGTATTAGACGGCAATTTCGCCTGCCTAAATTGCAATTGTTGGCCAATTGTGGTGGTCTGGAACTAGACGCACGGCCCTCGTGCGTCACCTATTTATGCACGTGCAACTCCACATGCAACGAGTTGGCTATTTATTGCTGTGATGACTCATTTACTTCCCCTCGACCAGGGATTTCGTCTGAACTTAAGTTTTTATAGGTTTCGGTTGCTGATGGATATTAGCCATATTGTAGGGAGCGAAATAGCAGTTTTTAGGTACACTGATTGGCCAAAATTATTTTGTTTGCAAGTTAAAAATGGGTTTAAAAAATTAAATATGATAGGTAGGAAAAAAACAAAAAGGTGGATTTGTATGTTAAGGGGTCCTACTTTTAAAAAGAAAAGGAATTTAATTATAAGTGCCTTATTTATATTCAGAATTTTTTTAAGAGTTGTTTTTACTAGTAAAAATCAAGTTAATTTAAATTTTACACCTTTGTTAATTCAACAGGCATTTTTAACAAGTCTTTTCGTTTGTCACATAAAAAACAACTAAATTTAAAGTTCTTGAAAAGAAGTTACAAAGAATTTGATTTTTGTTTGTATGCATGGATGGCCCAGGAAACTTGTTTACTTCCTATTATGCCCATGATGACGGTTTCTTTGGACGAACGTGTCTCCTCTTGAATGGAGGTGTCTCCTCTTGAACGTTAATTAATCTGGCATAGTGTTATAGACGCAGTGTACAAATAATTGGAGGTACAACTCCATCTGAAAAAATTAAATAACAGGCGGCAGAATATCGAAAAAACAAAAACACTTAACAACATCTAAGCATATATTTATACATAGTGAGAGAGAGAGAGAGAGAGAGAGTGTATGTATTTTTTATTTAATTATCTATTTATCTGCTCCTGGGTGTTTAGATTTAATTAGTTATTTTAAAAAGAGAATTTTCAATTTTCACCCTAACACATATGTGTACAATAGATTTACCCTTAATCGGTCATGACGCGACCGAGACCTGGCCTTTTCGTGATTTAGACGGTTAATACGAATATTGTGTGAGTCAAAGGAAAACGATTGGTAAAATGGAAGTATTGTTACAAACGATTCTACATCAACTGTTTTCAAATGATTATTAATTAAACAAGAACAGGCATGGTGCTGTTCTGTAGCACTTTCTTAAAATCTATGTGGAAAAAAGTGTTTTCATTAAAATCAGCAGTTAAAAATTGATTTCAATAAAACGGACGGAGTGGCCTGTTGAAGTGACGGCCGATTAAAGTTTGAACTGGTTAAGAGAAGGTCTGCTTTGATTATTTTTAATTGGATTGTAATACAAACCATCAGCGAAAAGTACTTGCTTGGCTCGAAAATATCCTTGGAACGTAGTAGAAAAATATTTTCTACTCGCCAACTAGAGCCATCTAGTCGCCAATGGCGACTTGGCAAATACCGAATTAAGGGCAGTGCAACCGGCGCCGCCAACCCAATTCGGGGCGACAAAATGGCCTTACAACCCCGAAATGTAAACAAGGCCAAATCCAATTTTATCATCTAAATCCTTATTATTATAATATAAGAGCGACAAAAGGAATTGTTTTGAAAATAAATAATATTCAGCGGGGGTAACAGGCGCCAAATTTTTTGTTCTCACCGGGCATATGAGCTAAATCTGCTGCTGAACTCGGCAATAGGATTTGTCAAGCCTGATAATAATATATGCCATTTATCAATTGCAAATAAGTGTATCCTGTAATTATACATTAAAACCAAAATAACATTCTGAATTAAATAAATACCAACTTTAATTCCAACCTCGTGATTTTATATGACATAGCATTTCTGGCGCCCTTTCTACCATAGTACAGGAAAAAGAAATTCTGTTGACATTAGTAACAGCAAAAAAAAACGAAACATGTTAAGCGCCACCTTCATGAAATATGAAAACCTTGTCTGTCAAGACAATATTAGACCACATAATGTTAGAAATGCAACAAAAATGTTTCACCAGAGCAATTAACGGTATTCTCTCCAAAAGTATTCATTGCTACATTTTTTTGTAAAATGATGCCATAAATTAAGACCTAAATTAAATAATATCCTTTGTCCTTTTGAGTATTATACGTGACAAATGTATGAATAGAAATAAATTGTGTGTAATTGATTTATTAATAAATTCGGTAAAATAATCTAGGGATAGTGGTAAAATAAATTTAAGTAATGCTTTTACATATACATAAGTAGAGCGTTCGTTAACGCCTGAAAGAAAATTATCTAGCGAGATTCTTTGAAGAATTTTAAGCAAAATTTATTTATTTATTTGTTTGTTCGTTTGTTTGTTTATTCATTCATTCATTCAATTAATTAATTAATTAATTCGTGAGTGTGCAAATGTTACAATCTTATCAGTGAAATTTATTTAGGAACATGCCTCCTATCAATCACATATTAATGAAATCAACTTTGCACAATAACGTATTCATAAAATAAACAAAAAAACAGAATCATATAAAACAAATACAAGATATAAATAAAATATTCACTCATTGCACATTAAAATATTAAGACACATTACTTATATACAGTACCCTTAATATATACAAGATCAACAATCCAATAAATAAAATATCAAATTAACTGAATATACACCCACAGGGAACTTCCAAAGCTACATGCCGTTTCTGAAGTCACCTATCTCATTTGATATTCAAGTTATATCCTGAGAGATTTTTATCAAATTCAAACTGGCCAGCATATGTCATCTAACCAGCATATGTCATCTGCATAAATCAAAATATCATCGTTAATTAATTGAAGATCGTTGACCGCCATTAAAAATCGCCCTCTAATATTATCTCCATTATTATCTATTATTATCCAAAGTTAATTGAATAAATAGAAGACATTTCGTACATAAAACATTAAAATAATGCTCAAATACATAAAACATAGGCATGTTTGTGTAATTAAAATCTGGTATTTATTAAATTTAGAAAAAAGACTCATTATAGCGAGCGCTGACGTCATTAAAGTAACTGACCACTCAGAGGACTTCGTTTGCTTGGCGAGAAATTTGGCGCCTGGAATTTTGGCGACTGCGTTTTTCTGCATTCCAAATTAGGCGACAAATAGTCTAATAATATTGAGGGCTATCTCATTTTTCGCCAATTTGTGAATAAATGTTTGTTGCACGGGAGTGAAGAATAACTCACCGTTGCCCACTGGCGGATCCAGCGAGGGGCGGAGGGGGCGATCACCCCCCCCCCCGTCAGGGTTAAATAGGAAAAAAATAAAGACGATGAAGAATATTTTATGTGTTGTTTGTTACAACTGTAATAAACAAAAGTCTTATACTAAAGTCTCCAAGTCGTGAAGAAATGCAATCGAGACGTTTTTCTACCAATCTACAAGCTACTCGCCTTTCAAACTACGTTTTTAGTATGTTGCTTCAGCATAACGTAGTTTTTTATCGTTGAAGCGCCTTCAAACTTGCCTTCGAACGCGGATGACAGAAGAGACTTTTAATACACACCCACAGAGACATTGATAGTCCTGACACATTTTATGTTTACGGTTAATTTTGTCTCGTACTCTGAGTATTCTTGTTTGGAAATAAATAAATAAATAAATAAATGAATGAATAAATGAATGAATGAATGAATGAATGAATGAATGAATGAATGTAAATAAAAGGATTGACGAAGTTTTAAAAAACCAAGATGGCTCGACTTTGCACTATAAACTTCAAATTTTTTAAAAAGTTGCTTGTTATAAAAAAAGTAAAATAATTACAATGTTTTTATAGTTTAAATTTAAACTTGTTCTATTAATTACATTGTAAATTATCGTTTTTGGTTATTGTATAGGTCTCCTTTACTAGCGTATCCTTCTGTCATACGTAACTATAATCTACCCTAAACCATATAGTTTAATTAAAGAAAAGCCCAGCTTTAATTCATTGTCGTAAATTAAATATTTTGGTGAGTATAAAGCAGGGTTGTCCAACCTTTTTGGATAGCGGGCCACTTAAAGAATTTTCACGGATCTCGCGGGCCAGCGGTTTCTTAAAAAAAAAAATTGAAAAAAAATAACTTACACTTAACAGCCTCCCTTTAGAGTTTTTTCCAGTTATTTGTTTGTGCTCTTGCGATGTAGAAAGGGGTCACCTCTCCTGTCCCCAAAATTTTTCCTTATTTCTGAAAAAAAAATCTTTTTTTTTTATTTCAAACAGTTGTAGGCAGGCCGGATTATGGCCCGCTGGCCATATGTTGGACAATCCTGGTATAAAGGAAGGCTAGTAATATAACAACATTTACCTAAACTATTTAATAGTCCAAAACTAAAAATTTTCCTGGTGAGGGCCTTCGAAACCGCCACCCCCGTAATAACATCCCGGATCCGCATTTGCCGTAGACTGAACAGTGTTCCAGGTTAGCTTTGCCGCGAGTATAGTCAAGAGTAAGGAAGGATCCACTTCTGATTATAGACAAGCCCGAATCAAAAAAAAAATAGGAATAGATTTTACAGTGACCAATCGTTTTCCTGGGATCCGAACCTAGAAACTAACTCCCCGGAATTAACTGCGTTGTTAGCCGGTAAGCGTTCCTTTTTTGGTTTTTTATGGGTAATTAAATCCGGGTTAACAGCAAGACAGACGAACACCGGATAATTGCAACACTGTATAATCGCAACGGCGGATATCCTGGATGTAACAATAAAATGGCCATTGCACAGACTTCGAAGTTGCTGGTTAAAATTTTATTTGAATTATTACTACTTCTTATTTTCTTGAATGCTTCTCAGGGGTAAAATAAATTGTTTTTCAAATGGCTTATCAAATGGGGTCATGCATACACACAAAAAATTTTCGTTTTATAATATAGTGCAAATAAAATTACTATTCTCTCATTAATTGAAGCTATTGAATAAAACGAAATTGGAGCAATCGAACTAGAAACTATGATTTATGAACTACGTTATACCTAACTATTAAGCCCTGCGGTGGCACCGTGTGGTAATGCGTTCGTCAAGTGCACCCGGGTTCGACTCCCAGCAGTGCAAAAAGAACGCTTACTCAGAGATCTCATAAAGATCGCACTGCTCACTGTAGTCCGGGGTTTGGTTCCCTAGGCCATAAGAGGTTCGGATTCCTCGTTCCTCGGAAAACAGTAGGTCCCGGCGCAGCATGACCATTGTAGTCTTTGAGCCGTAAAACCACAAACAAACAAAAACCTAACTGTTGAAGAGCCTGGTAGTATATTGTTGCTTTTTGCTCTCCTCCCTCCCTCTCCGACCTAATCATGTCAATATTCTCTAAATTGCAAAAACACCAATTGTAACATTAAAATCATATGGAAACAGATGTATATATAATCAATAATTGTATAGAGGGTAAATAAATTTATTTATTTATTTATGCTTCTCATTATATCCTTATAGGAACCTAAAAGCAAAGGAAACTTTACATAATTTCACATATAATATATATATATATATTATATTTTTACATATAATTCACACGAAAGCATTGCTTTCAAAAGTCATTTTATAAATGTAGATGGTCCCCTTTGACAAAGGGGAGTAAATTCATAATAAATTTTATCTAATTTAGCAGCAAGTTTATACCATATTTTAAGAAAAATGTGCAAAAATGAAATTTGTATTTGGTCCCTGTACCAGTTCAAAAAAAGGGAACTTTTACTGAGTCAACAAAAATCAAGAAATGTATGGTGAAATGTCTAAGAAGACTTCTGATTTATACCGCAGATAAAAAAAAAGTAAAAAGATAGCGAAAGTTTTTACCGAAATTAAACTGCCACTTTTACTGTGCCTTTATTTGAGGGAAGCCCACATAAACTCCCAAAATCTTTAATTACCTTTTCCGCTTTCATTTTTTTTTTATCTCAGAAGATGAGTGCCCAAAAAACTGAGAAGCACGTAAGCATCTAGACCGAACTTCGATTTCCTCAAATCTTGCGCTGAGATAATAAGTTTAATATATTTCATAGATACTTACTTTTGTTTGCGTGAGCGCTATTTTCATTGGAATTCTTTGGAAGCTACTTCCTTTTTCTTCATTTCTAAGTGTAATTTAAGGGAATAATAATAATAAATTTCCAGTTCTCGAAAAAAGTGCTGGAAGAGACGGAATAAATCTACTTCTAAAGTAATGCTATCGGTAATTGCTTTCTGCAAGATACATGTATATGTTCTTTATACATTTCTTTCTTTTTTTTTCAATTAAAAACTGGTAGAGTGAGGGTTTTGTTTTAGGAAGAGAGGTCTCGTCGTCGAAGCTATCGTCGCATTAAACTTTTCTGGAAGCCATATTTGGTCAAATTTGGCGACCGCGTTTCGGTAAACACAATTCTTTTCATCAATCTCGATTGCCGTCAGCGCGGGATGCATTATTCATAAGATTGTAGTGTGCGTCATTTCAATCACGCTTATCCATATCTTAGGTACAGCCGACGCGACAATGTGGCAACAGTGGCATTTTTGTAAAAATTATTCACCCCAGATGGCTCTTCAGCGTCAATTCCGATATGGAAGAAATCATCAACGTGACATAAATAATTTCCACCCAAATTAGACCAAACAATAAATTATTTTTTACTCTTTCGCAGATACATATCATTGAATTATAGGAATTAAATGCAAATCAGAATTAAAATGAGAATTCATAAAAAAATTCATCAAAAATTCTTCATCAAAAATTCTTCAAAATCTGAAGTGAAAAGCAACTTTTTCTATAAAGAAAGTATTAGATTAGTCTATATACACTCGTGTCCAAAATTAAGGTTACACGCAATGTTATTTCAATAAGCGAAATACGTATTTTGCTCTGTAACTTTCTAAATGCTTCATGTATAAAAAATCATTTTACTGAAAATTAAACGGCTATAAAATTTAATATAATTACAAGAAAAACAAATTTTTTCAGATTACTTATGAAACAGAATCCGCGATCAAAAATGGTACAAAAATTGAAGATGGCAAACAAAAATTCGTAATAAGTAGATTTAGGATAAAAAAAATTGCTTCATAAGCATCAATAATCATTTTCTAATAAATTTCCTTGTTTATGTGCGAAAAATTGTCGTTCTAAATCCTTTTTTACGAATTTTTGTTTTCCAACTTCAATTTTTGTACCATTTTTAATCGTGGATTCACATTCATAGATTTCCTAAAAAAACTTGGATTTTTTGTAATTATGTTAAGCGTTTATAGCTCTTTAATTTTCTGTAAAATGATTTTTTATAAATAAAGCACGTCGGAAGTTACAGAGCAAAATATATACCGCCTCTATTGAAATAACGTTGTGTGAAGCTTAATTTTGGACACAAAAAAGTTACGAAAGTGAAAATACATTAAAACAATTTTAACATTAAATTTTAAATATTAGAAATGTAAATTTTCTTAATTCTCTTTAACAATAAGAGAAATGATCATCTACAATTTTGTGAAGGCAATTGGTGTTTTATTTTTTATTGAAAATCAATATTTATACGTCAATTTAATTAATAAATTATAGTTTAAATCAGAAATATACAAATACTTTATTAGAAGTTTTCTCACTTCGTACGATATTTTACAGTTCGATTGTCAAATCTCAGATTTTGTCCAAATTAGAACCAATTAGCCACATTCTAAAGTAGTACCTCCGTTGATAGTGGATTTTGAAAAAGTTAGTTTTTAAAAGAGTACATACCAGGGGTATTCAATCCGCGGCCCGCCGACATGTTTTATGCGGCCCGCCAGCTCATGAAAAAATACAAATTGTTTCACACAAAAACAACGTCCCTGCTCGACATCCGAAGTCTGAAATATATGTATTTTATTCTGTTGGCATTTTCATATTTCGTAATAAATATCTTAAAACACTATAGAACTAAAGTGGCATGCGTTTTTCCCCCCTCAAAAGTGTTTTTAGTTTTCTAGCGTATATGGTCATTAGCGTAAGTTTTATTGATTTGCAGTGGCAGTGATTTAAAACAAAATCAACTTAGGATTCATTAAATTCTATCCTAAATATGCTGATAAGAACATCTTCCCAACCATCGACTAAGTGTTCTGAAAATTTTAATGTTCTGGAGCATTTACATCTGCACATAGGATGACATAGAAAGTTCATGAAGGAGGAGGGGAGGGGGGTTACAGAGCTACAACTCCATATATCCATATGTGTATACACAAAATTTCGTTGCAGTGGGAATTACAACATCCATCAATCCCCCTCCCTCAGTGATAACTCCAGCGCGTCTGTAAACAACTGTTTTCAAAAATGAAGTTGATAAAATGAAAAGTTAAGACCAGAATAACTGACGTCCACCTTGGAAACACTCGTAGAATTTTAGTGGGAAACACACTTAGGGTAATATCAAAAATAAGATTGGATATTGACATGGTTGTTAAGAATAAGTAGTGCCAAAATCTCGCTAAAATAATAATAATAATAATAAAACTTTATTCCTTATTTTATACAGCAGGAGAATATAAAAACGATTTGCTAGTAACGGGGCTCTCTTTCCGGTAGAAAAAGCAAGGGATTTCTCGTATTCTGCAAGAAACAACAAAGATATTGATTCGCGCGTACAAATCCGCATTGTTATTAAGAGATTCGCATTCGCTGGAATATCACATTTACAGAGTTTATGAGCAGAGTCTTGACTCGAAGACGTTACAAGTAAAGGTTGAAATCCAAAAGTGGAGTCTTTGTGAGCTGCAGAGCAAGAATGTTTTTCCTTGTAACCAGGACCGAGAGAAGAAGTAGTAGAAACGAAAACAGTAGAAAATTGAAAATGAATTTTGAGTTGGCTGTTGTGGGTGCACTTTTAGAGGACATTTATAAGGAAAGGCAGACAAAAGAAAAATGGAAAAGGAAGAGCAGGGAGAGCAGAGGAGGGGGAAGAACTGAAAACTAAAAGGAAAGAGTGGGAAGGCAGAAGTAGCAGGCAGAGCATACTTGATTTAAGTACCAATCAAAGATTTTGGCAGGTTTGATTTCGCTTTATATATTAACAACTAAAAGTATTGTAAATGTTTTTTGCTTCCATGCGTATTTTACATTGTAATATATATATATTGAGTCCCAGAGGCGGATCCAGAAAATATTTTCGGGTGGGCACGCAAAACTAATATAGACCTGAGAAAAAAATATTAATAAAGGCGATCCAGTCGGGAGTTGGGTGGCGCATCCTGCGAGCCGCCATTATTCAGTTGTAATATTGCTAAGACAGTAGTGCGGCCCGCAGATCTAGAAGAACAAGTAAAATTGCTCCTTTGACTGAAAATGGTTGGAGAACCCTGGTATATACTGTGAATTATGCATAATAATTTCATAGCATTTTTACAGCATATTGGGAAGGGAATTTTTGAAATAAACTTATAATATTTTAAGTGCTATGGAGTCTCAATTTTTTTTAAACTGAAAGCAGTTTAAATTGTTTGTAAACGTTAGGTAGCATTTATCAAAATAATGCCAAAATAATAGAAAGATATGAAAGCTGGCAGTTAAATTGAAATGTGTGTCCAGCTAAACAAAACTGCCTCTTGCTTTGGCTTCATTTTTTCCGGTTTTCTTGGTCGCTCATTTGAAAATATTTCAAAGTCAAAAAGGGAGGGCTATGCTCATGTTTTATTCAGGGATGTTGTCGCCGGAAATGTTGATATGTAAATGCCTTATAGTTTGATTACTATAAAGCAGAGTGAAAGAATTTTGTTGCCTTTGCTTCCAACTACAAAATTTTATGTCATATTCGCCATTCACCGTCTTGGGTACATTCGGAAATGCATTTTTTCTTAATTTTAAACAGACGAAATCAATCATCTAGAAATATTCATCAATTTCTCTTTGGCTGACATCTTACGTAGAAAAGACTGATCTTTCATATTTGGAAGAAAACGTCGGGCTTACAAATTAAATATTCCAAAATGGTGCAAGGGTTTTGCTATTTGCGTTTATTTGAAAAACGATACTTTTGTAGCAAAAAATGCAACATTCAAAAATTAACAAGAACTTCAGAAAATGTTAGTTCGCTTCCTCATTAAATCGAAATCCTTTTATTGTAATGTAAATGATATTTTTACAATCGGTTTTACCTTTGCATATTCGTACACATCGATGTAGGCAGGAAGTTCATAGGGATGTTGTAGATCCAATGAGGGGTTACAGAGTGGAGCTACAACTCATATATTCCTATGTTAAATATACAAAATTTCATTGCAATGGGGGGTTACAACCCCCTGCTTACGCCAATGTTTGTATATCTACATATAAAAGCAACGAAGAAATTGAAAATAAATTAGAAGAGTATGGAAAACTATTTGCTTGGAATAATTATGGAAATATGGAGAAATAAGTCACTGTTTAATGACATTATTGCTCTTCGCAATATTAACACAGTTGCCAAATAATGGTCAACAGAAAAAGCCACCGATGCATGTTCTTGTAATTTTTCATGGGGAATTTTTAAAGGTAGAAATCTCTCACATCCACGATTGAACTCAAACTGGAGCTTTTAAAATATAGTAGAAAAGAGCTATTGCTCCAACGTGCAGTTGAACTCAGGCTCCTCCGTTATATCCGTTATATTATAAGGCACTCCGAATATAACGGAGGGACCTGAGTTGAGGTAGCCTAACTGCTATAACAGCTAGGCTACCGAAGCACTGGAAAGTCGCTCCCTGTTTCCATATATAAGACTGTAAGATATTATTATTATTATTATTATTTAGATTTTCTTTTGTACTTTTCAAAGTTCCAGTTCGAGCACAAGTATGCATGTCGGAGATTTCTTCCTATACAAATCCCACACGAAACAGCACAAAAACACGCCCCAGTGGCTTTGCATATTGCCTATTTGTTAATTGCAAAGGGTAACCCTACAAATGGAAAAAATATCTTACAATTTGTATATGGAAATAGGAAGCGTCGTTCTTGTGCTTCGGTGATTTAGATGGTTAAGGCACTCCTCATCTAACGGAGGAACCCTAGTTAGACTCTTCGCCGGGGCCAATATCACTTTTTCTCCTATATTTTAAAAGCTCTAGCTTGAGCTCAAACATGGGTGCCGGAGCACCACATTTATAGCTAGAATTAATTGTGTATATACTTGTTCTATTAAATGATGGTTTCACATGCTTAAATATCTCAAAAAAAAAAAATAGTGTTAAACCACATTCAATATCAGCATCATTTGAAACAATTATTCTTCCCTCGCTTCGATTTGATGAGTTTTTCATTCATCTTATTGTACCGGTATTCCAATCAGAGCTGTAGCCAGGCTGATGCTATGGCGGTTGAGACCCCCCTTGGAAACGTAGTCAGACCTCCCTGAAAAATATTTTTTCTCAAAATCAAATATTGTAGAATTTTATTTTAAATTTTTTGTTTTGTACGAAATTGTACATAACAATGGGAATTGTTCTTTGACGTTAAAAATGTATTCAAAATAGCTTTCTACCGTAGATTTTGTGTATATAACGTGTTTTTTTACATACGTTTGAGTGTTCATATACTTTATAATAAGGATTGGGGAAATTATAGAGAGAAATTTATTTCTTAATGCAAAATTTACGTTAAGAAATTTATTTCTTAATGCAAAATTTACGTTAAGAAATTTATTTATTAACGTTAAATATATTAGTCTACTTATATATTTAGTATTATTAAATATATTAATAAAATACATCAAAACATTTACGAATTTTAAGCCCCTCTGTAGCTTTCTGAGCCCCCCTATAACAAGCATCTAGCTACGGACCTGATTCAAATAGTACTATAATATTTTATTACGTGAATTTTAACCAAATGCAAGGCTTAATATTATTGCATACATAATGAGCCAGCCACCTGTACGTATATTTCCTACACAAATTTTGTTTGAAATCGAAACTGAATTTAGCGAGAGACTGGATACGAATGACATTTCGGTTGCGCATAAATTCCTCGTTATATGCAGGTTACACTTATATATATGTGTGTACAGCGAAAATCGGTTATAACGACCTTCAAGGGACCGTGCAAATTCGGTCGTTATAACCGATAGTCGTTATAAACGATATCTTTTTAAAATCACAGTAGCCTATAGTATAATACACTCTAGAGTTTTATAAATTATTTTGATAGTAAAAAGTATTAAACTTTTTGGTTTCAAAATTAAATAAAAATATACTTAATTATAATGAATTTAATTTCCGTTTATATTATGTTATAACCACACTAAAAACATAGTACTTTCTTAGTTTTTTAAATTGAAAAAATTGTAGAAAATACTACTAAAGTATATAATGTAGAAAACAAATCTAATGAATAATATTTATTATATTATACTAATGACTTCAGAACAGTGCCGGTTAAAGTGTTTTGTGGGCTTTACACTGAAAAAATAGAATGAGACCCTTAAGAATATGACCCTCGTGATATTCAATTAATAAATCACTTTTTAAGTTTATTATCTTTAATATTCAGGTTTAGCAGTAATAAAAATTTCTCAGACATTTGTAAATAAACAGGATTAGAATAACACTTAAATTTTAATAACTTTAAATTTTAATAACTAACCCACGTGGTTCTGCTTTATGACTGTCAAGTCGCGTCGTTATATCCGATACGAATTTCCCTACTTAGAATCTACGTAGACTACAAAATCGCCGTCGTTATAGCAGGTTTCGTCGTTATATACGATGTCGTTATAACCGATATATTTAGTATGGAGTAGAATAGCAAACCAAATTTCTTGTAAAAATTCCGTCGTTATATGCGGTTGGTCGTTATAACCGGCGTCGTTATAAACGATTTTCACTATATATATATATATATATATATATATATATATATATATATATATATATTATAAGCTCTTTATGGAAAAGTAAGTCGGAATAATGAGTGTTTTGGCTCATAATTGAGCAAAAAAATTGTAATCTCTATTGTTAAGCATATTCCTCACAAAACTGCTTAATATTCAAACTAAGCTTATTAATACCCTCATTAAAACAATATTCCCACATTTTTCAATTACGAAATTGCGTCATCAGAAAAATGCACAAGGTAGCAAAAAGTATTATCTTTTTATTTCTTCAAGTTGCGTACCCGTTACGATTTTTTTATGAATGTGTAAAATAACAATTAACAATATGTTAGCTTGTTTGATGATTAATCGAATTAATGTGCTAATTAGAGACTATTACACCACATTTGCATAAAGTTTCTCTTCCTGCAAAAAATGGATCAAATCAGCTCCAAAAAGATAGAAAACTAGTTCTGGACAAATAGCTTTCTAAATATTAATATTCCGGAAATTTTTATGCATCTGAAGATAATTATAGTTATCTAAGATATGAATCTTATCATCGTTACCATCTTCTATGTTGTGAATATGAATTACATGATTCGACTGATTAAAGGTTTAAACATCACTAATATTATGTATTTGCCCCAATTTTAACCAGTAACGCTCATTAACTTTTAACCAAAATAATAATAGCCTTCGCAACGTATTATGACCCTTTAACTACGAAATCATTTTTAACTTTTTATCTAATATTCACTATTCCCATCTCATATGATTTTTTATATCGGTTCGTTTGGTACCTGTGTTAAATTGTTTTCAATAAGTTTTTACCATTTAAGCTTTAATTTATTTTTATATTGAACCTGTGTGTACATTCTCGCCTTGTTTGCGCAGAATGACCCTTGCTGTTCTTGCGCAATAAAATCACAACCAACCAATGAAATATCAGTGATATTCGTCAATGTTCTTTTGAACTAAAAATATAAATTCCTTGTTAACAATCTAGATGCATAGTCACTTTCTGATTCTGGTGTAAATAAATTCGTTAGCACAAAATTTAGTTAAATATCACCGATCTCAAGACAACACCGTAAAAATTTTAGTTACCATGGTTTAGTTAAATACAACCATTCCCAATAACAGGCCTCAAATTTCAGTTACCACGGTTTAGTTAAATAGCACCAATTGCCCAACAAAACGGTTGAAATTTCAGTTACACGGATTAAACACAACCATTTTCACAACACAGTTCAGATTTCAGTTATTACGGTTTAGTTAAATATCTCCGATCGCCCAGCAACACCGTAAAATTTTTAATTACCATGATTTAGTTAAATATAACCATTCTCCAACAACAAGACTCAAATTTCAGTTACCACGGTTTAGTTCAATGGCACCAATCGCCCAATAAAACGGTTAAAATTTGAGTTAACTCTTTGAGTTAACACAGGATTTCAGAGAATAAATAGGCCCATGTTGCACAGAAATTTTGTTGCGTTGATGGTATTACCAACTGCTTTACGTAACTAAGACTAAATATAAACCTGTGCGCATGCAGCTATTGCAATATTACGAGGTGGGTCTAAAAATGTCCCACAATGCATTACCGTACATCAAAAAGGTGGGACATTTTTAATCCCACCGTGCCCCAAAGAGTTAACACAATTTGGTTTGATACAACCATTTTCACAACACGGTTCAAATTTCAGTTACCACCGTTTAGTTAAATACCAAAAATTGCCCTACAACACCCTACAACACCCTACAACTTAATAATTTTGATACCCACTTTTGAGCTCGACTGTTGCTTTTTAATAAAGGAGAAAAAGGTGACATTGTCCTCGACCTAGATTCGAACCAGTGTCTCTCCGTTGAGCACGGACCACCTTAACCTCTAGTCCATCGAGGACAGGAACGAAACTCCCTCTCTCTTTATTTATCCCATGAAAAAACACCAAAACCTCACCCCGGTGGCTTTGTGTGTTGACCATTATTTGGCAATTGTGTTAGCATTGGAAAGTGTAATGATATCTTACAGCCTTAAATAAGGAGAAAGGGAGCTTCGTTCCTGCCCTAGATGGTATAGTGGTGAAGACGCTCCGGGATCAAAGGAGAAACCCTAGTTCGAATCTAGATCGAAGACAATGTCTCTTTTTGTCTCCTGTACTAAAAAAGCTCTAGTTTACCAAAATTATTAATTTTAATAAATTCCCTTCGATAAAACACCAAAAACTAACCCTGGTGGCTTTGTGTGTTGATAATTATTTGGAAAGTGCGTTAGCCGGAGAAGGGTAATAACATCTTACAACACCGTAAAAATTTAACTTACCACGGTTTAGTTAAATACATCCATTTTCGCTACAACATGACTTAAATTTCAATTACCATAAGATGTTAACTGGGCGTATGTACATGAAGTACAACCTTTGCCACTACAGGTGTCCTAAATCGTTCATCGGACAAATCAATGAACCATTTTGCCAACCTATCATAAACGAGCACACACGTTCAGTGATTCGACTGACGTTATTTGCTACGAGCAAATAACAGTTTTTCAAACCGCTTTTTACTCGTAGCAAATAACGGTTTCGACTTGTACTGCTATTTTTGCGGTAGGCACTACCATATAAGGCAGTCGTGAGTTAAGTGCACGTATTCAAAATGAATAACATAGGCCTAATAATAGCGATGTCTGACGGATAAAATAATTAAAAATTATATAAATATTTAATTAATTCACATAATTCACTTTATTATCATCATTATTATTATTATTATTATACTTTTCATTTATGTGAAAACGTAGGTTGTTGGCTTCTGTGTCGGTTGGTTCGAACCGTTATTCAACTTGTTGTCATCCAGATCTATTGGCGATGATGACTATTGTTGGTATCACCGAGCTGTTGTTATAAATACTGCAATAAAAAGTGTGGTCTGTATACATTTTTGATAACTCTTTAATTAGAAATAAACTCTTGGATGCAATTTTAGTTCCTACATAAGGCAACCAACCCTTAAATTCTACAACAATCAAGCAAAGAAAAGAAAGACACTAAAAAGGGAAAACGCAAAACTGAACTAATAAGACAAGAACGAAAGCATAATTTCTCCTAGTTTCATAACGTGATGCATTTATTCAGATGTCGAACGATTTGGAATGTAATAATGTAATAGTTAAAAGCTGCAAATGTTCTCTTCTATGCTAATGAGGTCCAATTGTTATAGTCATATCACGTAACCTTCCCTTGACCTTAACGGTAGGCTTATGTCCAATTTTAAGACTGTTATATGACCACGGTAAAACTTGATATATAACAAACTGCATTTGCCTAATTAATTATTTATTTCCGTTTATTTGATTCCTTTGTATGAAATAGTCCTCATAAAATCCTTCTTATAAAAAGTGTCTCAATAAAATTTGTTAAAATAATTATTAGTAGCATTTTTGCATAAAATACATTCTATAGCTATCTATTTACAACATTATAATCTCCTTATTACTCGAATCGCCCATTTGTTAATTTAGTTACCATGCTTGACCATGGCTTTATGAACTTAAATATTTCAAGTAAAGTTCTGAATCTGATGACCCCAATATGAGCTTCCGATCCAATGACCCAGCTGATTATTCTGAACTTCAAATACTTCGTATATTTGCCAATTAATAGCCGGCGAATCGGCAATAAAATGGCGCTAGTTTACAAATTGGAAACACCGAATCTTCTAAACGAAATATTATTGACTAGAACGAAACGAAACTGTCAAAGAGAACGACTATTTATTCCGCTTCGATGCCTTTCCTACATATCGGGCAACAACATATCAGGGAAAGTTAGAAGACTCGATGACCGTTACGTCCACCTTCTCTTATATTTTATCGCTGCTAGCTGAGTAGGGGAGGAAACAGTAATTTACGAAAACCCTATTCGAGGAACCGTCATCCACAGCCTCCATTACCATCACCATTTCGGCCGAGAGACTTCGGATTTTCCAAATATCTTCATATTTATCAAAAGAGTCAGCTATTGGTCTCGTGATCGGAGGGGGTCCATTGGAAATATTCACGTCTCCAGATTTTAAGAACAAACCTTAATCGAAGTTACCATCTAAAATGCCCTACATTTATTAAAGTAGTTCTACAAGTAGTTGCAACTTAGAGATATACTGACTGCTCTACAGAGCTACGTTATGTGGTAACTGTTTATTACATTTGAGCAAAAATAAAATTTTAAATCAATCTTATATTGTATTTTATTTCTCTTCTTTTCCTAATATTTATATGCATACAGAGAGAAGAGGGGTGGCCGCCTAATGGCGGAAATTTCAATTTTGAAGCCTGATAATTCTAAGCGCTTGCGTTTTTTTCTAAAGAAATTGAGAGGCAAGTGCCCCCCCCATTTCCCCCGCCAGATTACGCCTATGATATCATGGATAAATATTGCTCTGAATAGATATATATGCAGGCCTTTGGAGGAAGGCTCATCCTGTAGTGTTTAGAGAAAAGTTTAATGCAATGCTGTATTTTTTTTTTCTTTGTGAAAGGACTTGTTCTTTTGATGTTCAAGGCTTCAGAAAAATCCAAATTCGAAGTAGAAGCCTTACATGTCTTTATGAACGGTGATGAAATTGTTAACTTCCTATGTGACAATAGCTCCCTCCCAACGTTTATAAAAAGTTTTTCGCCGGATGATGATAGATGGCGCCACGAGTTCCACGTGTCAAGATTGAACCATCTGAGTGAGCTCACACCGTACTCCACTCAGACCTCTGTTTGTTTTGAGAAAGGTAGACCATCGCCTCTGAAACAATTGTCAACCTTTTACATTAAATTAACTGTTCCAATCGTATTTTTTATTGCTAATCATAGTTTTTGCACAGCGATTCACTTTCTCAGTCTATCTCTCTTGTTTATGATTTTTAATTTACTAGGAGTGGGGGGGACAGTTGCAAGTCAAACATTACAGGGGGAGTGAGGTAGCTTTAAAGGAGTATATGTGATTTGATACTCAATGGGTCACTTCAGCCCCTCCCCCACAATCTACGCCAATAAGAGGGGCAATAATATCCTTCCCATTCTCCAACATTTGGAAATTTTTCGGTCAAATGCGAAAACAAAGAATCACAATTTTGTTTCTTAATAAGTTGAACCTGAAACTACCTAACCTGATGTTCAGATTGGGCGCAGCTGAAAGTTTGAAGACTTATACAATAATTTTTGCCACCCACGTATTAATTAGCTCAAACTAGAGCTTATTTGTTTTGGAGAAAAAGAGACGCTTTCCCCATCCTGGATTCGAACCAGGGTCCCTCCGTTTAGCCCGGAGTGTCTTGGACCGCTAGACGAATGAGGACAGGAAACAACGCTCTCTTTCTCCGTATATAAGGATGTATGATATTATTACCTTTCCTGTCCTGTTCCCTGTCATCTTTCGTCTAGCGGTATAAAATACTCCAGGCTAAACACTAGCCGCTATAGCGCGCTGACATCTGATATGAATGCTGATTGAAGGGGCAATCCTAATTCACCTTCTGCTCATGTGTCTGGACTTTGCAAAAATTCCTATCAGTGTTTCCATCAAAAAATAGTTATTGACTGGAAAACTAACATCTGACGAGAAAAGAAAATAGATTAGAGGAGGTATTTTACAAGAGGTATTTTAGAAGTATTTTAGAGGAGGTATTTTAGAGAAGATATTTTACGGGAGGTATTTTAGATGATATTTTAGAGGAGGTATTTAAAAGAACTATTTTAGATTTGGTAATTTAGAAGTATTGTAAAGGACATATGTTACAAAAGATACTTTAGAAGAGGTGTTTTAGAGCAAGTATTTTAAAAGAGGTATTTTAATGACGGTATTTTAGAGAAAGTATTCGAAAGGAAGTATTTTAGAAGAAATATTTTAAAAGGGGTATTTTAGAGAAAATTGTTTAGAGGAGGTATTTTAGATAAAATTGTTTAGAGGAAGAAGTATTTTAGAAGAGATATCTTAAAGGACATATTTTAGAGAAGATACATCCGAAGAGATTTTTTCGCAGAAGTATTTTGAAAGAGGTATTTTAATGGAGGTATTTTAAAGGAGGTATTTTAAAGGAGGTATTACAATAGAGGTATTTAAAGGAGGTATTTTGTAGAAAGTATTTTAAAAGAGGTATTTTAATGGAGGTTTTTAGAGGAGGTATTTTAAAGGAGGTATTTTAGAGGTGGTGTTCTAGAGGAAATATTTTAGAGGAAGTATTTTGGATGAGGTATTTTATGAAAAACATTTTATAGAAGGTATTTTATAGAAAACATTTTAGAGAATGTGCTTTAGAAAAATATTTTAGAGGAGGTATTTTAGAGAAAGTAGTTTAGAAAAATATAGTGCACTACTTAAGAAAAAAATAGTTACAGACTGTTTTCGCTTAACTACTAACAAATTATGTCGACGCGCAAGGGCGGAAAAGCGACAGAAGAAGCTCCTTCTAGCTAGATGCTAGAATTAGCTAGATACTAGTACACATAGCTAGTTTATAGCGTGTTTCAACATTATTAATAACTAAGATGGGACGTGCTTGCATTGAAGAGTCCACGCACATGCGCAGAAGGTGGATCAGGATTGCCCCTTCAATCAGCATTCGTCAGATAGCGCGCGTTAGCGGCTAGTGGGCTAAACGGAGGGACCCTGGTTCGAATCCAGGATGGGGAAAGCGTCTCTTTTTCTCCAAAATTACATAAGCTCTAGTTTGAGCTGTAATTATACGTGGGTGGCAAAAATTATTGTATAATAAATTCCCCCACGAAAACTCACAAAAATCTCGCCCCGGAGGCTTTTCTGTGTTGACCATATTTGGCAATTGTGTTATCCCTGTGAAGGGTAATAATATCTTACAATGTTTAAATAACCAAGTAATGTTGATAGAAGAATTGTTAAATTGTGCATGCATATTCGCTGCTCTAGTTCGTTGAAGAGCAATGGTTCGGATATGGAAGAATGTTTTATACTGCCGGTATCAGTAGGCTGAGACACATTCATGAAGTTTAATTATGTGTAAGTAGATGAATAAGTTTCAATTGACCGAATTTGAATATGACTTCAACCGAATGTAAGTATAATTGGATATTCTGGGAGACTGCAATAAGCCAAATGCTTTATGAAAGAGCATGCAAGCAGAAGAAATTAGCATACTTTATATCAAGATATTTTAAGTATCTTCGTTCGTTTCAAGGAAATTAACATAATTGATATCAAGCTATTTTAATATCTTCATTTATTTGAGCGGCATTCTGTAGTTTCACTCAAATGTCTTAAGCCCACTCGAGCATTGTTGATAATTTTCCGTCCAAATTAACTTAATTTAAATACGTGGCGCTCATTAGCGTTGAATACACATCCATGGGGCGAAACCTAATCACTTCGTCATTTTATAGTTTTACTAAGAATTCTGCGTTAGAGAATCCAAAGCGTTGGGAATGGTAGTTGCATAGAACAAAGAATTACAGGGAGAAATGCCCTAATTAAATTTCTAGATGAAAAATTAGATATGAACCAGTTACTTTTACAAAAATGTAAAATAAATATTTAGAAATTGAAGCTTTGTGAAGTTGCATATATAATTTCTTGAATTATACATTTTGAAATGTGTTTTTCTCCAACGCACATTAAGAAAATTTGTATGCATTATACAAAAAATGGTCATGTGTGAAAGCCGATGCAGACATAATTTCAAAATTATGATTTTCAAAATAAATCCCATTGCAATTTTTGTCAGTTATCTCTTTGCTTAATATTCAAATTTTGTAATTTTTATGAAGTTTGAAATTTATATATCTCGAATATTCAAGTGGCAATTAAATAATTTGTATATCCGTTTAAAAACAGGAATTTCAAAATGTTAATTGTTTGTGACACACTGTGCTAATCATTCTTACTTAGCCGAATTTGGCTAGTAAAATCACAGCTTTAATAAATTAGCTGCTGCAAACTAAAATTCTCAAAAATTAAAAGAAGAAGGTATGTTTGCTGAATAAAATCATAAAAATTAGTTTACAGCTCGATAGCTGCAACGAAATTAGTATTTATGCAGAAATTATAGTTCGGGTGCTTTTATTTAAGGCACATTTTGCATTTTTTCATTATTTTTACTAAGTTTTATTCAGTTGTTTAGTTGGCTTAATTTAGACTTAAATATATTAGATTGTGAATACTTTTAAATCCATTTTAATCTGCAGTTAATATTGGATAAGTTTCCTAGAACTTTCATGTTATTGAACAAAAGCATATCCAGGAATTTTCCGTTCTATTAACTTTATAGTACAGAATTCATATGCGTGGAACTTAAAAAGAAAACATCGTCTTTTGTCTTACCCTCAAGAAGAATAGTTTATACATTTTTTTTATTATACTGAGAGATTTCTGCATTTTTATGAATATAAGTATTTTTCAGGTGACACCCATCTTGTTTCACTTCTTCTCTTCATCTTAGCATAAATATCCTACAAGATAGAAAATTTGTATATTTCTTTGAAGTTCTTACTCCTAAGTTTTCGGTAATCTTATATGTCAGAAAGAAAATAGTTAAATCTGAAGCGGTATAAATTAATGTATCAGAGTTATTGATAGTGTGTAGTTGGATATTATCCATTATCAGGTAAGTGAGTAATTTTAAGGGTTTGCTCTGCTCTTTTTTTTTCTCTTTCTTTTTAAACACGTAGTCTCATGTAATTTTCAGTATTTTAATGGATCTTCTTTTTTCCACCGTATGCGAAAAATAAAATTCTAGCATAGATTAAAGTAATTTTAGTCTGTAAATTAAACAACGATTATCTCGAGTAAGTTTCATTTAAAATTTGTAAGGCAAACACATTAGTAGGAAGGAAATTTTCCCTAGACCACTAAATACCTTAAATTTATTTTGGTCCGTATATTTTATTTTTTACTTTTTTCCTTTGCCTGTTATATACTTCATACTAACCATAAGTTATTTCTATAGAAATCCAAATATTCACTAGAAATTTAACTAGCTTCAGTGTGATTTATTAAGTGCTCATATAGAAATTCCTGTGATAACTCGTTTATATTCATAGACGACTATCGCCTTCAAAAAAAGACACAACACATAGTTTCACCAGGAGATCCCATAACTACAGATATTTCGTCACTGGCCTAAGGTTTAAGAACACAAAAATTCGAAAGCAAGCTGTTCCCTCTGTCGGGTGAAGGGTCTTTCCAAATTCATTTGTACAATTGTGTTACATCTAAGAACTAAAAGGAAACTGTTAATTTTCCTACGTTTTCCCACCAAACAGTTGATAATTTTATTATAATAATATGCACTTCGAGTTTCATATTAGCTTTGTTTCACACTTTGTGCAAATTTTATCCTGGATTCAGTGAAAGGTTTCCTATTCGCAAAAATTCATAAGAACTGATTTATAGGTTCGTGTGTGGTTGTGCTGATAATGCTTTAACCTTGCTTGATCAAACTTCAAGCCGCTCACGGCAAAAGAAAAAATCGTAAGGACTTTGAAACTGGATTTCAGTTCCTAAATTAAACATAAATTCATGCATCAATTCAAAAATTAAGGGCGATTCAACTAACTTTAAAAAACTTCAGTTGATTCAGCCCTAAAGAGAAAAACATTTCTTGGTATGCCATGAGAGATTCTTTAGCCCTCTGATTCCCCCACTCTCCCACGCCACTGAGTGTACGTATCAAAATGTCTCAAAATGGTCGAAGACCAGCCAAGACAGTTTATTCTCTGAGTAGGCATTCATTTGCTTTATACTCAATACGAAATGAATTTGCTCTTACCGAGTTGTTGATGTCATAAAACCTCATTTTTGTCCTTTTGTTGCTATTTTATGAATTTTCGTTTCAAGTTTAGTGCGCAAGTGGTTCATCTGATAATGCAATTAACGCGCAAAGAAAACCGTTACAGACCGAAGTCGAAGATGAACGAACCTTAATGAACATTTGCGATTATATATTTACGAAGATAACAAAGGCAGCTGGTGATTAACGGAAATGAAGGTTATTAAACTTCGCATTCGTAATGCGCTTAAAAACTTAACATTCGCTAATGGTAGAGCCTTGTTCAACTTTCTTTGTTGAGACAATTTTTTTTTTTTGTCTTCCATATTACTATCTCTAAGTGTCCACTATTACGCCAATGTTTTCGCATTAAGTTAATAGATGAACATAAATTTCGGTTTAAACTGGCCTCATCATATGCGCATGATGGAAACGATTAACTCTTTTCTTAGTATTACAAGCGAACATTTTAAAGTAACAGTTTTTTACTCCATAAGTGAAAAATACTTTTGAGAAAATTATTCACATTGAAGAGAGTATGTAGACGATGTAATACGCCATTCAGGCGAGAAACGGCCCATTCTAGTAATCAACTAAGTAAATTGGTGTAAGAAATAAACGTAATCACTTCACCAAAGTAAAGCTTTTGAGACTATTTTAACAAATATTAAAATAAATAATTATATAGATGAGAAAATGGAAACAAATCGAACAAAATCATTGAATTCTCTTCTATTAAATGTAACAAGGAATGCCAGTTATAATCGAATACGTTTACAGTGAGCATGAACGGACCGGCAATTTTGCTTGTTATATTAGGGTTCTCGGTAAAGCCAAGTTAAGATCAAAATAGAATAAAAAAATTAACAGAACAGAGAAAACGAATATCGTCATTTACGTATATTATATACCATGTATTTAACTATCAAAATTTAACACATTTTCACATCATAATTCGAAAAAAATCCTGTATTGTTTTGAATTTTTTAAGACCCAATCTCTTTGTACAAACGTGGCAAATCTACTTTTAGACTAGACCAACGTTTTACTGAACTGTTTTCCGTTATAATAGGTTTTCTCTTACAATCAAAGGTTTTCGTCCTATATATTTTGACCTTTATTTACTGTATATTTTGACATTTATTAACTGTATATTTTGACATTTATTAACTGTATATTTTAACCTTTATTATACATACATATATATTGACGTGTGTTATCTGTATATTTTAATCTTTATTAACTATATATTTTGACGTTCATTTATTGCATATTGTGACTTTATTACTATATATTTTTATCTTTATTAACTGTATATCTGTCCAGAGTGGAAACGGCGCAAGGGCCTTATGTTTATTAGTTGAAATTTATGAACCTTAATGTAGTTGGATAGTTATAGATCCATATCTAGTTAAACATTGATTATCATGCTCATTAAACCAACATTTTCCAGAACCCAGCTTGACCTAATTACTGACACGATCCTACTTTTCTATATATATATATATACAATTCACTGGAAGAACAAGTGGTGTTGGCTTCTTAATCAACAAAAGAATTAAAGACTACCTTCTTGAAGTCGAAAGCACGTCAGATCGAGCAGCGAGGCTCGTTGTTCAACTAACCCAGCGATACCAACTTCAGATAGTACAGGTATATGCACCAACATCAAGCCATACCGACGAGGAGGTTGAAGAATTTTATGAAGAAATCAAACAGCTACATACCAAGGGGAAACAACATATCAAGCTCATCATGGGGGATTTCAATGCAAGAATTGGACAACAGGAACAAGGAGAGACATCGGTTGGTAAATACGGATATGGGGAAAGGAATGAACGTGGCGATCAACTCATAGAATTTGCCGAAGCTGAAAATCTTAGCATCATGAATTCATTTTTTAAGAAGAAACTACAAAGAAAATGGACATGGAAACACCCCAATGGAGGAACCAGCGAAATTGACTATATACTGGCAAACAAGAAATCAATTATTGAAGATTGCAGCGTACTGAACAGATTTAATACTGGAAGTGATCATCGAATGGTGAGATGTAAAGTGCACTTAAATACTAAATTAGAACGACAGAAGCTCATTAGGAAACAAGTAAGTAAGAGGGTGGATCTAATGAAACTGAAAGTAAATACCGAGGCATTCAAGTTGGAATTAAAAAATCGCTTTTCTGCACTGGAAGGACTTATTGATGAAAGTGATATCTCAGAAGCAAATGAAAACATTGTTAAGACAATAGTTGAAACTGCTGGGGAAATTGGTGGTGTAACCTGTAAAAAGCACAATAGCAAATTATCTGAGAAGACGAAACAGCTCATGAAAAGGCGAAGAGATATGAAGGTGGACAATCAAAATACCAGTTCCAGGATTGAGTACATAGAACTTTGCAAAACTTTGCGCAAAAACATGAAAGAAGATATAAGAAAATTCAATTGTGAGTTAGTAAGGAAGGCCATTGAAAGCAACAAGAGCCTTAGGGTTGTTAAAGGGAGTTTGTCTATTGGGAAGAAACACATCATTGCATTAAAAGGAGAGGATGGCACCGTAACAAGAAATAGGGAAGAAATACTTAGAAGAGTTGAAGAATTCTACAAAAATCTATACGAAAGTAACAGTGGATTAAACGAAGACATTGAAATAGTCGAAGGAACAGCTCCTAAAATCTTAAAAGAAGAAGTTTCATTTGCAATAAAAAATATGAAGAAAGGAAGAGCCCCTGGTGATGATGGTATTACATTAGATATCCTAAAAGAAGCTGGAGAATATGTAGAAGACATACTTGCAAAATTCTTTACCAAATGTCTTAACAGCGGTAACATACCAAACCAATGGGATTCTGCAACAGTAATTCTTTTGCATAAAAAAGGTGATAAAGAGGATTTGAAAAATTACCGACCAATTAGCTTGTTACCTGCTATTTATAAAATCTTCACAAAAGTGCTAACACATCGCCTGCAGAAAAAATTAGATGCAGCTCAACCAAGAGAACAAGCTGGATTTCGAAGTGGATTCAGTACAGTGGACCATATTCAAGTATTAAGAGAATTAATTGAAAGAACACATGAATATGAACTTCCATTGTGTGTTGCATTTATTGACTATGAGAAGGCCTTTGACTCTATAAAAACATCAGCAGTCATCAACTCTTTAAGATCAACAGACATTGAGGATGTGTACATTGACATGGTGAAACGTGTGTATAAAAATGCAAGTGCAAAATTTCGGTTACATAAAGATACCAAAACTATCAAAATTGGTAAAGGTGTGA
>QLNU02014802.1:106013965-106036748 GCA_006491805.2 Dysdera silvatica
TTTTACACATGATTGCTGATTTCTTGATATTCCGTAGCTATACAGTGGCGTGGTAGCAATTAGCAATGTATTTTGTTTATCATACATATCGTTCAGGTTTGAGTTAAGCAGTTTCTTATTACAGAGTGATCGAAAAATACTTCATCGTTTTAAAACATTTTGGATATTTTATTCTTATTATGTAATAGATTGGTACACGGAAGACTTTTGCATCCCTTCGCTACTTCTATATTGACACATAAACAACTGTACCAGTTTCTAAACTTTGAACAGATTTACATCATAACTCTATATGTGTTTTCTACAGAATATCTTGAAGATGTATCTGTTTAAAGGTATAACATAGAACCGTATATTTTAAAACCACTTAAAAGGAGACGGACATTAGAAATAGAAAAATGACGACATGTTGAAAACAAAATAAGTAACTGACGTAAGATATATTGAAAAATAAATGAGCTTAAATGTTTTGCGAACAGAGCAATTGTTGTAATCCATATATATGAATGATATATTAAATGTTTATGAAATGGGTAATGTAATATTGTTTGCAGGCCAAACAAGTGTCATAATTACATTTAAAACTTAAGAAGATTAATGGCAATATGTATCACTGAAATAAAAAAATATGAGAAATGTTTTTGTGTAAATCGGACGAAATTATATAAAAAATTTAAATAATGATTTTCTGAAGTAAAAATGAAATACCAATATAAAAAAGACGATAAATCATCTTAATTATTAACAATAAAATACCCGAGTGATACGTTTGGTAATTGAATTGAATAATAAAGCTATTTGGAATGAACATATAAACAGCATATCAAAAATCTAGTAAAATATGGGAATATTAATAAGAACGTGTAATTCATTGACAGGTAAAATTTAATTCAAATTTTTAATTATTCTATGATTCAAAGTCCATTTTCTGTATTGTAATTGCATATGGGAGATATTGATGTATTTAATAGAAATGTATTGAAAAATATACAGAAAAAAACAATGAAATTAATTATCAAAGTCAATAGAATGGACTGGAAAATATATTAATGAATTACAACATCTTATCAATAGAACTAATTCACAAAGACTGTGTGCCGATTAAAATGTTTGAAAGGATTAGGGATAATAAGCATCTAATATTAGTAAGAATCAAATATAATGGAAGAGAAAGAAATACTTGTCGAAAATACAAAGATTAATTTTACCCAAAATTGGAAAGGAAATGAAACGAAGTAACATTGATTTCAAGGGTCCGAACGTTTAGAAAAATTAAGAAGAACATTTTTAAAAATGAATAAATTTAAATACAAATTAAAACAACTATTCTTAAGATTTGAGTCTTGAAAGGTAAAAATACGGAATGGAGCAATGATCTGGTGAATTATTGTTTATTGTTCAGTGATGATAAATGCTTTTGTAAATTAAATTAATATGTATTGTAGTGCTTAACAACTTGGAAGTTCCAAGTTTATTGCATCTTTATAGATACTTTCTGGGTCCTTTCCTTGTGAGGTCAAACTCCTTGCACCTACTGAAAGTTGATGTTATGTAACGTTTAGTATTTGTGATTGTACAAGCGAAAAATAAACAAATTTATTATTAAACCTTTAAAATTAATATATTAACGATTGTTTAATGCGTCCTCCAAAAGGCGAAACCTTTTTTTCTATGGAAATTTCAACCACAATTTAAACACAATGTCAAAATACTGAGCTAAACTACTTTCACGGTTGTGGGGAAATTATTAACAAATGTTGATTTACCTCATTTGACGTAAAACCCCTTTGACTCCCCTTGCGCCATAAAAATCCATAAACCACCCAACCAACTTCTGTTGAAGACGACAATTATATTTGACAACAATTGTCAACTGCTAGTGGAACTGAATACACGTTGCAAAAACTTCATCTCAATTAAAGACTTAGAGACGTAATAGGCAATTATTTTCCCAAAGATTCTCCTATTCTATTAATTAACTCAAATTATTTACCTTTCTTTTCACACCAAAGATGTTTTAAAAACAAAAAGTATATAGAATATACTGCGCCCTATCATTCATTAAAGAATCTGGGAGCGAAAACTTAATATTAATAAACGAAAGGAATAAATTTCGCATTCAGTTTTCCAAAGGCGTTAACAGCTTTGGTTCGGTTATTTATTAATTGAGAGAGAGGGAATATTGTTTTAAACAAAGAGCCGGGACCCTAGGAAACTTCGGTATTTATATATTTTAATATCTGGTCCCATGCAGGTAAGAGAAATTTTATTTTTATCACTACTGATGCATATATCCGAGCTTTCCATATCAGTCTACGAAAAAGCTTGCATTTAATATAATTAAATTTAACTTGCTAATAAGCCTCAAATTTTGCATACAGGATTAGGGAGTCCCATTTTCATTTAAATACTTTCCTTAGGCTAGAAATGGAGTTTTAAAGAAAATTGTTTTTATTTAAAGACGAATCAAAGTATATATTTCCAGTGAAATGTTTTAGAAAGTTTTAAAAGAATTTTAACAATTTTCAAAGACACTAACAATTGTATACCTTTTTTTAGAAAATGGAATGGGATATATTCTCCATCGTCTCAGCCAGTTTAGAAATTGTATAATTTTTAAATATCTTATTTTAAAAAGAAATATGTGTTAAAGAGAGGAATTTATTTAAAGCATCCGAAAAGTTAATTTGAAAGAACAAATTCTAACTACCTTTTAAAAATAGTTTGAACTTTAATTTAATTGCTAATGACGTTTACGCTAAAAGTAGCTCAACTGAAATAGGAGCATTAACGAATTTACAAAATTAAAAAAAAATTCACAATTTGTTTTCGTTATTTCTTTCCAAATAAGTATTCTATTTTAAAGTAATGCAATCTATATGTGCATCTATAAATTAATTAAAATATATATTTCATATCATGGTAAATGTTTCAGTAGATTAAACGTTACTTGTAGAGGTAAAAACTATATAGCGGAAGAAAATATCTGTTAATTCGAACCCCGTTAATTCGACGTGGTCATAAAAAATGTTCGGTTAAATACTAATACTCGGTCAAATACTACCGATTTTAAAAGTATCAGAACCCAACTCATTATTCACGTTTCTATGGTCGAATCATCAAGCCAAAAGTATCATTAGGCTTGATAGTACTATCTATATATTATTATATTATAGGCTGTTTAAGTTATATATATATATATATAGTACAGTAAAACCTCTGTAAGTTGAACACCTATGGACCTATGGTTCCCCTCAAACGTGTCCAATTTAGAGTCCAACATGGAGTACCATACAATAAAAATTTATTTTTTCTCTTCAGTGAAACATATAGAAAGCTCTCTTTAAATATGTGTAAAGAAAAATATAGTAAATTAATGGTTATAATTATAGTAAATAATGTACTATTGTATCCAATAAAAATCACTGAGCAATGTGCTGTACAATAAAGAAGCATTGCTCATATAATGTAACGTAATTCATAATGTACTACTACATACATTGTATGTTTTCCCAAAATTTATGTATACTACATGCTTAAAGAAGAAATCAAGAAAACACTTACTTCCAAAACAATAGCCTTATATATATTTTAGAATGAATTTATTCAGTTCAATTACGGTATAATTGAACTGAATTTATTCAGTTCAATTATACCGTAATCATGCCTACCGGGGGGCGGGGATGGACCCTTACGATAGGTAATGAATGTCAAAAGTGAAAGAATATACACAAATGGTTTACCAATTGTTTGTGTATACCGTCCGTACATACAATAACTGTTACTGAATTACCAAAAAACACAATTTTTCAACACAAAACCTTACTTTTTAAGAAACGTCCAACTTATGCATGTAAATAATGTTTAGCTTCCAAGATAGGGAGTATTGATTATATATTAAGTTATAAGAATTTGTTAGGTTCCACCGAACGGTGTCCAATATAGAGAGTTGTCCAATTTGACAGGTTTTTACTATACTGCTATACTTGAAATTATCTATATTATCTTCTATATATTAATGTACCACTCATTGGCATAAAGATCCGTTTTCTTATAATAAAACATGTACTAACTCAAGTTTTTAAAGGGCAGCAATTATTTTTGATTACAACTTCCTATTTTTCTGGATCAATCAACCGAGAATTCATGCAAAATTTGTTTATTTTATTCAAACTGATGATGAGTTATGAGTGGATAGAATTTGGAGCTGCTAATGTTAAATAATCATTTGTCTTTTGTTTATACCTTAAATGAGCCTTGATTAATGCAATTTTTATTTTATGTAAAAACTACCAAATTATCCAAATAATTTATACTATTTTTTCATTATTAAAGTAATATTTTAAAATCATTATTAATCATTAAATTTTTATCTGATAGAAATAGGAATAAAAATGTGTAAAATTTTTATATAAATTCGAATTAGCAAGCCTCAATTACAGATGCGCCAAATTATACCTTATTCTTTTCAGTGGCTATTGAGATGCAGACCTTTATTCAAAACTGCAGCATTTTGACTCTCATTAAAGACCGTCTTAAAATCTCTGTTTAAATGTTATGTCAATTTATTAATAGTTTGAAATAATATGCCAATCTAGATATTTCTTAAATATATTTTAATATTTCATCCTTTGTAATGAAGGTAAGACTTCAAGTGAAAGAAACTATGTCTTTGAGGACAAATTAGTTAATATGGTAAATCAATTCTGCGCATGACTTTTATTTCGCAGTCCTCAATATTAAAATGGTCCCCAAATGGTGTGGTAATCTCTCTCTCTTATTGTTAGCTTTCTTTTATTGTTATTATTGAAAGAAAACTTGATATTTGGCCTAAGTACGATGTGATATATATCTTGGCACATAAAAAAAAATGTGCTATTTAAAATTTTGGAAATAACTTTAAAATATATGTGAAGACGGGCCCCTTTATGCAAATGAGATGCATATCAAGTTACGGCAGACATTATTCTGAATGTAACGACACTTTTGGTTTGACAATTAGACCACAAAGGATAAATAACAAATGATTTTTTTTATACATTTAAAATCAGCTGTAAGTGTTCATTTTTACTTCATTTGAGAACAATTTTATTGTGTACAAGTTCGAAGCAACCTTATGTTTAAAAACTATATTTAATCATGCGTACAAATTTAAAATTTACGCTTTTTTAAAGCGGGGTTCGCCGAGTAATCGATCAAGAAAATATAATTTGGTGTCAACATTTTCGGCTCTCACCAGTTTTTTGACTCATATATTACAAAGTTGCATATTACCGTCCCATCCAGGTTCAGCACGATTACCAAGAATAATACAGTAGTCGAATCCCTAAGGAGTAGGGGAAGCTTACAGCAACGATCGGAAAGAAGGCAAAACCTCATCTCAGACTTGGACAGATCCAATACTTCTTTGCTGATATCCAAGTATTCTTCAGAGTAAGAATTGTGAGACAAACACAGCTATAGAGACGATATCTTCGTAATAATGACTGTAAGTTTAGATCTCATACATGGTTGCTTTTTTTTATCATACGTAATTATTTCATTATTTAAACTTGCCACTTTGCAACTAAAAGCTTTGTTAATGTCTTTTGGCTAAGAGCAAGATAATGATATGAAGCAGCAATATCATGACAACATTTCATAAACCTGACATCTGTTGATGGTGATTTGCTCAATGTAAAACACAGTCCTTCCAAGGTCTCCCTCAATATGCGACATGACGTTCATTCCTCCAGTTCGTTTTCATCTTTTGGGCCTGGAACATCATGACCCTCTTTTCTGAGAACCTGCATACGAGTCACGAGTTCACTGCTACTGAAGTTTGTTTGTATCTTTACGGCCCAAGGGCAGCAAATGTCACCTTGAGCAGGATTTACAGTCTTCAGCAGCATCCGAACTTCTGCTACCAAGGTGACCAAAACCTGAACTTTTGTGTGCGTACTTAAAACTTGTGTGTGTCCTTGAAGGTTGTGTGTGTCTTTGAAAGTTGTGTGTGTCCTTGAAGGTTGTGTGTGTCTTTGAAAGTTGTGTGTGTCCTTGAAACTTGTGTTCTTGAAGCGTGCGTTCTTGAAACTTGTGTCTGAAACTTTAACTTTTGCGTGAAATTTGAACTTGCGTGTATTTGAAAACTTGAACTGTAGACAGAAGAACGACACACGTTTTACGACACCAATGAGAGTCGAACTCGGGTTGGTGATACGACAAACGATGGAAGAATACGTTACCACTTCACAGATAATAGCACCCTTCTTCATGTATCGCAACTTGCTGATGATTTTCTTCAAAGTAATGATATTGTTTGTTTGATGTTCTACGGCGCAAGAATGATAAAAGCCATGCTGCGTAGTGTAAATGTATTCAAAGAATGCAGCGTCCTCTAAATTCTCCGAATTTAAATCCCATTGAACCCACATGAAATGCACTAGAATCGCGAACTGAATCCATCAAAGACCAATTTGGAGCTAAAAACTGCTCAGCCACCGTAAGGTAGTGAACCTAGGAGAGTCAGAAAATCCGAACCTTTTAAGTGATGGAGATCCAATTTCCGGACTCATAAAGGTTTTATTTGGCGACGTTTAGGAAAGGATAACGGATTAACGGGGTAATAGATGAAGGTATGGGCCCCAATATGAATACTTCTAGGGAGAGGTCTGAAAAAAATATTACTTTCTTCTCAAGACTGTCAAAAATTTTAGTGAATGTACAAGATACTAAAATGCTACAAAAATAATTGATACTACTTGGCAATTAGTAATGAGCTAAGAAATATTATTATTATTTTAAAACGTGCTTGCAAAACTTTTGAAATTAAACGCGTGGCAGAACCGGGCAAATCAAATTTTTGAACAGCTAGAGGGGGAGCTCGTGCCCCGCTCTGCCTCCCATATGGATGAACGTCGTTACAACAACAAAATCTCAAAAATCTCTTTGTTTTTTCACAATTTGTAGCCTTCACCATCATCTTAAGAAGCACTTCATGTCCTTCAGTAAACCGATCGTTTAATAGATCGTTGATGGATTGTAAAAGTGAGATATCGCAGCCCAGGTAATAGATCATTGACAGTCTGGGTAATAAGATGGGTCAAAACATAAACCCCTATAATCTGAATATTTCACTCGTTCGAACTAATCCGCGCTTTTGCAGATAAATTCTTGAGAAATAGGAAATAATATACAACCCACTTAATTTCATTATTCCATGAATATTCTAGACACAAAAATAGAAAATTAATATTCCGAAGAAATAAATTTCACGTTCAGTTTTCTAAAGCCAGTAAAAGCTTTATCGTATCAAAATATGGGGACAGGGAATATTATTTCAAAGAGTTTAAAAGCGTTATTTACACATTTTAACGTCTGCTCGTAGTCAAATAAATGCAAATTTGTGGCTTTTTTTAAATTCATCTGTAGGTTGCCAAACGAGCTGAAAAAAGTCTCAGAGAGATACTGAAATTCTACCTGGTGCAGATGTTTAAATCTTGCATTTGGAACGTACTTTCATTTCACTTTAAATGCTTTCTTTACGTTAGATATTCAATTTCGGAAACTACATTTTTCTGTAACCTGAAATTTTCATTTCTAAAGAAGGTTTTTAGGAAAATTCTAAAGGCGCTTTAAGATTCTATTCTTTGATAATTACAATAATTGGGTGAACTATTTTCAGCAAAGGAATTGAAATGTATTTTTCATTTTCTCTGCCATTTTGTACAATTTCGAAATTTTAAACCGCTTAATTGAGAATCAAATGAGTGTTACGAAACGAAATTTATTCGAAGGAGCTTAGAAAGTTCATCTAAAAGAACAAATCTCATCGTCTTCTTAAAATGTTTTATGCCTCAAGTAAATTGCTAATGGCATTTGATCACGAGAATACTTCAATTGAATTCAAGCCATTAATAAATTTCAAAATTCAAAAATTATTTTTCTAGTTTGCATTAGTCAATTCTTCTTAAACTAAATATCGCATTTCTTTGTAAAAATCTATTGAAGAGAGGCATATTTACAAGCTTAAATCATTGTTTTTTTCCTAGAACATCGCAGGCTATTAACTGTGTAAGAAGCTAAAATTTAAGTCGGAAATGAAAAGATTAATATTTAATACTTCTTACAAATTACGCTTGGGACTTTACAGAGAATGGTTTTTCTATTCGTTTCCGTTGCTTCTGCCTAATTTGTAAAAGAATTATTTTACATTTTGTATGTTGACAACCGGATTCTTCGATTCAGGGGTTGGAAGTTAACATGCATAAGACACAGTTCACTATCTCTGTTCCTATAGATTTTTATGTGCTCATTCCTGTCCAAGTATCCAGACTATCCATCCATCCTTTTTCTACTATTAGATCTGCCCATGATATTTCTCTGTAGTTAGTGTTAATTGGAATAATTTTTAGTTTTTTCTTCTCACTAGTGGCGTATCCTTTCACAACTTATGGAAGCTTTGAAGTAGATCATGTGAAAAACGATGCGCGATCTACGACGACACCATTTGATAACGAATCTGGCTCAACGGTAGGATTAACGTATGCGATTTCCCAGTGCCGGATTTACGTATAGGCCAGGGACTAGGGCCCACGATTTTGGAGCCACTGTAGAAGCCTGGTATTATGTTTAAGAGTTATAATAATCCTGTTTAGTTACAATTATCCCCTAAATTTTCATTATTGATAGAACTAAATATTTATTTATTACGAATGCCAAGCGTTTGACTATTTAGTCATTAACTTTCGAGCTTTTTAATATTCTCTAACAATATTTTGAGAAGTTATTAGTGCATTGCACACGTTAAGATGATCCGATGGCATTGGTTGGCTGCTGTTGTATAGCTTGCAATCAAGAGTTTCAGTTAGACCAAAGCTGAGTAAGTATGCCTGCAGACAATCATTTCCAGTTCGCATGCGGAATTTTGCTACGGCGGCAGTTCTGGGAATATCCCGAATTAGTGATTTATAGTGGAGTAGCATATCCCAGGGTTTATTTAAAGCCTAATTTGAGATCTCCAGATCATTGTTTTTACTAAAATAGTGACGTATAAGTAGTTCTGATGAATGAAATGGCATTGCTCCTTGTGGTCTCTGAAAAACAGATGTGCCTTTCTTGGCCAACTGAACCACCATTTCGTTTCCTTCCAAACCAATATGTGAAGGGACCCATTGTTGGCCGATCTTGCCCTTCATAACTTTCAATGTGAATTACAGACATATATGCGGTTGCAATAGTTTTTTTTTTAATTGTTGAAAATGGCTTCAAGTGCCGTCTTGGGATCGAGGAAAATGACAGAATTATTAAAGGTGTTTTATAAACCTAAATATTAAAATAATGGCCCTCAGAGAAAAATATGATTTATGGACTGAATACTGCGTGCCACATTTTTCAGCGACACATTCTGTCCTAACGACCTAGCGGCCCATAAGAAATTTAATCCGGCACTGCGATATCCTAAGGAATCCTATCCCCCTTAAGACCAAGGAAACTAACCCTGGATTTAGAAAGCAATTTGGCTGTAATCTAAGCATTTTTTCTTCATCACCATTGAAACTCAAACCTGAATCGAACCTGAGTCGCGGAACCTCAGCGTTCCGAGAAAAACACTTTGAGAAACAATGGCTTAAAGAAAATTTAGAACTAATATTATTTTATTATTTATATACGTATTTTAGCATCCCCTCTTACAAATACGAACGAAATTTTATTTCTATCGCTTCTGAAATATTTCCGTAAGTTTCAGTAGGGCCTGAAAAGGTTCAATGCAACGTAATCCCATTTAATCGACTGATTTTGCAAACCCCATCAGATATTCATTTCACCTTAATAAATTCTTTGCTTACAAGGGAAAGTGAATTTTAAAGGAAATAGCTTTTTTTTTCTAAATTTGAGCACGAAATATAATATTTATAAAAAAAAACGTATTCAATAGGAAATGTTCGGAAAGTTTGAAAAGTATACCAGTAATTTTAAAATGCTTCATAGTTGCAAAGATTTTTAAAAAATTAAATAGGATACGTTTCCCCTCGTTTCTTCTATTTTAAATTATTTTGGACTTTTAAGCTATTGATTTTGAAGTAAAGAAATGCAAAAGAAAACTTTTATTCAAAATATCATTAAAATTAATTTGAAGGAATGAATTTGACAGTTTTGGAAAAATGTTTGGAATTTTATTTTAATTGCTAATGACATTTTCCACGAAAAAGGTTCAATTAAGTACGAAATATTAACGAATGTACAAAATTAAGAAAAATCTTAATTTGCGTTCGTTAATCATATCCAAATAAACGCCCCATTCCTTCACAAAACTAATTCAGTAGAAATTTATAGTTATAAATTAAATATATTGAGTAATTTCTAAAATTTAAAACTGCATTAAAACTACTAGAGGATGAAATTTTATTTTGAGGAAAAAATATGAAAATTTAATTTTAAATACCTGTTAATTCGAATTAGCTATACACAGAGCATTTATATAAAATATATAAATTTATTGGGCACTGTTTATACAGAGAAATTTCATAACATGAGCATTTAAAGCACCACATTTAAGAATCAAATTTGTAAGCACATAATAATTTCTTTATTTAAACATATTCCCTTCACATTCCAAGAGCCTTGTTTACGATGTGTTGTAAAACGCGATTTCCTCAGGTTAAAAGTTTAAAGGGTCGAGAAATAAGAACATAATTGATTGATTGTTTGGCTTTTTTATGGCGCAAGAGCATCTGGGCTATACTGCGCTAAAAAATAAGAACATAAGAGCGTGTTGTCTCATTTTCCAAAGAAAAACAGAGATCAATTTCCTTTTTTCCATAGAATCCACCCTCCCCCCCATCTCGGGAATGAAAAGAAATAATTTCTCAATATTGCTTGAAAATATTTTTACTTCATATTTTTAGCGGGTTTCAATAAATATTGAACCAGTAATTGCTTTTGGTCTGTCGATTTGTCTGCACGCAATAAAAAGGGTAAGGTAAAGGTCTTCCGTAAATACAATAATGATGGCTATTGTTAACGTTGGAAACTTAGCGCGTTACTTGAGGATTAGGCAGTTGGGAATTGGAGAGTTGCAGATTAGATAAGTTCGGATTAGATAGTTGCGAATTAGAGATAGTTGCGAATTAGCGAATTGTAAATTAGAGCGTTGCAAATTAATGTTAATCGAAACCTGTTAAATTTAATTATTGACCTTAGATGGTTTTCGTTCGCCTGCTCATTATTTGTTATGTTAATTACAAATTTGCAAAGGTTTTGAAGGTGAGATGTCATAAAAGAAATTTCTGTAACTTTATAATTTCAATCTGTAGAAGAATTAGGTTTTCTACTACTTCCATGAAGCAGGTGACTTCAATTCTATTTTTAAAAGAAACCAGAAGGTATGTGGGATCTAAGGCACATGCACTTATGTTCGGGAAATACCATAGACATGTTCAATTTTAAAAAATCGGGGTCCTATAGTAAAAGTATGTTTTCTGTAATTTCTGTAAAGGATATTATAGGAAATTTTAAATTTATTTTTTATTATAGAACTAGAAGTCATTCCGCATTTAACGCATATAGACTAATGTTCGGAAAGCATTTAAAACATAGTCTAGTTCATTCAAAAGAAATTGTGAATCTGTTGGAGAAATTGTTCTCTGCTTTTTGCAAAGGGGTAAACACAACTACAATTTTATATAAGAAGCTAAAAATTATGCTGCATAGAAAGAAGATGGATTAATATTCGGGGAGAATCTTGGACATATTCAAATTCAATTACGAAGAAATTGGTTGTATATAGCAATGTTTCTCAACTACCGAGGCCTGGTGCCATTTATACTTGGCCGAATCAGGTCCTCCTGGTATTTGATATTTGAATGTTCTAAGTAATTTTCAGTCATGAATATTTTATAGTGGAAATGAGAAAACAATGTTCGTGAAGGTTTTGCAAATCTACTAAGATATCCACTAATATTCCTTGCGGTTATGTCATAATTAAATTAATTGAAAAGGCAATACATTAACACAGTTTGATAAACTTAAATCGTTTACAGCTGTTTCAATGGCCCAAGGTTATTTTCATCAAAACGCCAACGATAACACGTCATAATTACTTATTAATACGTACGTTAGCTTAATATATGAACAATAGACATATTTAGACAGGTATTTACAAGTAAACATGTTAATACCTGGTCCTGATCTTGAAAACAAATACCAGACTTCCGTATCATAAAGGTTGGGAAACACTATTTTATACAAGATACATGTTTCCTGATAAGGTGTTCACGGGTAACTCAAATGCTACTTCTGATCAAGAAATTGGCAGGTTTGCTGCATCTAACGCACCTGAACTAATTCTCAAGTATCACCAAGAATATATTCAAACTCTACTTCAGAAAATGTTTTGATATTTTTTAAAGTCGAATTTGTCGATACTTCTTACACTTTCTGAGAATTAATCTAGATGCATTGGATACAGCATGGCTTCTAGTTTTTCGTTCGGAAATATAATTGGAGTAACCTGTAGTACCCTTTGTCCAAATCGTAGAAAATTTGATTCTACTATAGTCTTCCATTCCAAAAGCGATAGCGACTTCCTATAGAAATCACCCCTGGGATTTACCGAAAATTAAGTTATCATCAAGCGATGATTAAGTGATTATCACTCATCTAATAAATGATTTCCATCAAATGGAAGTTGAAGATTTAATTATGAAACGTTAATAGACATCACGGAAGCGTGGAGCTTGCTTTTTCAGAATATAAACAAACCTGATATTGTACGCGTGCAAAGGGTCCGCTTATTAATTTATGTTTCATTTCGTCTAAGCGCAGTGTGTCTTAAATTTATGCTTAATGATTATCACTATTAACTATTATATACCATTAATGCGAAGATATTATTAAAATCGTTTCCAGCGTTTAGTATTGAAAACTGAAATATTATGTTGATTTTATGTAAGAACTTAAGAACAACACCCACACGGAGAGAGGTGGCTCAGTGGTTAAAGTTTAGGTATACTAACCATTAAGAATTATTTGCTTCAGTGTACAAACCCACGAAAACAGAAATTTCTTTACGAGTATCTCAGTAAGAACACTTTCAACATTGAAAAAAAAAGAAGAAGTGTCGATGTTGCGAAGTTCGGTATCGACCAAAAGTTCCTATGCAGTAATATAACGCAGATTGCCTCATTAATGACACTCAAACTGTCTGTTAATAAACGTTTCTTGACCTTTAATTAGTGCGGCTCTTGCATTTTGCATAAAAAAGGGAGAGGATGTTTTCCAGCCAAGCCCAAACGGCAAGCCTCTAACCTGTAGTTGATGAAGGGGCAGCTAAAGCAAGGAAAAAGTCATATGGAACAGAAGGCACCCGGGTTTGTCCTATATATATATAAGCAGGGGAAAACTGGGGCCAGGCTCCGGCTGGGCTACGGACCTGCTGAACGGGTTTTTTTACAAAAAGTAAAAAAAAAAAGACTAGGTTCCAACGTCTGGCGTCGAAATCAGGAACTCATACAGTGACATTAAGCTACCATTCCCATTAATGAAATAAAGCATTCTGTAATGATGAATACACAGTTTCTACGTTACTGGCCATCAAACAACTACTCATTAAAGGCATTGTTCCCCTATTCCAGTGTCTCTCAAAGGTTTCACCAAAGCTCATTCTCTCAATGATCGAATATTCCGCAAACTGTGTGAAGAGAACAATGTAGAGTTTGCAATTTCACCCAACCATATAGAAGTACGGTCGCTCCTGAAAGGTGCAAAAATATATTTCAAAAGTAAATCACAGACCCTTATCACGCACTACGAATGATACTCAAAAACTTCTCAACGTATTGATAATATTAAATTTAGTGGAATATTTTTTATTGTGGTGGCTTAACTATTGATCAAACAAAGACATTAACTTCAATTAATTGAATATCCAGAGTTGGAAAGTGAAGTCCCCCTTCTCATTCACTTTATTTTTCAACCCACCATTGAGAAACTGGTATCGTTTATCAACCCCGTGTATAACATAACATACTTAATAGATTATTTTATTAAAATTGCTTTTCTTTAAAAATATTCATTCCTTTTTGAAAAAAATGGTAAGTTCTTTTGTGTTGCAAATTAAATAAACGTGCCATCATTAACTACGTCAACAGTTTATTAATTAAATAAAAACTTTACTAGAAATCTTAAATTTTATCTGTTTAATGATCTCATTGTGTGAGAAGGGTGTCGTAATAAATTTAAGGAGAAAGTGGGGCGATGATTCAAAACAGTTCCAGAATTTTGCTACAGAATAACAGAAAAACATTTGAACTATTAATTAATATTCATTTTACATACAATTCAAAATAAATCAAAAATTGTCTTCAACTCTTTTGCCTTTATTTTCACTCCATCCTTGTTCACACAGATTCGGTACCACAATGCACTACATGCCGAGTTTTCACACTGCACTATCCTATAAATCATGATGAAATAACGGACTTACATAATGTATGTCGCCTACCTTTCCTTTAGCACTTTTTAATTTAAAGAATGAGGGCACTTCACTCAATGGAGTAATGACTGAGAACGGCCAATAATTACGGAGATGCCTTAATTAATATCGGGATTTCTAAGGAATTCGCCCTATTTTAATATTATGATTACATAACATAAAACAAATTGAATGAAATACTGAAACTGACTGTAATAAAAAAAAACTGAAAATGTAACATTAAAACTAATTGGAAATGTAATACTGAAACCAATGGAAAACGTAATATTAAACTAATTGAAAGGGTAATAATGAAACAAACTGAAAATACACTACTAAAACATGTTGAATATAATAGTAAAGCTAAAGGAATATAAAAAACTATATGTATATATACCAATATATTGCAAAGATGTTTTGTACTAGCATACATTTTATATGTGTACTAGTAGAATACTAGATATTACATGCCTTGACCGTCGAAAAGAAATTTCTCTGAGTAGATTTTGCATTGCCCAAACACGCTTCTCACATAAACATCTATCAAAGTAAGAAGCCACACAGTGTGTGTGTATGCTACATACCGTAAACCGTTGAACATTTTACATATTTTAACAATCTGCATAAATTTTAACCAGCAACGTTCATTAGCTTTTAACCAAAATAATTTTACCCTTCATGACATTTTATGTGACTCTTTTGATTATGAAATCATTTTTAATTTTTTATTTAATACCGGCTTTATCAATCTCATCCGATTTTCTTACGCCGTTTCCTTTCAATATACTTTTATCCAATTCTTTACCATTAGGGTTTTAATTTCTATTCGTTTTAAAACTACATGTACAGTCTCATCTTGTTTGGCTCAGGACAACCCTGGCTGTCGTTGCGCCATCAAAATACAACCAACTAATTACAAATCTTGAGTAAATGATATGCTCCCAAAAGCAATGACTGTAAACACAATTGATATTAACTGTACAGCACCTATGATGAAATAGATCTTTAGCCGTCGCCTCCTTTCTAGCACAGATCGGAATGTGAATATGCTTGAACATTAATAACAACTTGCGATAATTTTCTACTGCATGTTGCAGGTGTGCGGTCCACTGTCATTTCCTTATAAAAGTATGATATTATGAAGCTAATGTTTCGGCCTCAAACTAGGACATATACATATAAATAATGCCCGTGTTTCACCGGATACGAACTTCGTTTCATTCGGCATCCATGTTGAAATACGACTGCATGGATGATGAAACTGCGTTGCGCATTATAAATTTAATATTCTTTATATTCAAAAGGAAATAAATTTCAGGCTCATTTTTGGAAAGTCAATAAAAGCTTTATAATAACTAAATATGAAGAGAAAAAATATTAACAAACAATAAAATACAACATTGTCAAGGTTAAACTGTACTATCGTCATCAGTGGCTGTTTCAGTATCAAAAATAACAAGTTTGTTGATTGGACTCAATTACAGACCCGTTATTTTCTCTAAGCCAATGAATTTATGACCTCCGCGATGGCAACTGTTACTAACATAGTCAGCAGACTACCTATTCGTTTCTGAAAAAGGTACACGTGAATACCGAAACAACTGTTAACAACATTAGTGGAATTTAACTGTGATATTACTATGTTGTATTGTTCATTAGGTTCTGCGCAGAGGTAACTTTCAGAGGGTTTAATAACATTTTGTCCTTTATGTATTTTTTTAACATCATGTCGTGTGCAGATAAACAAAATTTTATTTATACATAATCTTTTAAATATATTCGCGTATACCACAACCACCTGGATATGCTCGAACAAACATTCTAAAATTCATCTGACAATGCTCGAATTTTGAATTTAAAGTCGGGTTATATTCCACTTAAAATGCTTTTTTTACATTGAAAATTTAGTTTTAACTAAAGTCACCTTTTCCTGCGAATTAACAGACGGAGCAAGATATATGTTTCCACCAGAAATATGTCAAAAAATGTTAAAAGCGTGTTGTTCGAAAAAATGCGAACAATTGAAAAAATCAGCCAACAAATTAAGGTATAATATTGATTACGTCTCCCATTTTGCATCTTAATTTAAGTCGCTTAATTGAGAATCAAATAAACGTTACAGAGAAAAATTTATTAAACGGCGCCCAGAAAATTCATCAAAAGAATAAATTTCGTCGTTTTCTTAAAATAGTTTGAACTTAAATTTAATTTCTAATGGCATTTTCCCCGAGGATGGTTCCATCGAATCAAAGCCATTGGTGAATTTACAAAAGTAAAAATTATTTTCCTAATCCTCATTAGCTGATGCTTCCCAATGTAAATATTCTATTTTTTTTATCAAATTAATGCAATAGGTAAGTGTATGCATGAGCTAAATACATTAATTTCTCCCAGATGTCACAGGCAATTAAAGCTTTCGGAAAAGATTGAATTTAATCCGAAAATGGAAAGTATTGGCTTTCGAAGATTTGTTAAGTATGAACAGTGGTGGATTTCTGCACAGGTGCACGAAGCGCGCGTCTGGGGCCTCAGAATTTCATGGGCCCCAAAATCTTAAGGACTACTAAAACAAATTACCATATCGTTTTAAATTTTGACATGTTGCTAAATATGTTTTACAATTTCTTACTAGAAATAAATATTTTTAAAATTAAATGTGTGCTTGCTCTGCATTCATGATTTTTACCGAAATATTTATAAATTTTATTTTTATGGCTTGCAGGCTATGTGATGTATCATGATGTCTTCACACAAACGTTTCTGTTGAATTTAAATACAGACAAATGTTGGGAACTGAACGAAAGAGAGTCGCAGTTAATTTCCACCTATGGTCATGTGTTAAACTTTCTCTCCTCCCACCCCCTCGAAACAGGGAAAAGTCTTCCACCTGCACACATTTCTTGCGTTTCCTCAAATGTTGTATGTCTGCCGTAAAGCCTGAAGCAAGTGCTCAAGCTCTACATTTTCCCACCAAAGTGGCCGCAAAGAAAATATTTATAAGGTGGGGCCTAAAAATTCGATTGCGCCTGAAACCCCTCACGTGCTAAAACCGCCACTGAGTATGAAATATATTTAAGATTGCTCAGACTTCTCAACGAACGACTTATCCCTTTCCATTGCTTCATCAGCGATTTTTTATATATCATAAAACATTCCGTAATTTCATATTTAAAAAATATATAAGCTTTATAATTTGAAATATATAAATAATTTACATCATATTCCCAATTATACGCCGGCGAATTATCCTCGCTCAACAACGTGCTTTAAATATTGAAAATTTTAAAATTAAATAAATAAAATCAAGTTAAATAGATCCAACAAATCGCTCACCAGAACATTACCATGGATCCCCAAATATACCTCACAATGGTGCAGGCCTAAACAAATGATCATTAATTTTAAATGTATGTAGGGGGAATGAATATTTTGTAAAAGCAAAACATCAATACTCTACTGTGCAATACCCTTGGAGTATATTTTCCCAATATTTATTTAATAAGAAGAAATACAAAAAAGCAATGAAAAAAAGCGTTCTCCCCCAACTTTCGACAATCAATGTAAAGATTGTTGTTTTGTATTGTTTGTTCAAAATAATATTCTAAAAGTAAACTGGGTCAGATCTGGATTCAGTATACAACAGTGCAGTATGTGAAATATGGGCTTATGAGCGTTGTGCAGAGAAAGATCCATTCTATGATTGTGTACACTGTGCTTCAGTTTTGTCTTCTCTTTCTTCAGATGATTAATTTTAATCAAATTTTTAATCTAGTAAAGGTTGTACGCTATTATTTTATATTTACATTGGATACTTCCGACGAATATGTATCCTCAAATTGAATTGTAATTTTTTATGTTTTTGAAATGCAAATTTCATTCCTTCCATTTATTTTCATTCCTTTGTTTCCACCGTTAAATTCTAAAACTTTTGTAGAAGAACTCTTCATAAAATCCATAAAGTTTTCTGAGTCTCTATATAGATTTTTTTTCTCATAGTGTCTATAATTTTATTCGTAATTTTGTTTAATAATATTTCTGTAAACATCGTGCCCAACAACGTAACAACTTACTCCACTATGGGGAAAGTTGTGACATTTCCCCACCCGCCAAACAATCGACATTTTAAGACCTATAATATAAACTCCTATAAATGGAATAAACTTGCATAGCAGCCAAATATTTGCTGCTTCATTCTTAAAATTTTAACACTTCACGGGCAGTAAGCAGGAATTATGGGGCATGTCAAGTAGTTATTATCTACTTTTTTCCCCTGGCTTCCCGTTAAGGCTTTGCCCCTTCAATGAAATCGTAAATAAATAAAAAGTAGAAGGCTCGAAAAGAAAAGGTCAGCTAAACTTAGCCCCGGTCTCACTTACTTACATATGGATCTATTTGAAATATGCTTGCAACGTATATTTCTAAAATAGCTTAGGCGTTTATAATACAGAAAATTTCACTATGCTGTTTTATAAAAGGTAAAAGAAAAAATGAACCAGGATACCAGGGTCTTTATAACATCATTCAATAAATATTCTGGGCACAAAACGCGAAAATTAATATTCAGAAGGAATAAATTTTGCTTCCAATTTTCTAAAGCCTTTAAAAGCTTTGATTTTATCGCATCTAAATATGGAGAGCGAATATTGTTTCAGAGGAAGAAGAGCATCAAAAGCATTTTATTCTTTATATATTTTAACATCTGGCCGTATACCGATAAACGAATATTTATGATCGTCGCCTTTGAAATATATCAGAAAGGTCTAGAAAGTTTCGGCATAAGGTAATGAAATTTACCCGACTGATAATGCTTGCATTTTGCATGCATATTTGGAGTTTCATTTCGTTTTAAATGCTTTCTTTACATTAGAAATTAAATTCTAAGGGGAAATCCGTTTTTCCTTGAAAGTTGAAAAGGCAAAATAAGGGTACGTTTCCGGTGGAATGTTTCAAAAAGTCATAAAAGCATTTTGTCAATTTCTAAGCATTACTAATTGAGAAATTTCTTTTTAGAGGATGAATTAAATATTTCACCGTCTCTGCCATTTCATAGAAAGGTCAACTTTTAAATCGCTTAAATTAGAAATTAATAAGTATTGAAAAGAGAAATTTATTCAGAAAGACCGGAAAGTTAATCTGAAAGAAATAATCTCGATGTCTTCTTAAACTGTTCACCGAATTTCAATTAAGTTACTAATAGCGTTTGCAATTCAAGCGTTCTAATTCAATCAAAAGAAATAATGAATTTCCAAAATTCAAAAATTATTTTCCTTTGATTCGGTTCATTCGTTTCAAAACAGAAATTATATTTCTTAATAAAATTAATGAAATGAAGAGGTATTAAGCCAAACGCTTTGCATATTAAATGTATTAAATCACTCACAGATTCTGCAGGCTGCTAGAACTTCCATGAGGGTAAATTAAATTTGAATATATAAAATTGTTTAATATTCAATTATCCATTAAATATATTACACGTGCTTTAGCTTGCAATCTATTTTGTGATTTTTCGCAGATTAAAACTTTGAAATTATTTTCTAACATTTGGAGTTTATATTTCTATCAGTTATTAAATGTCTGTATAATTTAAAACTGATCCTAAATATTAGATTATTTACATTTAACGATTTTTTATAATAATTCACCTTCATGGGAAAATGAACAATGCACTGCGTAATAAATTAATTTAGAAACAAAAATACGCATAAACGCAATTTATGTGTGCTGTCATTTTTAAATTAACTTATTATTAATTAACTGATTTCAATTAGTATTATTATAAATAATGAAAATTACTTTTCTACTTGCAAAAATCAACGAATGTGATATGCATATTTTACTGCCGTAATTAATAAAAATGAATCTATATATATACAGCAGAACCTACCTAAAATGACGAACTTTGGGGATAGATTGCAATGGTCACTGTAGACAGGTGGCCGCAATAATATAGGCATGACTATGTCACTGCCAGTTCTCTCTTATAAAAAGTGGTCACTTTGTTCATGTAACCTCATCACTGTGTTCATGTAACTTCATCACTTTGTTCATGGAACTTCATCACTTTGTTCATGGAACTTCATCACTTTGTTCATGGAACTTCATCACTTTGTTCATGGAACTTCATCACCTTGTTCATGGAACTTCATCACTTTGTTCATGGAACTTCATCACTTTGTTCATGGAACTTCATCACTTTGTTCAGTTTACCAAGGTAGTAACTTTAACAGGTTTCGCTTTATAATGCAAAAAAAAATAAATGCACATATTTTGTTGTCAAAAGGAAAATGGGCGCATAAACAAAAAAAAGTGTAAGACAAAAAATTAATCGGTTAAATGTGATTTATTTAAAATAAAATAGCAAACTAATATATATATATAATATATTTGCTCAGGATAGACTTAAATAGCAAGCATTTGGAGAGACATTCATACAGAAGTGGATAGATAATGGCTGAATATCATGATGAGTTGATATCTCAGAAGCAAATGAAAACATTGTTAAGACAATAGTTGAAACTGCTGGGGAAATTGGTGGTGTAACCTGTAAAAAGCACAATAGCAAATTATCTGAGAAGACGAAACAGCTCATGAAAAGGCGAAGAGATATGAAGGTGGACAATCAAAATACCAGTTCCAGGATTGAGTACATAGAACTTTGTAAAACTCTGCGCAAAAGCATGAAAGAAGACATAAGAAAATTCAACTGTGAGTTAGTAAGGAAGGCCATTGAAAATAACAAGAGCCTTAGGGTTGTTAAAGGGAGTTTGTCTATTGGGAAGAAACACATCATTGCATTAAAAGGAGAGGATGGCACCGTAACAAGAAATAGGGAAGAAATACTTAGAAGAGTTGAAGAATTCTACAGAAAGCTATATGAAAGTAACAGTGGATTAAACGAAGACATTGAAATAGTCGAAGGAACAGCTCCAAAAATCTTAAAAGAAGAAGTAGCATTTGCAATAAAAAGTATGAAGAAAGGAAGAGCCCCTGGTGATGATGGTATTACATTAGATATCCTAAAAGAAGCTGGAGAATATGTAGAAGACATACTTGCAAAATTCTTTACCAAATGTCTTAACAGCGGTAACATACCAAACCAATGGGATTCTGCAACAGTAATTCTTTTGCATAAAAAAGGTGATAAAGAGGATTTGAAAAATTACCGACCAATTAGCTTGTTACCTGCTATTTATAAAATCTTCACAAAAGTGCTAACACATCGCCTGCAGAAAAAATTAGATGCAGCTCAACCAAGAGAACAAGCTGGATTTCGAAGTGGATTCAGTACAGTGGACCATATTCAAGTATTAAGAGAATTAATTGAAAGAAGAAATACTTCCATTTTGTGCAAGGGTGGACACAAACTTTCATTTTGAAGTGTCAAAGACAGAATTTTGCGTGGTCTTGGAATAACATCTTTCATTTATCATGAAAGTTGGAATTTTTTACAGTAAAAAAATATATTTTTGGGGATTATGACCCCTGTAATCTTCCCTCTGTATCGCCCTTTATTGTGTGCGGCATTTATTGACTATGAGAAGGCCTTTGACTCTATTAAAACATCAGCAGTCATCAACTCTTTAAGATCAACAGACATTGAGGATGTGTACATTGACATGGTGAAACGTGTGTATAAAAATGCAAGTGCAAAATTTCGGTTACATAAAGATACCAAAACTATCAAAATTGGTAAAGGTGTGAGGCAGGGAGATACCATTTCTCCAAAACTTTTTACTTCAGCTTTACAGATGATTTTTCAATTGATACGCTGGAATAACAAAGGAATAAAAATGAATAGTGAATATTCAAATTTTTTCAACAGACTTATCAGAACTCCAAGACATGGTACAGGAGTTCTCGCCTAGAAGTAGAGAAGTTGGACTCATTTTTGCAAAATTATTAGAAAAATGGGCTGATTTTATCTCTTTATTTTCATAGCACCCATAGAGTTCCATGGTAAGTTTTACGGAGACGCAAGTGCTCCGCAAAACAAAATTTGGGGACCTCTACTCTGGTAAAAGAGACTATAATTTCTTGAATGAACGTAAGTTCTTGTACACCATCATCTCAGTTATCCTTACAGCATAAAGCATAAGCACATTTTTTTTATATTATTTTATGTTAACATTGTTAGTTTAGAATGCATTGAGTTTTCAAATCACACATCATGTAAGCATATTATATTTCTTACCTTAGACACTGATATTAAGATTACGAAGGGAGCATAATCTAGTGTAAAATATAGCATTATTATTTTCCAGAAAGAAAGTGTAGAATAATTTGCGCTTTAATATGTTATATAATATATATAAAACATGCATATCATATATG